>VMDR010000113.1:0-142370 GCA_007922815.1 Macrotus californicus | reverse complement strand
CTGGATGGGGGTGGGGAGTCCTAGAAAGCGGCCAGAGGCCTGGATGGCTCACCATCACCCTGTAGGTCCACCACGGCGTCCAGGTTATCAGGGATAGCATTCCAGGCGTCCTCGATGAGCTTGGGGAAACCGGGGTCCATTTTCTTCTTCACCTCATTGTATCTGCAAGGAAGCGGACGTGGTGAACCAGTGGGGCCTCCCAAAGGAAGGCCACCCCTCCTGGGGGGCCTGGATATCAGGGCCCCGCTGAGGGCTCCTGGGTGGGCCTGGAAAACCGGACCCAGCCCTGCAGGGAGGCCACCTGCTACAAAGGAAGGACACGTTGTGAGGTCTGGGTGTGAATCCCAGCTCCACCAGCCACTAATTGTGTGACCTGCACAGTCCCATAAAGACAAGCTTGTGAGTCCCGCTAGCGTTGAAGGGGTGCATTCAACACTCGTCATTTACTTTCTCGGCCCATCCTATGACCCAATTATTACCATAATACCCGTATCATAGATCAGGGCTTAACAGAGTCTCACAGCTTCTCAGTGGTGGTCCAACCCACGCCTCTCTGTCTCCAGGGATGCAAGTTATTCTCTGAGCCTCCGTTTTACCAGCTGGAAGATGGGGTTCTATTTAATTTAAAGTATTAATGAACACATATAACAAAGTAAAATAACACACGCACAGGACCTGGCACTTGGCAGAGTGTTTGGGAAGTACTAGTTTCAGTACAGGCTCCAGTCCCTGCCGCCGTGTGCTGAGGACTGGGCCAGAAGTCCAGGGATGGGTCCCGCCCCGTCATTCTCACTCTGGGTGGCCTGGCCAAACAGCTGCTTTGTCATCTGTCAAGTGGAGATGACAGAGCATGTCCTGGGAGATGATCTTGGCCGGGACAGCTGGTTACAATGCAAGGTGGTACATGAGTCCAAACCCTGTCATGTCACAGGGCGGACCTCCTGTCACCTCAGTTGTCCTGGCTGCGTAGTCATCCTGGG
The DNA here is from genome assembly GCA_007922815.1 of Macrotus californicus. Classification (NCBI taxonomy): domain Eukaryota; kingdom Metazoa; phylum Chordata; class Mammalia; order Chiroptera; family Phyllostomidae; genus Macrotus; species Macrotus californicus. The sequence goes on along the minus strand of VMDR010000113.1, from coordinate 141,390 downwards.
CCCTGCCTTTAATCTGGGTAAATCCCTTGAGTATTTAGTTGGTATATTCTTCTTCCTGGCTAGCAATACCTCTGTCTTTTTCATTTTTGGAGAACTTTTTAAATGCTGGGGCCATTTCGATTCCTTCCCTTCCCCATTTATCCTCCGCCCCTTTGTCATTCTGCAAATATTTCATGAGCTTCAAAACAGCATCTTGCATGTGTGGCACTAATTTCCTAGGCAGATCTGCGTTTGCACGCCACCCTGGTGACAGCCGAGCATTCCTCCGCAGGACCCCCTCGCCGACTCTTCTTCCCCTCGGCCAGCCGGGCCCCCTCCCCGCCAGACGCCAGCCACAGCTTCCCCTCAGAGCTCCCTTCTAGGGGCCCCACACCCTGAGAACTGCCAGCAGAGCCTCTTTTAATCCCAGCCGCATCATAAGACTTCTGGCAAAACCTAACATGCTCCCTGGTGACCTGGGGTCCCAAAACCAAGTGTCCCTGCTCAAAACCCCAGCACTCCCCCTGCGTCACCTCCACTGACCCCTCGACCTGCAGTCTCTAAAGTGACAATGGCTCAGAGCCAGGTGTCCTTCCCCTCACCCTCATCTCTCTCTCTCCACAGAAGTGAGGGCGGGCAGAAGTCAACCCAGTTTTATAGATGAGGAAACTGAGGCTCAGAGAAGTGTACCAATCTGCTTCCACATTCTTTTCCTCCGGGAAGAGCACAGCATTGTGGGTACCAGAAGATGCTCTGAAGGGGCTCATATCTCTTCCCTTTCCTCTCTGGCCCAAGTCTCCCCACAGTGTCCCTGCTCACAGGCACACTGCTTTGAAAAGTTTCTCTGCGACACCCTGTACTTCCCCTCTGCAGCTGGCATTAGGAACACAGACATTTGTGTCCCAGCCTCTCCACGGTGCATCCTTCAGACACACCAGCCTGTCCCCACACCTGGGAAATGAGGCTCATAATAGTATCTACCTCACATAAGGAGTACAGGGGAAATGCTCAGCCTCAGGCCTGGCACAGAGTGCTGGGTCTGTCATGAGAACCATTATTGTCCTATTCAAATGTGTTTACGCCTCTTCCATAAGCTCCACAAGGCGGGAGAGTCTATTTTGTGACCACTGTCTGTAGGCACCTAGCTCAGTGCCTGGCACTGAGATACTGAATAGATGTTTGAGGGCTTAGTGGAAGCTTCTGGAAGCGGGGGCTGAGCAATCTCTGGCATGAAGGAGGGAATGCCCAGGCTGGAGGCAGCTACTTATCCTCTGTCCCTCGAGGCCTCTCCCCCTTTCTCCAGCCAGGGGGTCTCTGGGACTCCCGCAGATGCTGCACCAGGACCACTATCTCAAGCTCATTCACCACCTCTTCTGACAGACAGATCTGCCTCTTCTGGAAACCCTGCCCAGAGGCTTTGATAGGCCCCACAGCTCTGCCACTTACAAGGACCTTGACTTTGGAAGGTGGGCTTGCTGCGGACAAGGACGGGGAGGCAGATAACTCTGCTGGAGACCCAGCAAGTCACCATCACAGCCTGAGCTGAAGGTGTGCACGCATGCATGGGTGTGCACACTCTTGTTCCCATGTGGTCACGTCTGTTCCTCTACGTTCACATACAAAAAGTGTGTTGAAGGTTTAGAAAAGTCCTTCCAACATCATGATTCAAAGACACCGAGGTTCTATGATTCTAAGGTTCACGTCCGTGAATCTGGGCCTCTCACCATCCACATTCTGAGATCGGGAGATTCACAGCACCACCTGCCACACGGAGACACCATTCGCAGTAGGCGTGTGTGCCTGGGAACGTTCTGGAGTGTGTGGGCAGAAGGCCCACTCTGTGGTTGCATGGCTGACTGTGTTCTTTCTTGAGGCTTGAGATACCAATCAGCTTAAGTTGCTAAGTATCTCAGCAATCTGTCTGGAATTCCACCCTGACACAGGGGCAGCCTGGGACAGAAGCAGCTTCTGAAAGCTGGACAGCTGGGGGTGGGGCTGGTGGGAGGAATGAGGGCCCTGTGGCAGGAGGGGAGGGCAGGACTATTTCAGGGATGACAGACCAAGGGCCCAGATGCAGTGGCTGAAGCCACTCAACCACCTCTCCCCACTGACCAGAGGGCCCTTAGGGTGCTGTGGAGGGGCACAGGGTGAGAGGACAGGAAAGGCAGTTACGGTCCTGGCTCTGTGGCCAGCGATACACATTGGACCACAGTGTCCTTCTCTGGGGAACAGGACAACTTTTAATCAAACGGAGGCTGTGTCCCAATGACCATTCCTAGATATTGGCCCTCTGACCTTAGGCCTGACCATGACCTCTCAGAAGTGAATCTTTCCCTTTAGATAACCTGGAGCCGAGCACTGCCTGCTTCCCAGCTGACCTCTGCCAGCCTGTGCCCCCAGCCCCGGGGCCTGCTGCAGACATGCCAGAGCGGGCCTCCTGCCTCCTACGAGGCCCGATTCGAATGCAGGATCCTGAGGGAAGCTGGTGCCCCCCTCTCTTGTCTCCATCCTATCTTGCCCTCTTCCATCCCTGCCTCTCCCACCCCCATTTCTTGGGACCCCACTATTTTTAGGCCCAGTGTGGACAAGTGAAGAATGAAGAGCATGTTCTCTGGGAGCCAGAATTCCGGGGACCAAATCCCAAACTGCCACTGCCTGGCTGTGTGACTTTAAACTGCAGACTTTGAACCTCTCTGAACCCAGACGTCCTCGTCTATATAATGGGAATACCAACCGCACCTGTCTCATGAAGCCCCTGGAACAGTGCCTGGGACACAATGTCAGCAGGAGCTGCTGTTGTCCTCATTTTAATGACCCCTTCTTCAGTGACTCACCCCAAATTGTGAAAGACTGGCCCAGACGGACATGGGCCCAATCAAGACTTCTGAGAAGGGAAAGGAGATTCTAACCAGAACTGTACTGATAATGTGCATAAGGACGGGTCACCTTTGATGACTTGTCAAAGGGGCTGCGGTCCTGGCAGGTTAGAGACCAGGGAGGGGGCATCCTGGCCCACCAACCTCTGAACTTGACCCAGGAGGCATGAAGCTGCCGAATGTCTTCTCCACATCTACGCAGGTAGCTCTGCTGCCCTCCTTACCTCCAGAATTTGTTTCCAGCAAAGATGTATGTCTTCTTGTTCTTGCTCCAGTTAAAGGCAGCATCCACTCGTTCAACATCAGCGGGCAGCCCCAGGCTGGTCAGTGGCTTGGGGTAGCCTGGCTCGAGGGTGCTGGCCGAATAAACCCAGTATTCATTCCCTGGGGTGAAGCGAAGGGTGTGTCAGGGACTGGTGCTGAAATGTCCCGCCAGCCCGTCCCTCCCATCATCTGCCTGCCAGCGACCTTCCCGTTCTCAGCAGGGACACATTTCTTGCCCAGCTCTGGGTTCAAACCCAAATCAGGGCTCACGAGGACAGTTTGACAGCTGGTTATAGTAGGTGCCTGGCCAAAGAGGTGCATGGGGGGTGGGTCCAGCCCTCACTCCCCTCCCCAGGCCGTGCACTCTGAATGCCACACCTGCTGCGAAAAGGCACCTTTCTGTAATTGGTGCAAAGGTGCCCCGGTCACAGCCCACGATCACTCCAGGGCAGAGAAGATGGGGAGCCGCCTGGGAGAACACGTACCCACAGTGTGGGCTGCGCCTTCGGATCCTCCAGAAAGCCGTCCCTGTGGCCCCGGCCCAGGCCAGCACAGGGACCCTGCTGGTCCTCCCTCCCCCATCACAGCACTTACTGACAACCTCCCGGAACAGCCTGGGTTTCTGTCTCCCCCACCAGCCTGTGAGGTCTGTGGGGGCAGGTGCTCAAATCAAGGCTGCACAGCAGGGGTCTGCCAACGTTGGCCACGCGACCCTGTCTGCATGACTTTACCACTTCAGGAGGCTCCTTATACAATTATGTCCTTGATATTTTGCTTTCAAGAAATTCACTTTGAAATCTTTAGAATGAAAGCACACCTTTTTTTTTTTCTCTTTTAATTCCAACTAAAGTTGTTGCCTGCCAAAGGTTCTAGCTGGTGTTAAGAGACACCAGCCCTAAACTGCGGTTTTCCTTCTAGAGAAGGAATCAAACAAACTGGAAAAGAACTAGAGGCAATGAATGTTCCCGCTGTGGGCCAATGGTTTTTGAGGCTGGTCTCTGAGCCAGCCGCCCAGATGAACCCCACGCTTTCGGAAACGATAGCCGAAAGAACAGGTCCATAGAGCAGCGGGAGCACCCACAGGTGCCCAGGAAGCGTGGGGCAGAGGGCTTGGCAGGACCCGTTCCTCCCACAGACCTGCAAAGAACACAGCCTTCTCCTCTTGCGGGGCCTCGTACACGGCGTCGATCTTTTCTGGAAGCTCAGGCCAGAACGTGGCCACCAGCAGGGGCCCCATGGGCTTGTTGCCTGGCGTCACTGTCCGCCAAATGAACCTGAGGGGAAAGAGGGGGACACAGGAAAACCACACACCTTCAGTCACTGTGCAGCTATAGCCACATGTGCTTCCCCAAACCCATTCAGAAACATCCCGGCAGTGATGCCCTGGGAGGGAAGCAAGATCAAAGGAGGGTGTGAAAAGGACGAGGGGATGGGCAGAGCCCCCTCTGCCAGATGCTAGGGCTGAAAAGCAACCTCTTTGGTCTCCCTTCTTGCTCCCTCCTCCAGGAAGCCTTCCCTAACTACCTCTGTCCACATTATATTCCCCCTCCTCTGAGCCTCTTAAAAAATCAACACTGAGTACCCTGAAATAGTAGTTTGATTTTTTTTTTTTTTAATGTCTTAGCTCTCCTACTAGATTAGAAGCCAACCGAGGCAGGGGCTGATGGCACTCGAAAGCATTTCCGTGGTTGACATGGAATGAATCTGTACACTTTGGCAAGAGCATGAGCTATGGTTTATGGAGGGCCGACTGAGTGCCAGCAAGGTGCCTTGTGAACTGGACTCCTCATGATGTTACGATATGCAGTCTTGGCTGCCCACCCAGCCTCTATTACCTATTCATCTCCCTAACATCCTTCCTTACGGGACTCCCAAATTTAGGATCCATCCTGCCCCGCAGGTGGATCCAATCCCTGTTCTGATGAGTTTAAACCGGTGGTTCTCAAAGTGTGGTCCCCAGAGCACACCATCCAGGAACTCACTAGACATAGGAATTATTGGGTCCCATCCAAGACCACTGGATCAGACTCGCTGGGCTGAGGGTCCAGCACTGTTTTCACAAGCCTGCCTGATGATCCGGACGCGGGCCAGAGTTGGAGAACCGCTGGTTCTTTGGCCTGCCCTGGCAACTGTCCGTGGTTCTGCAGTTGTTTCATGACTTGCGTTTGCATAATGAGATTGGACAGCAAGACTTCTGTTTTGTATGTGGAGATCTCTCCCTCTCTCTGCATCTCTCTCTTTTTCTCTCTTGCTGGATGTGGAAGCCTGTAGCCCCAGCTGCCACTGGCAGCCACCGTGTAACCATGAGGAGCCCAGCCTTCCGATGAAGTAGGCACAGAAGATGGCAGTGGACAAAGTCATCCCTGAGTCACTGACCCTCTCTGTGCCTGGAGGCAGCCTAACCTTGGACTTCGTACCATGTTAGAGTGACTTCTCTCTATGGTTTAAGCTGGCCCAGGAAGGTATCAAGATCCTTATTTGGAAGATGAAGCTCAGAAAGGTTCCCAGAATTCAAATCCCGATCTGACTCCAAAATCTGGATAAAATCATCCTGCAGTATTGCCGGTCTTGTCCCTGCCCTTCCAAGGCCTAGCACCAATTTTTTCACGTGATCAGTGCTTAACTATTGAGCGCTTAATTCCCTGGGCCTATTAAACATTCACCCCCGTCCTTTCGAAAGTGTCGAGTGTCAGGCTAGGGATGGTTCCACCTCGGGCCTGGGCTCTGCACCCTGCCCTGGGGCCACACAGCTCACGTCAGCACGCGTGGTCAGGGCTTCCCTTGCAGGAGGTCTCAAGGCGAGGATGCTGCTGGGGAGCTGGGCTCCCTGGATTCACCTCCTCACCACCCCTGTAACAGGGGTCGCGGGACAGCATGGACACCTGCTGCTACCCACTGGCCTGGGTACCCGAGGCCTGACAGTACCCGACTTCTTATTGCAGTGTCTCATCTCCCTCTGCCTTCTTGTTGTCTCCTTGCCGGCACCTGCTCAGCCCAGGCCCAGGCCCAGCATCCAGGAGAGACCAAAGGGCACGGGGCAGCTCCCGGGCTCCCCAGACTCCTTCGCAGTCAGGAACCTTCGCCACTTTACGGCTGTGCCTTTGCGGCTCCCCTCGTGCTTCCCTCGTCTCAAACACCCTCCCGACCCCATCACGGCTCATCCGAATCTGCCCCTGAAAGGCCCCCGCGTGTGCCGCCTCATCGCCGAAGCCTCCTGGACTCGAACGGGTCCCGGAGCCTTTTGCTGATGCCTCTTCAGCCTCATGTCCTTCATTCTGCCATGTATTACTGTCACTTCTCTCTGCCTGTGTGTCCCAGACCTGGCTGGTGATGCTCAGACTTTAACACGAATCAGAATCATCGGGGGATTTGCCGAAATCAGATTCCTGGGGCGGCCCCCTCGCAGAGGTGACGGTCGGAGGGCCTGGGGGTGGGAGCAGAAATGGTCACCTTCTAACACACCCTAGAGGGTTCTGGGGCAGGAGGCCCCTGGACCTGTCTCTGAGAAAACTGATCTAGGCTTGAAGTAGACCCTCCATCCCCAGCAAACCGTGCCCCATCCCCAGCTCCTAGAGCCCAGCCAAGCGTCTGGTACCATTAATACCAAGTGAATTATTTGTTGATGGTAATAGCTAGTGTGTGACTGAACACACTCACTGTGTCAGGCATTGTTTTAAGCGCTCAGCTCACCTAATCCTTCCAAGAGCCCTATGTGACAGGAAGGGAAATCAGTCCCACTCTACAGATGGGGAAGGTGAGGTACAAAGAAGGTACACAATTTGCCTATGACAAAGCAGCCTGTAAGTAAGTAGGTCTGGGATCCTAACTCCGGCAATCTGGCTCCACAGCCCACTCTGTCAACTACCACGCGCCACGAATGGGTGAATGGACAGACGGATGGATGGAAGAGGCTGATGCATGGATAACAGGTAATGGGTTATAGGTGGACAGAAAATGGATGGATGGATGGATGGGTACTGGGCGGGTGGATAGGTAGATGAACGGGCCCATATATGTCTGCATAGATGGATCATGGATGGGTCCTTTAACGCAGCCCTGATACTGCCTATCAGTATCCAGGAGGGCCAGGGCAGTTGGCTGTGTCTCAGGTTTCGGTCGGTTGAGTGGGGGCCTCTACAGCACAGTACCTCCTTTTTCCACCCTGTGGTGACTTGCTCCCTGTACACAGAACAGTTTGGCCGTCTGAGGTCGAAGCCATTCCAGGAGAAGGCCTGGGGTAGCCTGGGTTGTTGTTTCCAATTCTTCCCTCCAGCCTTCTTTTAGAAACACAAATCCCTGTCTGCTGCCACGGTACCACCCCCGAGGGCAGGTGCTGGGCGTGGCCATGTGATTTGCTTCAAGGATGGGGTATTCTCAGACACGATGGGAGGGGAGGCTGTCACTGTGCCTGTGCAGTCTGACTGGGCCTCAGTGCTTCTGCCTCCTGCCACGAACGGCCACTAACCCCAGGAGACAGCAGAGCACAGCTCCCCACACGGCAGCAGACCCAAGGCCTGCGGCGGTACAGCCGCTGAGATCTGGAAGTGGTTCGACAGGCACAAGAACCGCCAATACAGGCCACTCTCCAAAGCATCCAGTGGGGTCCCTGTACAAGGGGCGGGGGTACAAGAACAATGGGGCAGGGGCCCAGGGCCAAGGACAAGCAGCACCCACTCACCGGTCCTTGAAGAAGAAGATCTCTCCACGGATCTGAGAGATGCCATCGAAGATTATGTCTTGAACGCAGATCTCGGGAGTGACGGGCCCCAGAGTGGGGGTGGGGCCGGTGCCAGTGTCGATGTCACCATCAGGGGATGGCCCTGAGGGGGGACACCTGACCTCAGACTCTCCCCAGCTCCCCGGGTGCCCCCCACCAGGCTGTAGACCCCAGGGCTGCCCACCCGTCCTGCTAAGGATCAGAAGACATAGTACTCCGGCCTTAGTGTAAGCCCAGGTAGGACAGGGACATGAGGCCTGGACGTGGCAGGAAGGGAGCAGAGAGAAACCAGAAACCCACGGCCCTTCACACTTGTGTAGTGCTCTTCACTGGTGTCAGCCGAATCAGTCCCCACGCCACCCCTGGGAGGTAGGCCTCACTCACTCCCATTTCACAGATGAGGGAACAGTGCAGAGAGGTAGAGACCAGCTCTGTTTCATAGCTGGTGAGGGGCAGAGGCAGCACAGAACCGGGCACCTCTCCCCCCACCATGAGTTCTTCCAAGTCTGCTGTTTCCCCGGCCTTTCGGCTCAAGCCCTACTTTTCCTAAACAATAGACTGACTTTTTAAACTCCAGCCTCATTGCAAGCACTAATAATAAAGAAAGAATTGGCCTCAGGTCCTAGTTGCATTGCCCTTTGTTGCACATTAAAATAATCACTGCAAAAACTAAAAGCCTGCACCCCCGTATCATTAAGGTCATGATGCATGCTGGGAAATTCTACCCTGTACACAGCAAATTCACCTGCATTCTAACCTCCCGTGGTTGCTGCCACCTGGTGACCTTGGCCCAGGAAAGGTAACCTTTCTCAGGTCTCAGTGTACTGGCCCAAAGACAGAGAGAGCCCCTTTCTGCCCCACCTGTGCTGGAGTACCAGGAGAACACTGAGGTTATTTAGAAAGGGAAGAGACTGTCCCAGGTCCCCCCGGGGTGTTCTGGCTCCTCCAGACCAGGTCAGCACTCATGCCTCCTGCTCATTTCCTGCGACCTTGGGCAGCTGGGGCCTTGACGGTCCATCCCCGGACCTCCGTCCCGGGCTGCGTGGTCCCCCAGAGCCCTGCACTGAGGCTCACCGTAGAGGTCCTGGATGCCCTTGATGTCATCCTGGGACAGGCGGAAGTTCTTGGTGTAGGTGTAAATCGGCGCCATCAGGGCCCCAGGGTCCTGCGAGTGCTCCAGACCCATTGCATGGCCAAACTCGTGGGCTGCCACCAGGAACAGGCTGTACCCTGAGGACCGCAGGGAAGAGGAAGGAGGAGCAAGAAGGAAGAGAGACGAGAGAGGAGTCAGGCCCTGGTCTCAGTGATGGAGACATGTGAGGACGTCCCACGTGGGACAGAGGGCCCTGGAAGTGGCCCGGATTGGTTTTTCCTGCTCCTGAGGATTCTGGGATTAATAGAGTATGCTTATGCCTTTCAGGCAAGGTCAGCCAAGTCCCCTTGTCTCTTCCCAGGGCAGGCCGCACCTGTGCTGTGAAAGCACAGGTGAAAGAGAAGCACCTGTAAACCCTCTACCGGAAGCCCCATCGGTTCAACAGTGTGCTTCCTGGCCCTTTGTGTTTCTCCAGGAAGATGAGGAGCCAAACCTGCTCTGCAGTCTCCGAACAGGTCAGAGAACGGGGACAGGCTGGCCCGAGGGTCCACCATTCCTGCCCCAGGGACAGCAGTAGAAGCCATTCCCACTTCCAGTGGCTACCAGGCTCGGCCACAGACAGCGAGCAAACCCTGTGTCACCCCCATTGTGGGCTGGAGTATGTCCCCCTCAAAAGATACACTCAAGTCCTAACCCTGAGTCCTTGCGAAGGTGACCTTATCTGGAAGCAAGGACTCTGCAGATAAATTAAAATGTGAAGTCATACAGGAGGAGGGTGGCCCCTGAAGCCAACGGGACCAGGAGGTCACTCTCTCCCCTAGCCTGGAGTCTGCTCCAACTGCTGTATCCTGAGCAACCCCCCTACCTCGCCCATTCACAACTCAGCAAAGGTTGGTGCTGCGTGGATGGGGGTCTCTGGGGCTCTCCGTGCTGCATGGAGGGTGGGGTGGGAGCCAGGGTGAGCACCTCCTGTTCTCCCCTCTTCTGCCCACCCAACTCCTTGGAGGCAGCTGTCTGTCGGAGGAGGGTACTGACCCCAGCATTGTGACATTTTAAGGAGTCTCAGTGGACACAGTTACAGAGGTGGATGGGGTCTTAAACTGGAAGCCAGGCCTCTGCCTGGATGGGCGTGGCTAAGCAGGGACACTGTGTCCACTGGAACAGGCGGTGCTTCTGTCGTGGGTGGGCCTAGAGCAGGGAGTGTCCCCACTCTGGATGGGCAGGGTCTTGGCCTGGCAGTGCCTCTGCCAGGGTAAGGGGAGGGCACAGTCCATGCCTGAAGCGGGTGGGGGTCAGGACGGTTTCCAGCCCAGATGTGGGGTGTGTCTGGTGCCTCAGCCTGACAGCCGGGGCTCGTACCTTGGTCAGGGCAGAAGCCCCACTCACGGTCCTCATCGAAGTTGGACGTGGTGGAACACCACAGCTTCCCATCACCACGGCCTGCGGTGGTGCACTGCTCATACTTCTTGCCCAGGAACTTGAAGGGGAAGACGCAGGGGGCACCTTTCGAGTTCCCGCCAACAGTGGACATGGCTGCAAAGTCAGGGACACGGGTCAGGGGCCATGAGGCACCTGAGCCCGGCGCCGCCACCAGGGACAATGTGCGCACATTAACACATGACACTGAGCTCTGGCTGCATCCAGTGCTTTACACACATCTCACCCATCACCCCGCCCCCCCCAAAATACCCTTGTGCAGGCAGAACCCTGTGTTACCCCATTTCACAGATGGGGAAACTGCAGCTCAGAGAGATTAAGTAACTTGCCTGAGCAGACACTGCTAGGAAGGGTCTGCATCTAACCCCAGAGCTTTAATTAGGTCCCCATGGATGGGGACAGAGAGGCCAGAGGCACCAGGGGCTGGGCAGAGGTGATGGAGCCCACACACTTCCCTGGGTAATCAGTGCCCTCACAGGGGGTCCTATGGAAGCCTATCTGTTCTCCTGCAGAAAGCAGGTGCTCGGGAAACACCTGCTGGAGGAAGGGAGGGAGGAAGGCAGGAGAGGAAGAGGAAGAAGGGCAGATGAGAGCTCTTTCTAACAAAGAAAGGCAGGGGAGAGAGACTTCAAGATCACTCAGAGGGAAAGAGAGACAATTGTCAGGGAGGCTGAGAGCGTGTGGGCCTGACACCAGGCCTTACCAACTGGGCTAAACATGGGGGCTGTTGGTCCCCAAAGTCCATTCTGATGTCGGCGCCCCAGCCCTCCAACTACTAAGTGTTCTGACCAGTGCCCAGTCCGGGGAAAGGGAGGCTGGGGGCTCCTGTGGGTTCTGTATAGAAGGCAGGGAGAAAGGGGGACGGACACCCACCAGTCTCCGGGCAGAAGCCGTACTTCTTGTCGCGGTCGTAGTCCTCCGTGGTGCCGCACCAGCGGTAGTCATCGCTGCGGCCCTCGGTGGTGCAGCTGTTGTAGGACTTGCCCTGGAAGCGGAACGGGAACTTGCAGGGCTGTCCGTTGGCGTTGCCACCCAGGGTGAACAGGGCTGGGGTAGAGAGAGAGGAGAGCGTGTGAACGTGAGGCCACCCACTCGTGCACCAGTGAGGTGATAGCACAGTTAAAATTTTAAAAATCGCCCTGACCGGTGGGGCTCAGTGGGTTGGGCATTGTCTCACAAAGTGACAGGTCACCGGTTCGATCCCAAGTCAGGGCACAGGCCTGGGATGTGGGTTTGGTCCCTAGTCAGGGCGTGCACGAGAGGCAACTCATTGATGTTTCTCTCTCACGTTGATGTTTCTCTCCCTCTCTTTCTACCTCTCTTCCTCTCTAAAGATAAATAAAATATTTTAAAAATATATTAACTATCCGTGCCCTGGCTGGTGTGGCTCAGTGGACTGAGTGCTGACCTGTGAACCCAAAGGTTACTGGTTCAATTCCCAGTCAGGACACAAGCCTGGGTTGTAGGCCAGGTCCCCAGTTGGGTGAGTGTAAGAGGCAAGCACACACTGATATTTCTCTCCCTCTCTTCCCCTCCCTCTAAAAATAAATAGGTAAAACCCTTAAAAGAAGTATTAACTATCAATCACTGCTTCTCCGAGTTCCTGGGAAGCACCCCTGGCTTCCTGGTCCACCCCATCCTTCCCTTGGGACCTGACGGGAACCTGCCCACAATGAAATGCTGAACGCATGGCACACAGTGGGGAGCCCCCAAGAACCCTGCCTCAGCCCCAAGGTCACTGTCCACTCTGCCTGGTCGATGCCCACAGCATGCGGATTGTTAAACATGCCATCCACAGCCAGCAGGAGCGCTAGTCTCTTTGTGTGATAGATAGGGAAACTGAGGCACTGAGAAACCTGGTTCCAGAACAGCTCATGGTCATATAAATGGAAGAACTGGGCAAGGCATGTAACTGAAAACTATAAAACATACTAATCTCAGTGTCCCTCTTACTCATTCACTCTCTCTCTCTCTCTCTCTCTCACACACACACACACACCCCTTCACCTCCTTTCAACCCCCGGCACTTTTCTGGATGGCTCTGCTGTGGTCCCTGTAGGAGGCGGAGGAGGGAGGGGGAAGGGGAGGGGGAGGGGGGGAAGGGGTGGCTTTGGGAGCCTTTGATTAACACCCCAGTGGGCCTCCCCAAGACAGAGGCCATGACTGTAGCATTTGGGGAGACAGTGGGATTCAGAGTCCGTGCTTATCTGTCTGGGGTTCTTCTCTCGCTCCCTGTGCCCTCCTCCGCCCCATAGCTACAAAATGGTGTGTCTCTGAATTGCCAACGAGTAAAACCACAAGCGCGTAACAAGGACCATCTGTGCATGTCGGTGCCAGAGGTGACCTCACCAGCCCCCGTTAACTCCACCACGACCAGAATGGAGCCCAGGCCCTGACCCCCCCTGCAGGACTCAGGCCCCTTATCCTCACTGGCCCTCTCTTCCCAATCAAGAGACCTCCTGCCAGGCCAGAAACAGTGGGACTCAGGGAAGAGGCAACACTGGAGTCAGATGCCTTGGTGGCCTCCGGGTGGGGAAAGGCAAAGAGTTAACCCCCACGCCTCTGGCCTCCTGTGACCTCCCTTCCTACCACCCAGGAAGCTACTATCTCCTTTCAGATCCGGCCCCGACAAGAAGAGAAACAGACACTTGACTCAGCAGTCAGGAGGGGCTGAGTAACCAGAACCTCTGCCCCAAGCCCCAGACACGTGTACCGTGCGTACTTGCATCTGGCTACAGACCAAAGACATGGCTAATGTCCAATGCAGGGAAAAACCCTCCCCAGACTCATGAAGTACAGCTGTTTCCACTTCTAGCATCAAAGTGTTCTGTGCTCCTCACAAGGGCTGACACACGGGAGGGGTCGTGCCACCTGACTCCCCATTGGGAAATGCAGGGTACGTAAAGTATTTCTATTTAAAATTTCTGATTTATTAATGGCTTGAATTCTTACTCAATATAAAGTATCACGTGAGCTCTGGTACTAAAAGCACAAAGAGAATCCTTCGGTCAAGATGGTTGGTGGTCAGTGATCAATTGCAGTGAAGTCAGATTCACAAACATGCAAACTTATAGCCAAAAGGACAGAGGCACAGAGAGATCAAGGACTCTGTGGGATGGGGGAGAAAGAAGTACAGGTATTTAGAAAACCACTTGGGTTTAAGCCCGTTTTTCTGGCTTTTAATCTCCAGACTCACCAGATACGATGACTTCACTGCATATGAAATTATACATCCTATCTTTTTTGATTTCTGATTATGAAGTGTGTCAATGATATTTTTATAAAGGATTTTTACAAGGGTATGTCTATACCCTTACCCCTTACAAATTTTTACCCCTCTATATGGCTTAAGGTATCTGAAAATCTTGTTTTGAGCATTGACAAACACATACACACAAATACCACGGCAACACACAGAGCCGCAGACATAAGCAAAAGTAGACAAGAGACCAAGAAAGGCAGGTGGCACAGTCCCCGTGCCCAGATACACACACACACACACACACACACACACACACACACACACACTAGCAAAGCTGGCACCAGAGCCAAGAGTAATGGCTGAAATTCCAGGGGCGGCGTGGCATCCCCAAGCCAGGTTGAATACCAGCCTGGGTATCTGAGTCTTGTCCCCCAGTCCTAGTGCTAGACTTCTGACCCTCTCCTCATGCCCTTGAGTCCCCAGTCCTGGCCAGAGAGTACAGAATGGTTCTGGAGAGTTCCACTGGGCTTATTCATAGTCCCAAGTTTATTCTAAAGGATACTACAAAAAAAAATTAGCACCTCAAACCTGTGATTTCCACATATATGATTGCTAATGGCAAGACTTAAAACAGAATTGATTTGATGGAAGTATTAAGAAAATAATTACACAGGAGAGAGGGACAACAGGGTTTGAAGGAAGCTGGGGGGATGCTGGTTGACTTATGGTGCCAGGCCGGGGGAGTGTAGGTGAAAAGGGACAGCAGGGAGCCTGGGAAGCCTGGGGCCAGACGGGCTCACCTTCGTGGGGGCAGAAGCCGTATTTGCCATCCTTGTCGAAGTCGTAGGTTGTGGAACACCACAGGAAGCCATCGCTGCGGCCCGTGTCGGTGCAGCTGGTGTACTCCTTGCCGTTGAACATGAAGGGGAACTTACAGAACTCCCCGTCGGCGTTCCCGAACTTCACCCGGACCACTGAGGGGTGACAGAGGGTGGGGTGGATTTCTCCAGAACTCTGTGGGACTCCCCTCCCCCACTTGGCTCTCTCTCTCCCATCAGAGCAGAGCCAAGGTCGCCAGGGATGGCTCAGTCCCTGTGGTTAGGTGACAGGGAGACTGGCAGAGGACTGCAGGGGAAGCGTGGGCAATAGAAGGTCACTTTCTTACCCTGTCCTTCTCCCAGGGTCCACAGCTCATCGTCATCGAAGTGGGAGTCTCCTCCAACGCCAGGCCCCGGGGCGAAGGCGTGAGCCAGGAGCCCGTCCTTGCCGTCGAAGGGGTACCCATCACCATGCTCTGAAACACACTGGGTCTCAGCTTCCAACTGCCCCAGCTGGGCCCTGCCACCCAGCCACACCCCCTCACCCATAGCTGGGGTAGCCCTTTAGCCCACCTGGCATCTGTCCCCTTCTTGTTGGGGTTACCCAAGATGGGGACACAGCAAGTCAGCAGAGAGTCGCTGACCTGACTGTTAGCATCCTCAGGTCTACACAGTTGGTGCCCGTCTCTCACCGATATTCACAACACCATCCCCCATGCCCACTTTGTGCTGTGCCATCCGCCCACATCACTACGCTGCTCACGATGTCTACACTGCCCGCCTGGGTGTCTCTGCTACTGCCGGTGTTCACACCACTCACCCATGCGGCACCATTGGCCCAGGGTTCTTTTCCATTTACTCTCATGTCTACACTGCTCCATCCTTCTGACCCACTTCCATAGCTGGAGTTCCTCAGTGTCTGCCAGTGTTCAACTCAATGACAGCTAGCCCCACATGGCTGCTGAGCACTTGAAATGTGGCCAGTGTGACTGTGACTCTGAATTTTAATTTTATTTAATTGTAACTAATTTAGATGTAAACAGCCCTGTGTTTCTAGGAACTACCATGTTGGGCGGTGCAGGAAGACCGCCTGCTCTCAGATGTACTTGTCATCGGCCCTCCTATCCACGTGGCTCTCTGGTGTCTGGTCCCATCTGTGCTAGTTCGGTGTCTAAAGCTTCTATTTTCCTCTCTCAGTTGCCCTCAGAAGCCCCCGTGCCTCTTGAGGGGGCAGACCAAGACCGCCCCCATCTCTGCACTGAAGTCCTTCTGGCCCCAGTTCTGCCTACCCCAGCGGCCGAAGTTGATCATGATGTCGGCCTCTCCGTCGTGGATGCGGGAGAACTGTAGGGGAGTCACGTTACTCCAGACTTGGAAGGCACGGGCGAAGGCATCGTCCACTGTCTCAGAGTCAAGATCAGGTGTATAGCCAATGATCCTGGAGGTGGGAGAAATGCACGTGAGTGTGTACGTGTGTGCAAAAGAATGAGTATGCATATGCACGTGAGTGCGCGTGCAAGTGTATACATAAAATTGTGAGTGCACCAATATGTATGAAGGTGGTGCCTGCGCACAGGTGTGCAAGTGTATGCGTGCACAAGCGTGTGAGGGGTGCATGTGTGTGTACAAATGTGTACGTGTGGCTGTGTACGCATGTGTGGGTACACGTGTGTGTATGTTGCACAGAGCTCACTGGGAGAACAGCCTGCCCTGTAAGCCTTGAGGCCCGTGCAGCCCAAAGCCAGCCAGCGCCTTCAGGCCTTGTCTCGGGGCTCTCATCCCTCCCTTCTGGCTGGGGGGACACACAGGGGCACAGGGGACAGTGGGCAGAGATCTGATCCTGGGAAGCCGGCATGTGCCACACAGAGCACAGCTCTCAGCCCAGGCAACAACCAATTGCAACAACTCTGTAATATCTTTAAAGCCAATTAGTAATCAGTCATCAGGTTCCGTCTACCTGCCCCAACGACCCCACGCAACAATAACAGCGGCCAGCCTTTACTACACCATTCCTCCACGCTGGACACCGTGAAAGCCCTTTATGGACCTGATCTAGCTTAGTGCCCAACCAACCTACATGGAAGGTTTTGTTTCAGTCCCATTTTGTAGGTGGGAAAGCCATGGCCCCAGGAACTGAAAAATAAGTAGCCCGATGCCTCCCAGCCAGAAGGGTGAGGTTCAAGTCCAAGTCTGCCCGGTGCCAGTGCCTAAGAACTTTGTACCCAAACTCCTTAAGACGTCAAGCCCTCAGAAGCCACCTCCCGGGTCCCCAGAGTGGGGAGAGGCCCAAGGAGACTCTGTGTCCCGGAGCCCCGAGGCCCCGCTGCCCCGGCCCGGCTCTGGTACCTGTACGTGATCTCGTTCTTGTCCCACTTGGGCTTGCGGGGAAAGAAGTTGTAGTTGGCCACGTCGGGGTTGCCGCAGCGCGGTTTCCGCATGGTCGTGATGGTGCGCTTGTCGAGGACGCCCGTCTGTGGGAGCCCGAAGAACTTCTGCATCTTCTTGAGCGTGTCCTTCAGCACAAACAGGTTGCACTTATCCTTGGGGCAGCCGTAGTAGGTGTTCAGGTATTTCTGGAAGAAGTGAGCACCAGAGGTGAGCAGCCACATTAGGATGGCGTGGTCCCGACCAAAGCGGGCTGCAGGAACCAGCCCCACCGCCCAGACGGGGCACAACGCAGGGGCCGACGGGCACCGGGGAGTCTTGGGTTCCCAGACCGACTTTGACACCCACCAGCTGAGTGACATCACCAACCACTGTAGAGAGCATGACTACTGTGCGCTGGGTGCTTACCATATCCACAGGACCAAAGGCAGCATGCAACATGAATGCTCATCGTAACCCTATAATGTAGTTATTCTTACTATCCCCGTCACACAGGGGATGCAACTAAAGCACAGAGAGGTTAAGAAACGTGCCTAAGATCACACAGCTCACAAATGGTAGAGCTGGATGTAGACCCAAGCAATCTGGCTCCAGAGCCAGGCTTGGAACTGTAGTTCACTGCCCAGCTTCACTTCCATCGCCCTTCAATCCACCTAACTGCTGATGACAAAGGATCATTCTCATTTTCCCACATGGAGTTTCGGGGGCTATGCACATGCACTCACTCTCTCAGCAGACAGACCTGGACTCAGACCCTGGATCGGTCGTTTCCAAACAGAAAATGGCCCTGGACTTCATGGGCTGAGCGGTGGTTCCGCCCCAACTGGGGCCAAAACCAAACTGGCCTCTGCAGAGGGTCAGGGACTGGCCAGCTCCCTTGTCTGTCCAACAGACACTTTGACGGGTCCCCGGTCCCAGGTCCCGTGCTGGTGCTGAAATGATCCGGTGAACAAGACAGAGGTACCTGGGCTCTAGGGTTCAATCCCCAGTGGGGGAAGGCTGCCAGACCAGAAGCGCATGCAAAATGAAATGTGTTGGGCGCTGTGTTGGCATGGTAAAGGAGGCGGGGGGCCTGACTATAGGGGCCCTCACCCTGTGTGGCGAGGTCATCAGGAGAGGAGAGATACAGGGGATGATGATGACAATGAACACTTACCATGGGCCACCTCAAAATGTCTTAGACAGGGACCATCATCATCCTCAGTTTCCAGAAGCAGCAGCTGAACCCAGAAGGTTCAGTGACGCAGCTGGCTGGGTAGCGCACTGAGATTTGAGGCCAGGCAGTTAAAGCACTGTGCCTATTTCCCAAGCCTCCCCTGTATCTCTCTGGGCCACCCTGACGCCCATGTGCTGTGTGGAAGGTGCCAGGCCCAGGTAGCCCTGTCAAGGCTCCAAGCTCCAAGGCTCCACCCTCGCCCCCAACCAACAGCCACATCAGGAGGCCAGGCAGCTTCAGACCCTTGAGAAACAATAGTAGCCCCTCAAAATGTCAGGTTTCCCAACCCGTTTATCCAGAGGGGACAGAGGCTTAGATGCTGGGACAGGGGGTAGGGGGGGTCACATCCTAACAAGGTACTACCAGGGTGACCAGGAAGCATGGGAGTCATGCCTCAGTGTCTTGGGCAAGTAGGAGACTAGGCTGAAGGAGAATAGGATTTTGGGGGTGGGGGCAAAGCCGGAAGGCGGAAGATTTCATGTGCTAGAAGGACCACCTTGAAGGACCTCAGCTCAAGGAGCTGATAGAGTAAGGGGTAATGCCCTTCTGCTGCCTCCAGCCCGCCTGTACAGTGCTGCACCCCCAGGAGCCCCTGGAGCCAGGAGCCACAGCTGGAGGCCCGCCAGGAGGGAGGGATGGCTGGCCACTCTCCCACCCGCCCCCGCCCCACCGGGCCTCCTGTGCCTGCCTCTTCCTCCGCCCCACTGGCCACCTCTCTCCTGTCCTCCCATCCCTTTGCAGAAGTTCTAGGAAACTTTCCGGAATCCGACCCTTCTGGTCGTCTTACCCACTGGGCCAGACGAAAAAGATGCGCTCTCGGCTCCACTCTTGCCCCACATATTTGCCCAAAGTTCCCCTCGAATGGTTTATTCAAGGACCCTCTCTAGATGTGTGCCAAAGGTACCCAGATGTTTGCCAAGTCCTGCTTGGCTCAGAGCGCCCAAACTAACGTGTGCAAGAGTTTACCCAAATTGTGTGCCACGGGAGCCTCTTCCCAAAGTGCCAGAGGTTTACAAAGATCCTCACGGCTTGCAAAAGGGACCCCCTGAGGCCTTTTGCCAAGAGCCTTGTTAGCCAACCCCCCAGATGTGTTCAAAAGTTGTTTACAAAGCTGCCCCCTTGCCAAATCCTTCAGATTCTAGACAGTGCCCCTGTTATTTAGGAGAGGCCCTTTCCAGCTGTTTCCCAAAGCACCCCCCTTAACCTCCCCCGTTCGTTTCTCGCACCCCTGCTGTGTCCGTAAAGTTTCCAAGTCGTTTATCAAACGCCTTCTCCAATCACAAAGCATCCCTCTCGGTTTCCAAAACAGATCCCATCTCCAGCTGGCCAAAGACTCCCGCTTAGCTGTTTACTGAAGCCCCTCCCCCACGTTGTGTGTCCCCCGACCCAGTCGAGGGGAGGTGTGGCGAGGAGACCACCAACCTCTGCCTATGGAGTTTGTTTAAACTTGGGTCGTTGAAGCCCCAGGAGCAACTCACCAAAGCCACCTCTTTGTCTGATTTGGGGGCGACATCACCAGGGAACTTGATGATGGGCGATGGTGGGGCGGCAGCGCGGCCCAACAGGCAGCCCAGGACGCAGAGCACCCGCAGGGGGCCGGCGAGCGCACCCCAGGCCACTAGTGCCTCGGTCATTGCGCTCCCGGGCGGCGCGTCTCCCAGGGGGTCGCTGGCTCGGTGCTTGTGGCCGCGTCGCCGCCTGGCTGGCGCTTGCTCCGCGCGCTGCAGAGCGCTCCAAGGGACCGCTCGACTCGGTGGCCTCGGTTTTGCTCGGCTCAGCAGCTCATGTTCCGAAGCCCGCGCCCCAGCTCGCACCGCCACTGCTTGTGCTCGCTGGTCCTGGAGTCCCTTTGTATCTTTAAAGCCCCAGATGCCCAGCCTCCCGGCAACGCCGGAGGAAGTCTGGATGCAGCGGAAACAAGGGAGGGCAACCACCAGATGTGGCCGGCTGGGCTGGGAGGGCGCTGGCAGTGCAGGGAGTAGGGGGTGGGGGTGGGGCGGGGGTGGGGAGGGGCATTCAGCCCCGCCTCTCTCGTCCCTCTCGCCCCCCTCCTCTTTTCCTTTCTCCGCCGCCTGCTGCTCCAGGCTTCTCCGTGCACCGACAGTGCGTGACCTCTCTACCCCTACCCCCCAATCCGGGCACAAAGCCTAGAGACCCCCGAGGGGAAACATCTGCCGCGACCACTGTAGACTCATGATGTCTTGAGGTTGGAGTGCAGCGGTTCTTGGAGGGACGCCCAGGGGCAGGGCTGCCTTCACTCCCAGAGACCTGGGCCAGCCCTGTGGAGGAAGGGTCAGAAAGAGATCAGCCGCGCCGTGGGTTGTTAGAGCAAGAGATTGTAGATGTTTTAGGTGGAGACAGAGAGAGATGAGACCAGAGGGTCAGAATAGAAAGAGGTGGAAACACAGTGGAAGGTCCTTCCTTCCTCCCTCCCTTCCTTCCCTCTTTCCCTCGTTTCTTTTTCCTTCCTTTTGCAAACATTTCAGCATTTACTGGGCCACAGGCATCATGCTGGGTGCCAGATGCACACTTGGAAACACAGAATTCCTGATCAGTGTCCCTGAGGAATGTCCTTTTGCTCTCAAGGGCAGAGAATTGATTAACTGCTGTGGTGCGATGGGGACCTCCTGTGGGTTGTGGGAACCCCTGGCCCCCTGTCTCTAAACTAGTACAGATGGGCAGGGATGGCTTCCTGGAGGAAGTGACTTTTGAGCTGAGACCTGGGGAACTACAAGACAAAGGACTGTTGAGTGGAGGCAGGTGGGGTGGGAGGGATGTTTCAGGTGTGGTCCTGGGGCAACAAATACAAAGGTCCAAGATGAAAGACAGCAAGATGTGTGGAGCAGGAGGTTCCCTCCACCTGGGGAAAGGGGGACAGGGGGACAAGCTAGGCTTGGAAGTCAGCAGGGACCAATGTCAGGAGCCAAGTTACAGGCTGAGAAGGTCAGCAAAGATCTGCCTTGGAGGGCCTTGAGAGTCATGGTGATGAGTCTGGTCTTTATCTGCAGAACGGAAAAAGCCTCAGGACTTGGATCTCCAAGGGTGTAAGACAAGTACCGGCTTGCCTGGCAGGCACAGGCTGCGGGGCAGCCAGGGCCAGAAGTCGGGCTGCAAGGAGCTCCTTGGGAGGGACTTTGGCCTGCAGGAAGGAGCTGGGCCCATCAGCCTGACCCTGGGTGAAGCAGCTCTTTTGGGGAGGGTGCGTCTAAGGTCAGGGGGGAAGGGGTTGCCTTCTGGCCGGGCCCCAGTTGGCTCCGGCCCATAGCCTGTGGAGAGTCAGAAAGCCAAGCTGGAGAGGCCAGAGCTGGGAGTGAAAACGGAAAAAGTTGTCTCACTAAAGCGAGGTTTGCAAACTCGTGGCCTGTGGGCTGAATCCACCCTGAAGAGCGTTTTGAAACTTGGGAAACTTCATGTAAAAATCTGACTTTCTGGAGTTCTTTTTTTAGAAATTCCCAACGCTGTGGCAGTCCTGGGTACCAGTTTCCACATGGCCAACAATTCGGTGAAGCTAAGCAGCAGCGGCTCCCTTTAGATGAGGCAAGTACTTCGGTTTGCCACAGTCCCCACTGTTCTCTATTGCCTTGCATGTGACTCACTCAGCTCAGTTTTGCACATTTACATCACTTGCCTCTGTGGATGGAAAAAGGGCCACACGCTAAACCTGATCAGCTCAAGGGAGGCCTGCATGGTGGCGTTTTGGTCCTACCTGGAAAGCTGATGAATGTTCTACTGAGAGCCTCCCCTGGGACCTCCCCTAAGATTTCCACCCGTAAAAGTTTTTAGGATGTGGGGCTATGCCTTTCCCTCCCCTACCTTCCACAGCCATGCATCTCCTAAACTCTGGGGGGGGGGGGCCATGAGTCTTGCAACTGGGGTGGCAATCGGCAGCCACGGTTTGTCTCGGGCAAACCCCCTGAACCTGTCCCCAAGGCCCCTTTCCTCTGACTTCCAGTGAGCTAAAGCAGCCCCACCAAGGCTCAGAACGTTTCCTGAGAGCCAGGGCAGCCTGTCTAGGCCCTCCTGTTGCTTCTTTTGTGTGATGCTGTCCTTGTTTTACAGAATCGGCTTCAGTAAATGCACCCTCAGAGTCACATCTTTGCTGCCCGATGTCAAGAACACACACACTACCAGCTGGCTCTGGGCAGACCCCCAAGGGGCCAGGTTCCCTGTCCGGTAACACAAGCACTCACAGAAACGGGAAGATTTAACTAGAAGCGATAATGTAAGATGCCCCCAAGTGAGCTCTTTTGACACCTAATTTTTATTCTTTTAATTAATTATTATTATTATTATTATTTTTTGGCATGTACCACAGAGACAAAAAAATGCCAGCTTCTAAAGTCAAACGAAATTAATGGGATGCTTATCACACCTGGCCAATAGAGGCCTCTGAAACATCACAGAGAGAACTTCTTTCCAGGAAATGAATAAGGAAACGTTCGAGACTGTTTCCGAAGCATGTGGATGCCAACACCTTACTTTCCCCACTCCTCCAGCAGCCTGCTGGGCCCTTCACTTCTCGTCTGGACATACCCCCCACGCAAAAAAAATCTCTCTCTCCCTTCTTCACCTCCTCCACCACAGCTCCCAGGTGACCTAGGGGACACTCAGAATAGAAAACCAGACCTGGTAGACTAGGAAGAAAATAAAAAAACAACCTGAAATCCTGGCAGCTCCCTTCCAAGAATAGCCCGTCTGTCTCAGGCAGAGGGGGTTGTATACATTCCTCGGACTAGAACAGAATTAAGCAATCTAATGATTTCCCCGCCCCCTCCAGGACCCTGATGGGTTCGCAAAGGGATTTGTTTCCACTGTTAGAGCCTAGGATCCTAGCCGCTCTGTCCTGTTCCAATTGCTACACCCACGGGCTCTGAGAGCAGAGCAACAGAATGGATAAGTAAGGTTCTCTGGGAACCTCCTGGAGAGATTAAAGCTTGTTAAAACAAGAGAGACAGGTCAGGAAAAATGCAGGGAATGAGCCTTGCCGGCCTCACCCTGCCATTCCTGAGGGGTTCCCCTCCAGAAAATGGACTAGACCAAGATAGCAAGGTAAGGCTGGTGAACCAGCATTTGATTTCTGTAAACATCACCCCCTCCCCCCAAAAAAAATTCAATCAACACTCAGGTCTGTTTCCAGACAGTTTTAAGAATCATCAAAATGACTTCCTTCCTAAATTCAGCACTTTTGGAAGGACTAGGTGAAGGCCTTATTAACTGACTAAATAGCCTGAATGGAACTGGCCAGCCACGCACACGGATGAACTGGCAGTTGTAGCCGATCAACAATCTAAAACTATTCAAAAGAGAGAAAAAGCTGCCAAAATCACGAACTTACAGCTCCAGCAATTAAGCAATCAAAGACCTCCAAGGCCTCTCAGACCAGGGAGAGAGGAGTATGTTCCCATTGTTAAAAGTCGGGTCACCAGACGAAAGATGGGGGAAAACGGAAATGGGATTTATAAAAAGAAAAGAAACAGAAGCCAGCTCTGAGGATGGGGAGAAGGCATTTCCCCGTCTCCTCACTAATACTTTTGGAGAAATTGAAAGGACCACCAAAGGGGAAATCCCTAAGACCCTCATAGTTATTAGGGCAGTTTTATCTGTTCTTGCCCCTACCCAGCTAAGTGGCATTTTCCCTCAGAGTAACTAAATTAATTACATGCTGACTGAACCAACTGGGGAAAGAATCGTTTTGAAGGAACGCCTCCACCAGGGGAAACTAATCCGAAGACTGAATGTTTGTTGTAGGACATTCCCAGGAACTCTGGGCCTTTTCCAGCACGGCTATCAGCAAGACAAAGCCAGCCACTCCTATTCAAAAAACTACTGACAATACTCTGCCTCCACCTAATCGTCACCGGTATCCTTTAAGACCTGATGTAATATCTGAAATTAAGCCCATAATTCAAGATTACTTCAGTGGCAGGCTTACAATTCTATGTACAAGGCCCTGTAATTCTCCTATTGTTCCACTACAGAAACCCAACAGGAAAGTTGGAGAATTGTTGAGGATCCCAGAGCTATAAATAAAATAGTTATTCCCAGGCATCTTGTGGTTCCAAATTCACACACCCTATTATCGCATATTCCTGTGGACTGCAATATGTTTTAGTGATAAATTTCTGTAGTGTCTTTTCTAGCATTCCTGTAAAAAAAAAAAAAGTACAGGAAATACACGTTTGCTTTGACCTGGGACAGTCAGCTGACTTTGGACAGCAATGCCCTGGGACATGCAAAGGATTCCACCTATTTCTTTCCGACGCTCAAGGCTGATAGCCCTAGGACTCAGCTGACTTCCGAGAGGATGCAGGGGAACTGTTACAACAGCCACAAAGGGCTCTCAAAGGTCAAGCTTGGACGTTGTCTCATACCTGAAGATGGGCTGCCAATTACCCCTGAAAGACTCAGAGGATAATACCCTTTCCGCGTCTAAACCCTAACAAACAAAAAGGAGCTTAGCGTGCCCCTGGGTCTGACTGGATACCGGACCAAGAGGATTCCACATTTTTCATGAATGGCCCAGCTTCTCTATACGTCTTATTTTTCTTTTCTTTTTTCATATGGAATGTATTGGGGTGACAGTGGTTCACAAAAGCCGTATAAGTTTCGAGGGTACATACCTGATTATCATCAGATAGACCTGATCCAGTCCAGTGGAACCCCAGGAAGGAAACAAGCAGGATTATCCCAAGCTCCCACTGTGGGACGTGTTACTCACAAACCCTCTTCCTTTTTATACATGAAAATGAAAGAAGCGCTTTAGGAGTTTTAACTCCAAACCAGAGAGATCACCGTAGACCTACGGGACCTGAGAGTCAGCCGTGAGACTTAGCAGCCCTCGGGCTTGCTCCGCTGCAGCTGCAGCACGTGAGCAGACGGAGGAGAGGGTGATGGGTGCTCCTTTACGGGTGTTCCCCGTTCTTTCCAATGGCCACTCAGCTCTCATTGCCCGCCACTCTTCCATCAGCCGCCTGGCTTCTAAGGAAGTGCTCCTCCTTTCTGCTCCTCCTGTGACTTTAACGTGATGTATGTCTCCACCCAGCAGCGCCGCGACCTTCTCTGCAGGGTGAAGACATCCACGATCGTGTGTTGCTCACTGACCACCTTCTTGTTCCCAGGAATGGTTTACAGGAAATTGCTGTTGGCCAGGCCGACTTGATCTGGCGACAGATGGATTGTATCTGGAAGATGAATAGGGATGTCCCTGAGCTGGGTTAGCAATAATGTCCATGGTGGACACAATCGAGGGTTCTTGTTTATGTGGATGAACAAAGATCTGCCCCACAAGCCAAACTAATCGCCTCTAACGCGGGCTTGTCAATCGGCCAGAGAAGGTAGAGCCAGTATTTATTTTACAAGGGTACGTGCCATGTCTTTGGGATCTGTAGCTCAGGACTTCAAGAATGTTAGAGAAACAGGGAGGCTTCTTAACATCCTCAGGGCGGCCCAGAAAGCATGGGGAAGAGGCTGCTGAACTTTTAGATGCCAAACAATTGGTAATTGTCAAAATTCCAGAACATTCTAAAGCTGCCACCGTGGAAGCCAAAGGAAATCATTTAGCTGACGCTGCAGCTAGCCAGGCAGTAGTAACACACAGCCAAACTATCCAGACTCAAGAATGTTTCTTGCTTCCTAGTAATAAAGTAATAAAAGACTCTCTTTTATGTTTCCAACAGACAGCTACAAAAGCAGACAAGAGAATATCACAACAAAAGGGAACAACCTTTGACCTGGACAGTCAGAGGCAGTTCGGACCCCAGGAACCAGTCTCACCTGGAGGGGCTCAGTCACCCACACGCCCATGTGTACTGATACTTGAGCTAATGCCTGGGGTCCTGGAAAGAGGATCGCACGGAGTGAATGATGTTCCTGAACACCCCCTCCTACGGGAGCTCATAAGTGTAGGGCAGATGTTCTATCTGTCCCAAATACAACCCTGGAAAATCCATCCGTGGCTCCCACGGACATTTCCCCCTTCCTGTAGAGCCACGTGAGGTCTGGTCACTGAATTTTACCCACAGCCACCACCTCAGGGATACAAACGTGTGTTCGTGAGGATGTGTGTGTTTTCTCCCGGGGTCCAGGCATTTCCTTGCAGGAGAGCAACAACCTTAATGGGAAGTCAATTATTATTGGGGGGGGGGGGAAATTCCAGTGGGGACATTCCCGCTGAGTTACACAGTGGCTGGGGGATGCAGTTCCGGGGCACAGCACTGTCATTGGACCTATCGTCCCGGGCCGTGGGCCAGGGACACA
The DNA here is from genome assembly GCA_007922815.1 of Macrotus californicus. NCBI lineage: Eukaryota > Metazoa > Chordata > Mammalia > Chiroptera > Phyllostomidae > Macrotus > Macrotus californicus. Next base: position 115,147 of record VMDR010000113.1, on the reverse strand, counting down.
TACAAATGGTACAGTTAACACCCAACCAGGTAAATTTTTAGAACCTCTTTAATCTGCCTCGGCCCAGAGCTCTCCCTGCAGTGCTCCTCAACCTGAGATCTGCTTATTGGGGGAAATACTGGCTTTCTCCTTGTGAAATACCCGTCTTGCATCCGGTGCATCTGCATGAGGGGACATAGGAGCCGACCTTGTAAAAGGAGATGTCTGCACGGTCACCAAGGACTTACGAGCCCCCTGAAAGTAACTGATACATCAGTAACGGACTGATTTCACAGCGTGGTCCCAGGAGATGAAGACTTATTCAAAAACCATAACTTATAGTCAGGGGATTTTTGTCTACTGGCAAAGACACCGCTTACAGGGTCCCCAGCCTCGCTGGAAGGGACCTTATTCCTTCTTAGGCTTTACTGACTAATCCCTGTGCAGTTAAGCGAGAAAATTCACATCTTTACCAAAAAAGGGTGACTCACCGCAAACAGGCCTCTTCCTGTAGCAACATCAAAAGCTCTTCAAGGACGGGAAGCTGCCGACACCAGGAGTAGCTTAGCTGTCCCAAGACGTCCAGGAGGCCTGTATACCTGCCCAGTGGCGCTGAACTTGAAGAAACCCCCTGGTAGTCATATTAGCCATCATGATAGTTATACTTGTGCTTCCAGCTTTCCTTGACAGCTGTTCTTGTGTAGCCCGACTGGGAGTGAAGGCCGAATGTTTGTAACTTTGGTGTCAATAATCCTCTTTCTGTGGTTTCTCTTCTGGAATTTAGAAGCCAACTTCTCACAGAAGGAAGGGGATGTGGGATGGGTATCTGAGAGAAGTCCAAAGAAAGGGGTTCGTCCTAATGAGCTGGTTACTTCTGGATGAGTAAAGAGAGACACACTGAGGGCAGGGCAAGCTGCAGATGAGTGGACAAGGAATTTTATGTGTCGATGCTAGACCCCGATGATGAGACCGTGCTTGTCCCCTAACCCAACAAGGACTGCCAACTCTGCTAGTTCGAATGGAAGCTGCCGTGGCCGTAAAAACGGGGCCCAGGAAACTCGCTCCTGAAATTCTCTCTGTCCTCCTGGCCCCTGGCAGGTGATGGATGGTAGTTCCCATTCACCCTGCTGTGAGCTCACAGCCTTGGCCCTGATAAAGCCTTAAAGTGACAGCTCCCAATTACACAGCTATCAGGAGTCAGATCCATGATGAACAGCTCTTGAGTGCTCCTAATGGGAAGTAGATGGGCCATATTAAGATAATAATAACAATAATAATTAATAACAACAACAACGATACCAGTAAATGGGAACCCATCCATCCTGCGGTCTGAGGTGAAGACTGAAGAGGTATATGACACACCCCCAGACAGTAAATGTCATGCTAGACATAAAACACGGAAGTGGGAGGCAGACAAGTCTGGGGTGGTGGTGGCCTGTAGGTTAAAGAGGATCCAGAGTGTTTTTATTTCGTAATAAGGGCTCATAAGACCCGACTCCCTTCTATTTTCCTGCCTTTCCCTCTTGAGAAAAATTTGGCCTAGACTGCCGTCCAAGGTTACAGTCTCGCCCCGTCCCCAGAGGTCCCTCGCTCAGCAGGAGGAACACTCACACCAAGACTCCCTGACACCAGCCGCCAGAAGGAGCCTCCCTCACTCCGTGGGGCCTCGTTATTCAGCCCAAACACTGGTCGTGCGTCCTTCGGGTCGATTCATGACCCAAAGGGAGAACTGGGGATGGAAACGGGGCCACATGGTCAGTCTGGCAAGCTCTGGGTACGTGTGAGACCAAAGTGACCACAGAGGATGGTCTGGAATGAAAACTTTCCAACTGAAAGCTGGGCCACGATGAATAGTCACTAGACCTGTGTCTTATCTCAACACAGGTGCATTGTTTTCTTAAGTGAGCCTGCCTATTGTCCTTTTGCCTCTGAGATGACATACCTTTGCAATGCCAGCACGATCTCCTTTCCAGGCCCCTCAGGATGCCACCAGCGCAGCACAAGACCATGGAACTCCTCATGGTCACCTTTCCCCTGCAACCGTCGCTGCTTGCTGGACACTCACTGTCAGCCACCCTGTCCTCACCCATGTGAAGAGGGCTGTCTGTCTGTTTTACTTTTTGTTCAGTCCCAGAGGTTCCCTGCTTTGCTTTCCTTCCCCTCCTTAATCCACCGCCAGTGGATTTCAGGTAACCCTCCTACATCTGCTCCTTGGATTCCAGGGTATAAAAAAAGCTGCAAAACTGCCGTGCTTCGGAGCATTTGCTCAGCTCATTGAGAATTTACTTCCTGGCGATTGTTATTAGTTTGACTGAGAGAAACTCTTCTGAGATTTTCTTTTTTTAGGCTGCACGTTCTTTTGTTGACGCCCCATTGGAAATGGGACATTTTCTCAAAGGTCTTTGTAAGACCCGGGGGCCTAAACAATCGATTAGTGAATTAAACAAAATTTACTTCGTTGATTAATTAATTCCGGGCCCTCTGCTGTAGGTCCGTGGGAAGCGGGCTATGCTCGAGGCTGCAGGTGAAGTTGGTGCGTTGCAAGGGCTGGAGGTCACCTCAAGGACAGAGGCTTCCTGAGAAGAAGCAACACCAAAGAGAGCGGGACTGGTGACCCTGGGCTCCCGCTGGCCATTCCTGCCATGGCCATCCAGCCATTCCTGAAGCCAGAGAGTCCCCGGGTACTTACTTCTTGAGCCAACGCATCCATTCCTCCAACCTTCGTGTTTTCTGATTTTCTCTGTCTAATGTTCCAATGACAGTTGACACACAATATTATGTTAGTTTCGGGAGTACAACCTCGTGGTCAGACACTTATATAACTCACACAGCGATCCCCCCACGAGTGGAGGGCCCATCTAACACCGCACACGGTTGTTACAATGTGGTCAACTATATTCCCTGTGCCGTGTGCTTCCCTCCCGTGCGTCTTGTCTAACTGGAAATGAGGAATTCTTCTCACTTCCTTTGTTCCTTTGTTTTGCTTAAGCCTGTTTGCACTAATTGAGTTTCTGTCACTGGCCCCCCGAGGGCCCTGACTACTCTGGTGGAAGGCATGGCTGAGAAACCAGGCCCAGTCAGGCCTGCTGTTGGGGTTGTGATCCCCCCACGTTTTGCCTCTGCCTCTTGGTCGCGGGGGCATGAGAAGCACTTCTCGGGGCGCAGGCGTGCACCAGCACACCCAGCCCTGCCTGGGTGGAGGCAGGACCTTCTCTTGGGGCCAGGGAGTCCAGCAACCTTGGGCTTCTTCCTGGACCCCTTCCCCAGGCCCCGGCTTGGGGATTCCAGGCTCTGAGGCTCAGCAGGCCTGGCTGCTCTCTGCTTGAGGCCCCTCCCTGACGTCAGCCCGCTCTTGGAATCAACCCCGCTTCCTTGCCAGCGGCCAGCAGACCCTTCTTGAGCTGCTGCCACCTTTCCACCAGGGCCAGGTGCGCTGGAGGGAGCAGATGGCCCTCTCGGATGAGGATAACGGAGGAGTGCTTATGACGGAGGGATTAACCCCAAAGGCTGTGGCTGGGGTGCAGGCAGAGCCCACCAGGGGTGCAGGGCCTGAGCTCGAATCTCCATGACTGTGGCCGTCACGGGTCCAGAAGGTTGACAGAAGAGGGCAGTGGCAGGAACTCAAAAGGAGAGAGAATTGCTCAGAGCATCCCTCTGAGTCTCTGTTGGGTGCTGCCATCCCAGGGAGGGAGGCAGGCAGGGAAGGGGTGGAGCCCCGAGGTGCTCCATGGACGCAGGTGGCGGGGTGGCATCCCTGTTTAATAGGGTGAGGAAATTGAGGCCCAGAGGAGAGGACTAGCTCAAGGTCATACCCCCAGCAGCAGCAGCAGTGGGATACCCCTTGGGGCTCTCTGATGCCAGAGCCCTTGTACCAAACACCATACCACATGGCCACCATGGAGTCATGGGGGAACTGAGTCACCAGAAGACAGATTTGCCCAGGAAAGAAAACCAGCGGCCCCCAGGGGCTCACTTTGAACCAGGAGTTGTAGCCGTCTCCTCCACCCACTCCTCCCAATAAGCCTGTGACTGGACCATGAAGATGAGGAACAGCGAGCCCAGAGAGGTTAAGGAGCTTGACCAAGGACACACAGCATGGAACTGCAGTGTTGGAACCTTTCTCTCTCCCACAGCAGCTGCTGCTTGCTCAACTGTGCGGTCTCCCGTCAGCCAGCGCCGCCCCCCACCACACCATCACACCCCCGTTTCCCACCGCCTCCCAGCACCCCTGCGGCCAGACATTGCCTGGCCCCACCGCCAGCCTCAGCTCATTGGTCTCTCCTTTGCTTAGGGATGTTCTCTAAATGCCACCCCGCTTTGGCCAATACCCTACTTATAAGCATGCTCAGAACTCACCCCCAGGGAGCCCTGCATGATGCAACCACGTTCAAGTGCTGACCATGACCTGTTGACCATGACCCCTGGTGACTTAACCTCATGGAGCTCACTCCAGGTATTTGTCCAATAACCCTAATAAGCATCCCTCAGGACTGGGGTGAGATTCTGTTAGTGTTTATTAAACACAATAGTGCTTGGTGTGTAGGTAGTAAGCACTTAATAATTAATTCATCACTATCTTTACCATATGGTGTTTGCCTAGGCCTCACCAAACAGGTCTGTGTACGCATGTGCTTATCTGTTGAAGCGATCACAAGTCTTTGCTGAGCACCTACTGAATGCAAAACCTTTACGCTGGAGGCAAGTGCCAAGACCACTGGCAGATAGGGCTCTGATGGGGAATGGGGTTGGGGTGTCCAACGTCCTAAGATAGAACTGGGCCTCCCCTGGCCTCGGGGCTCCTCCTGGGGGCTAGGACCCACCTCAGTAGGGCAGGATGTGTGTACCCTTTAGAATGCATTCTCTAAGGCGGGCTTATCCCGGTCCCCAGTCCTCCACAGGCGAGAGGCTCCCTCTACAGATAGGATGCGCCATCTGGTGGCCACTCCTGCGCAGCAGCCTCAGGGCTCACAGGCACGCGGGTCAGGCCATTCTCGGGCTCATCGCTCCCTCTAGTGGCATTCATGTGCAATTACAACCAGTTTGAACCTTGGAATCACCCGAGTTCTTTCTTTGCATTCCTGGGTTCCACATCAGAGCTACTGAGTCAATTTGGGGAGGGTGGGGCTGTACGCTCAGAACCTTAATTTTGGACAACACTCCCAGGTGATTCTTAACTCTGGGAAAGTTTGAGAAGCGTCTCCTTAAAGGGACTTGTGGCCATGTGTTTGTACCTGCTCCCCACCTGTTCAGTAATAAAATCGTCACCTGCTTCAGACGCAGGAGGAGACTGAGGCCCACAACCACACAGTGAGCCAGCAGGCACCTTGCCTCCCAGCTCTGCCAATCACAGCTGAGGACACGGAGGTCTAGGATAACAATAACGGACATTTGTCGACATGGGTTGTGATGCCGTCAGGCCCGTTCCAAGCACTTTTATGTACATTTGTTCCTCTGCCCTGCAAGCCAGCCCCTGAGAATGTTCTGATGGTGACCCTTTCACATACGAGAAAACTGAGGCACAGTTAGTGAGTGTAGACCCAGGCAACCTGCTCTGAGCCCACCAGTGCCCCAGGGCAGCAAGGTCTGGCTTCTGTACCCTCGATGGCACCTCGGTCCCCTTTCTGGACATCTGTGGCCACACCTCCTCCCTCTCCCATCTGGGTTTCTTCCTATTTGTTTATTTACCTGGTAAACATTTACTCAGCCTGTGCTGGGCTCTGACTACCCAGCAGTGATCAACTAAAGTCTTTGCTCTCCTCGGGCTTGCAGGTGGGGGCTGTAATGGGCAGGGGGGAGGCAGGAAACGAAACAGGAATAAAGAAAGATGAAGTCAGGGGCTGTCCGGCCAAGCTGAGGAGTTGGGTTTGGCCCCAAGGACAATGGAACCCCTGTGGATTCTCCTGACACAGCCCTTCTGAGATCCCATGGGTGATGGAGTGGAGGTGGCTTCTTAGCTGTAGGGATGACCTTTACCCTACCAGCTTCGTCCAGAATGTCTCCCTTCTCCCACCCAGGCCAGGCCCCTACCCTGTAACTAGCAAGCAACTACCCTTCAGGCGTCCAGGCAAAGGACAGGAAGCCAGCAGCTTTGAGCTTGAGATGATTTGTCTGTTTCCTGTGTGCCCTTGCAAGGCCTCTGCATGGCTGAGACACCGGTACCTGCCTCTAAGACTTGACCCACCACACACTTCAAGAAGAGTCAAGAGAGATGCAAGGAGACAGGAGCAATCAGAACGTCCTGCCCTTGAACTCCAAGGCATCGGGAACCAATCACGCCACCAAACAGCCAGCTGGTGACCCCAATCCTTCTGCACAGCAACACGCTCTGGCTATTTTTTCTAAGCATCTGGTCAATCCCCTTTGCTGCAAGTACTGCCGGTCCTTCCCTCCACTGAGGTCTCTGCACACCGCCTGCCTCCCACCCATGGCTGTTCCACAGATCAGCCTCCCTTTGCCCCCTCCCCCTGCAGCCCCCTTCCCTTTCAATAGGAAAATAGACGCCACTTAGCTTAGTTCATTGCCTGCCCAGCCACAGCTCAGAGACCACAAACTCTCGTTAAAGGCTGGTGTCTCCTAGAAGCCCCACTATGTGTCCCTGACAGTCTCCAACTCTGGGACTTTCTCCGTGTCCCGTGCCCGCTCAAACTCAGCTGGTCCTTGCCTTCCCGCCTCTGTGACTGGTGACTGCTGACCAGCACTAAGAGCAGTCCGCTTGGTAGGCACGGACCCCCCTCCACTGGGTACAAGCTCACTGGAATAAGGGCCTCCACCCAGAATCCAAAAGGGACTTCTGGTGGAAATGTAGACCTGCGGGTAGGGGGGATTTCAGGGGTTTCCAAAGTGCACCTAGTGGGGGGCAGTGCCCCTGCCCCTTTCATCTTCCCTTCCTCTGCCTTCGAGAATGTAAACACAGCCTCTCACCCACCTCACGTCACTGCAGACTTACTGGCTGCCTGACACTCTTTGTCTCCCATTGAACCTGGGACTTCCACATGGGCAGAGAGCAGGGAGGCAACAGTGAGCACGTGGGCTTTGGGGCCTGCATTGAGGTCCTGGCTCCCCCGCTCGGGAACCTGGTTACCCTGGGCAGGTTACTTGACAATCTCTCCAAGCCTCAGTTTCTCCATCTGTATAATAAATTCATCACATACTGACCTCAGGGGCTTGTCCTGGGAGGCAAGGGAGAGAACACGTAGTGTGTACTTGGTACGGTGCCTGGAACGTAGTAGATGCCCGGCAAATAGTCCATCTCCATTTCTCAACGACAATGTTTCTATTCTTTGATCCATGTCAACTTGTTCATCGCTGTGCACGGATGGGGGTGAGGTCACAGCACGTGCCTGCAAAGTAGTCGGAATTATTACCATCCAGGGAGCAGAAGACAGGGATTAGTTGCCTGTCTCTGTCTCACAAACAAATTAATGGAATGGCAGCTTTTGGTGCAAAATATGATTCTTGTTGAAAGGATTAGCCATACTTAATCCAGCTACAATATCCTGTGGTTGTGAGTGTTTTTTGTTTTTTTTTAAGCAAAGCTGCAATAATCATACATTTACAACGAATAAATTGGGTCCTTTAATTCCTCAGCAATAAGCCCTTGAAATATAATCTGTCATTTCAGACTTATAGAACATGATTTTTCATAATTGTAATTCTCCAGCACACATTACTGCTTATAATTAAATTCACTTTTGAGAAATCCAAAGCGCATTTTTCGTGGATTATCTGTTCGTCCGATGTCATAATAGTAAAATGAACGTATAATCTGTCAAATAAATTTGGTTCGTTCTTATACAAAAACACACACACTCTGCTATTGATCAGAAGCTGGGGAGACGGATAAGATGCACTGAATATATACAATTTCTCAACAACGGGCTCAAACAAAGACAGGGTGAGTCTGAGTGCATCTCTCCCATCCCCACCTCTCCAAAAGGGCAGCTAGCCCCATGGAAGAGTTTTTGAAATAGTTGAAAAAGCACCCATGTTAAATTATGGGCAGATTATTTGCTGGAGAAGATGCAGACCCATAAATTCTGCAAAGGCCCCTACCTGGATGAGTAGAAAACAGACCCTAAATGGCTTCCAAACCAGTGAATACAGGTAGGAGACATATATAGACCAACAACCTAAGACACAAGGAAAACATAAGCAGATAAAGCAAATGGGAACCTTGAACTCAGAGAAACAGGCACAGAGAGAGAGAGAGAGCAGGCGTTCCAAAGAACAGCCTGGAAACTGTTGCAGTTTGGCAACTGGAGGCATAAGTGCACCCAAGGTCAGGGCTGGAGGCACCATGAACAAGTCTGTTCCCACCACGTGCTTTGAGAGAAGTAACTGCTTCCTCAAAGTGGCAATTTTGAGAATGACGGGGAATTTTTCCCCCCATTGGCAAAAATGTCCTCCTCAGATTATTCCTCCACTTGAGGCCCAGAAGTTCCCTGTTAAACACGACAACTTCTTCCTTAAAGGACAGCTTGAACGAGAGTCCAATATTTCCCATGAACCTGGGCCCCTTTGACAGAGGTGTGAGATAAAGGGCAGCCCTTGAACTTGGGTCGGTGAGTGTGAGTAGGAGGCCTGGGTGATCTGTTGCCGAAGTGGTCTCCAGGGGCCAGAGGTAGGGAAGAGGTGATGAGGACACATGGGTGTGCATGCGTGTGCGCGTGAGTGTGAAGACTGATCAGTTCATCTGCAAATGTTGCACCTACTCTGAAGCATCTGTGTGCTCACAAGGCATTGGTGGCATCAGGTCGGGGATAATTTAGGGCTGGCATCTTCCAGGGTCCTCACATCAGCAACACGGAAGACCGCTGCCAGAAAGCAGGGCCTGCCTCGCTCATGTTTCTAGGAGACTCCAGGACCCCCACCACCTACCACGCACAAGGACAGGGAAGCCGGGGACCTAGGAGGAAGGCCCTCTTCGAGCAGTGGCTCTTTGGACTGCCGGCCAGGAGGTCACTTCTCCCTGAGGGGACGATGGATGGATGCTCCTCTCCTACGTTCTCCTTGGCTACCGTTTCAGCAATCACGGAGGCATTTCCTGGTTATGGTCCAGGCAGGGCACAGGGAGGGCCTCACGGGAGACACAGGCAGGTGAGCCTGGGAAGACCCGCTCAGTGAACCGTGGTGAGGTCAGTGCAAAGGTTAGTTTTGGCCAGGGGACCTGACATGAAGTTTGCAACCAGGCCAGAAATGTCACTGTGACCACGCAAAATCTCATAAAAGACTCTCTAGCTTGGGCAACGGGAAAAGCAAGGCCTAAAGAAGGGAAGACCTTAACCCAAGGTCACATGCAGCTTAGAAGCCAAGATACGGCTAAAGACCTTGATCTCGATCCCTGGTTTGTGTTCAACACACACACACACATACACACACACACACACAATTATTTAAAAGCTGTATTTGGCTGCCTCTGTCGCCAAATGCAAGATACGACCAGAGTGGGGCTAGAGATGAGACTGCACTTGGGGTTAGACTCATTCTTGTTTTCATCACATTAGCTTGTGCCTGGAAAAATGAATGAGTATCCAGAGGAACGTGTGGATAGACAGATGGATGAATGGATGGGTGGATGGATGGATAGATGGATGGATGGATGGATGGATGGATGGATGGATGGATGGGTATGTGTTGAAATTAAGGAAGGGAGAAGCCTGAGGTCTAATAGTGCCCTCCCAGGACCGAGGGCAAGAGCTGATTCACATACATGTTTTATTTGGGTCAGCGATTTGACCCATACAAGGGTTTTAAATGTTTAATAAGTAGCCAATACAAAAATCAGTCAATTTTCCATAAAAAAATTTCAGATTTGGGGGTTTTCTTGAACCCCCTCCTGAAGATCCAGTGTTACCAGGCTGGCACCCCTACATGCAGAAAAATCTGAAGCCAAGCAGCAAGTGCCTCTTTCGGGGGAGATTTCTAGTTCATGGCACTGCCTCTACCCCCTAGCACCTTTTGTCTCCCCACATCTTCGGTTATGTTATTGGTGTAACCCTCGGGTATCTGCATTTTCAACTCCTGAGTTAAAAAAAAAAATTCCCATGTCACTCTTATTTCCCTTGGTTCACTGATGCTGGCCCAGCCGGTCTGAGGCTGCTGACTTCGCCAACTTCCACCTAGTGCTCCGCCCCTGGACCGGTTCTGCAGCTGTGGGCTGTGCCCCCAGGGGATGCTCGTCCAAGGCTTCCGTTCCAGGCAACTCGAGACGCAGAGAAGCCTCGGTGGGCCCCCAGGGGGGCGGTGAAGCTCCCGGACAGGGGCTGATCCAGGAGGCAGACCAGAAGTGGATCCAGAGCCTGCACTGACAGGCGTGGGGGGAGCAGCAGCATGCCAGCTGGAAGAGAAGAGGAAATGGTTGGTGAAAACGCCCCTTTTGCACGTTTGCATTTCACTGACATTTTAGTTAAGGCGGGAGCACTCTTTGGGGAGCTCTGCTGTGATGTTGAATCCACTTTAATACGCTGCCCTGGCGCAAAGCGAGCGATGAATGGAAGCCTAGGGTGTCCTCTGGCACGTGGTTCTCAGCGAGTCCCTTTCACAGCGCGTTAGGATGCCGAGGCGGTTTACGAGTTTCTATTGGCGGAGGGCAGCCGTATCAAACCATAATTTCGCTCCATGGGTTTTGCTCTAAGAAGATTAAAGGGCACACAGGCCTTCCCCTGTAGGAGGGAGGCTCCCAGATCCCCTCCAGGAGTTAAAATCGAGGCTGCGGAAGGGCAAGGGAGCCTCCAGCCGAGAGGGCGGCGCTGTGGTCGCGCAGCAGAATCGTGGCGACCTTAACGCCCCCTTCCACAAGCTGTCCCCGATGGGGCGGGTCCACTGGGTGGGAATCCAACGTGCCCGGAGAGCGGCCTCAAGCCTCACATTCCAAGTTTTGGTTTACAGCGCTGTGCCCTTTTCTATCTCGTTCAGGCATTCCATTCTTTTCTCTGGCAGCCGAAACCTGAACACAGCCAGAGGTTCCCGACGTGAAGTCTTCCCGCCACGCTTTTATCTGCAGTGTCACCAGCTGGATGGAGCTCTCCCAGGATGTCTGCTTAGCCGCTTCCTCTTTATCAAACCCTTTGATTTGTATCACCTGAGCTCTGTGCAAGATGGCTCCCACAAGCATTGGGAATGAGATAATCAGTCTGAAAATAATTACGTGGCCTCCCGACAATGAAATCAATGAAGGATGCTGAAGTAGGAGCTGCTGCCAAGGTTTGGGAATTTCAAGTCGGTGGGGAGTGATGGTTTATTTAATAGATGTCTTTGGAATAAGGGGGTGACCACCTGGGAAAAATATAAAGTTGGATCCCTACCTCACGACTTACAGCAAAACGAATTCCAGATGAGTGACATTCAGCACGACACAGAATTAGAGGAAGGTGTGAGGAAGCCTGAAAATAATCTCAGAATGGGTAGGAGTTTTCAAAATACGACGGAAACACCAGAAGCCGTAAGAGAAAATGGTGATCAAGTTGCCTACAAAGAAGTATTTTTAAGCTTGCATAGCAAACAGCAAAAAGTGAAAGAATCTAAAAATGAAAAAACACTGGCAGTCTAGATTCTACAAAGTTGGATTTACTGACTATATAAAGAGTTCCGATAAGTCAATAAAAGAAGTCAACTAAACAGGTAAGTGTTCAAAGACTATGAACAGGCAATTCAAGAAAAATGAAATACTGTCTTTCATTGGTCAGAGTGGAAAATGTCACAGTCTGATGATACATTGTTTGGGAGGTACTGGGGAAGTAGTCTCATTGATACGTGTTTTGCTTTTACAGGATGGATGGGTGAGAAAATAATTCTCTTTAATGGGAGGAACTGAGTGCCGGGTGATTAAGGTGAGAGGCAGACTCTTCAAACTTAATTTTCCTTATTTACCTTATGCATCAAATTACCTACTGTGAAGATCTAGGGCTTGACCCACATCTATATTTAGATACTGCTGGCTTGAGGCTTGAGCTTTTCCTTCAGCGGTTGCCAATGTAGGCTCTTGCTCAATAACCAACACTTTGGAACCAATAACACTTTAATTAATGAGTGCGGTTCTCCCTTCTCCTTTCCCCTCTGCCCTCCAAACCCCTCACACCCCCAGGCGTGAGAGAACTGGACAGTAGGGACTCAGTAAACATTGGGTGAGTGGATGCACATGACTCAACCACAAAGTGGACCAGGAAGATCCACGTTCTCCCCACGTTCGCAAGGTTATGCCCTGAACACTCATTCTTCCCAATTTTAAAAAGAGGAAATGTGTAGAGTCAATGACAGGCCACTGGGCCCTAGGATGGCAGGGGGAAATGCTCAGGTACAGCTGTACCACTGTGGACAAGTTCCTTAACCCCTTTGAGTCTCTGTTTCCTGGCCAGTAAAATGGAGAAAATAACACCGACCTCCCAGGAGATCAATGGATGTGAATTGAGTTGAATGGAGTTCCTATCAATGCAGGGAAAAGCAACCCCTTGGTGATAACGGAGGCCAATTAGGGTGGAGACAGGAAAGAGGGTCAGTGTGGTGACCCTGGGTAGGGTGATGGAAGAAGCGCAGAGAATAGAAATATTGGAAGTGGGCAGGGAATTTGATATCGAGGCCAGTTTGACACCAGGCTTAAAGATGTGTGGCCCAGGGAGCCATGTAGAGTGAACCTAAGACATGGGGTGTGCGGCCTCTCTGAGTGCCTGTGACCTGCTAGGACTTCCGATCCTCCAGTTCATTTGTCTCTCTCGATGTCGCTGCATCACCAGCAGCGTGCGTGTGGATGCGCACGTGTGTTGTATGATGCACATGCATATTTTGTAGGAAAATGTCTGAGCTAGGGCTCCGGTTAGATCCCATTCTACTCTTCAGTCCCTGGAAAATCTTCAATAGATGTTTCTTTGGGGGGAAGGGGATAAGATTTTTTCATTTGTAAATGGAGACAATTTTCTCTCCTGATTTCATTTCTACAGTTGTTTTGTTGTTGTTGTTTAGGAATCCGATGAGGTGGTGGAAGAGAAAGCGCTTTGCACTTTGGGAAGATGGACACGCATCTATTGATTAGGGTTTTCCTGCCTCTTGCTGGATACAGGCTTTGCTTGGTGCTCAAAAAGCTAACCCTGGTCCTTCTGCTCCACAGTTCATGCTCCTCTGCTCTCGGCCATTTGGACTCAGGGTCCAAGAGTAGGTTTGGCCCAGGTGAGGGCGGTGAGGCTGAATAAGAGCACTGGAAATAATAGCAATAAAGGGGACCTGTATCTGGTTCTGACTCTGTGCCAGTCCCAGGGGTGAACATAAACCTGCTGAGGGCTCTGGCCCTCATTCACATGGCGTGCGTGTGCGTGGGTGTGTGCACGCCCACTAGAGCACGGGCCCTCCTCCTCGTAGGCGCCCTTCAGCAGCCCTGGGGTCGGGGCGGGGGGGGGGGGCGGTGGTGGTTGTTCTGTCCCTTTCAGATGAGGAGACAGAGGGTCCAACAGACTCCGGTGGGTCAGCCAGCAGAGGTGCCTGGGGCATGGGAGCCCCGACGTTATGGAAGGAGGAGGCCGGAGAGGCACATGGGGGCACTTGCGTCAGGAAGGCCCCAAAATGGGAGTAAATGGAGCCTGTGAGCATGCGCTTGACGATGATGGGCTCCACCCTCTCGCTTTCCCCACGGGGGACATGGGGCAGGGGCGGTTGGAGGACGCACGGCAGGCTCGGAGCAGAGAAAGGGGCCATCGCAGTGGCTGCGGGGACCTGAATCTGGACCCTAACACCTAAACTCTGGGTTTTGCGTGTTACCAGGCCCCTCCTCGCCTCACACCTCATTAACTCAGCCTGCGTCTGGGGGTCTCCCTTCTCTCACGCCCCCTGCGGAACAAGCCCATGGGTGACCTTCCCATGACGCTTCCCTTCTTCGGACTTTGAGAAGTAAACACCCAGCTCCCACGGGGGTGCAGCCACTCTGGAGCCTGGGGCAGTGTTAAGATTCAGCTGCAGGGGTGCGCGGTGCAACAGGAGCCCAGGTGAAGGAGACGGATTTCGGGCACGGGGAAGAATGGAGAGGCAACACTTAAAATGCCCTGTGAAATGGAGGGCACTGGACCTCAGGCACAGCAGCCGCGGGAGAGGACCGCACTCCTCTGTGAAGCGGTGAGTTTTGCGGGCGCTCAGATGCGTTTTGTTTTCCTTGGAGGAATCGATGATTAAGTGATCAGAAACCAAGCTACAAACCAGACTGCCGGCCTATCCTCCCGCCCCCCACCCTGCGTCCCCTGTGTCCCTGGCGTGTGAGGAGGTGCGGGCTTTATCTCGGAAGCTTTAGTTTAAATGTCCAACACATCTTATTAATGAAAGTAATAAGCTGTTGTTTATACGTCATGATGGGGAATATGAGTATTTAATATAAATCTGACATTTAAATTCCACTTAGTTCTGAGATCGGATGATATTCAAGCCATAACTCTGTACCCTGAAGTAAAAAGTCCCTGGGTCTGCATCTTAAAGCATTGAAGTTTTCAAAGTAATCAGGTTCCTTTTTTTTTTTTTTTGCGGAGGAACCAAATTGCGAAGACATCTGTTCCGTTATTAATTTCACATAAGTCTTAAGCTCCTCAAGGCCAGAAATGAGGCTTCATGCACGTCGAATTAATGAAACATGATTGTAAGTCCCTTGCATGGAAATGCTGTCACACAATTCCGAGCTGCTTATAAGCACTGAGTAATCTCTGAGGCTGCCAGGGGACGGCCACGTGCCATCCGCCCTCCCCGCCCCCCGCCTCCCGAAAACAATATCTGAAATATCACAACACTAACTATATCCTGCCAGATTAATAGCAGATGAACATTTCTGGGAAATGAATCAGACCTTCTCAGTAAAGGATACAAATGTCCCCAGCTAAAGCAGATTGCAAAATGTAAGAGCCCTTCAGATAAAGTTTAATAACTGTGCCCCCAGCAGCCTGGGGATACACCCTGAAGGAGGGGGCCCAGGGATGAGCCACAAGGACATTTTTTGGGAGGCCTGGTTCAAGTCCACTTGGTGTAGGTTTGAGATAAGAAACCTTGCCTGGCTAATGCATGCTACACGTGTTGGGTAGTGTGAGAGAATGTGTGTGTTTATGTGTGCGTGTGTATATGAATTTGTGTGTGAATATGTGTGTGGGTGTGTGTGTTGTGAATTTGTATGAGTGTGAGTGTGAGTGTGAGTGTGTGACTACGGATGGGTTGCACTGTGAGACTGTGTATGATTTTGTGTGTGTATATACATGCATTCAGTGTATATACAGGTGAGTGTGTATACAGAATGTACCCACATGAGTTGACATGCATACGCTTGTGTGTGTGTGGCTGCCTGGGAGACAGTGTGTGTAAAGGAGAGGAGTTGGGTGAGTGTGCGGGTTTGTACACAGACACACGCATAGAAGAAACTTCCTTAAGACAGATAGGAACCAGTCAGTTGAAGATTGATCTTAACAGAAGCCCCACAATCTCATGCCTGTCCGAGCTGTTCTCGAAGGGAATTTGCTTCTGGGGGGTTGAGGGAGGGCATGGTTTTTTTGTCAAATAGCTGCAGTTGCCGGCAGAAGGATTGTCTGGAGGGAGACATGGAAGGGGGAGCTTGAGATTTCTTCCGCAAACTTCCAAGTGTTATTTTTGGTTTTCCACTGAGCTGGGACCCCAAAAAGAATCTGCATATGATATTTACATCTCAAATCTTCAGAGGCTCATTAGCTTTGATATTTATTTATTTATTTATTTGCAAAAAGGAATTTAAATCAAACGGAGAAGCACAGAAGCAAAAGCTTTGAATGCAACACAAAAATTAATTAAAACAGGCATCTGGCGGGGAGAGTGGAATACAATACAATTCCGTGAAAAGACAACGAAACTAATGAGACTCTGGTGGGAAAAGCCTACCTCATTTAATGATCATCCATTGGTAATTAATAAACTGCAAGTATTGATATTGGAAGAAAATGCCCAGATCTTAACCCCGGGTTTTTTTCTACAAGTTTCCTATTCATTTCCTTAGACTCAGAACTTCCTAACCAAACCCATCAAATTCTTTGAGGTCATATTTACCGTGCTTTGGGGAAGTCGGTCTAGTCTACAGCTGTCACCAACTATCCCCAGAATGACACGCAGGTGGACCGAAGTAAGCAACAGCAGATAGGACACAACCAAGTGCAAGGGCCGTTGCACTCCCGTGGTTAGTGTTGATGCAGGGGGTGGAACCCACGTGTACATGTGAACCGATACGGTCCCAGCTACATTTTTGCTCCGGGATGTTGAGGCTGTGTTTTATCATCCATGCTTTGTGGATCTAAGAAAAACATTTCCATCCATCCAGGCGAGAAATGCTTGGCCAACGATATAAGAAAGACTTTCGGCTTTGTTCAGGGTATGATGGTATCGAGGGGTCCGGCTTCTTTACAGAAGAGCTTTTGAATGCAACGGCCTGGTAGGATTTATGCATCTTGTTCTAGTCTGTTATGCAACAGTATGAATGCATAGCAAGCCTGTCGCAAAGTTGCAATGTTGGCCACCTGCGTCTTTGTCAAGTACCAGGTGTCCTTTCTTTCGGCTTCTTTTAGACTCTCCCTCCCACCAGCCCTCTAGCCCTGTGCTTCCATTATTGTAGGATGGCCCTGGGTTGTTTCTACTTTAAAGAGTGTGGGCTTTGAGAAATACCCTGATAAGCCTTTCAATTTTGAAAGATGGCTAAAATGCTAATGGTGAAATTTCAGGCTTTGTGGCAGTTGAATGAAAGGCATATTTTTGAGCAGAAAAAAAATCTTTCCAGCGATTCCTCAGACCAATTTCCTTCCGATGCATAGAGATGCCCTTGTTTGGATAAGCTGGTAAATTAAGCCAGATCTCAGCTTTCCTCTGTATAAAGTGGAAGGGATTGAGCTAGAAGTAGGATGATTGTCAAGATTTCCTTAAGCCAGTGTAATTAGTGATCCTAACACGCACATGCAATGTATATGTATGTCTACAAGTATATCTACATAGAAGAAAGGACTTCCCTACATACAAAGAAAACCAAAGCTCTTCCTTATAAGTAGTATATGGACTCATTCATTCATTCATTCATTCACTGTGTGTATGGGTCATCTCTCACACAGTTCTCCTACATCATTTCATGAAACTCTTACAACCACCTTTAGAAGTGGGTATTGCCCCCCAACGGCAGTGATAGTCAATTTATTTAACTGTCAATGAACCACAGTGACCTGCCGATCAGAAAGGACTCTCAGTACAGCACTGGATGCTCCTGTCTGTGACAGGTATTCACTGCAAGAGGAAGACCATTTGGGGTTGGGGGTACGTAGAGGAGGAGCCAGGGTGGCTGGAAAGATGGAGGGGGCCTCGGGAGGCTATTTACAAACTGGTCTGGGAAGTGCCTTATTTTGAAACAACCAGCACAGGTTGTTCCATTGGATATGGCTGAACGTCGCCCTGATGCGGTCTCCCCATTCTGCGGAGAACAAAGATGAGGCTCTTGGAGGCTGAGTAACCTTCTCAAGGTCAATGTACTAGAAAGTGACAGGCCTGAAGTCTTGAGGACTCTGAACTTCACATTTCCAACTGTTGTGCTAACTGTAGAGACGTGTCTAACCTGACCTTCGTGTGTCCCTGACTGGCTCAGGGTTTCTTTACCAAGATCCCGAGGAGAGGTTCTAGCACCCCTTTGAGTGGGGTGGCCAGATTTAGTAAGTGAAACTACAGGACATTCAATTAAACCCGAGTTTCAGGTAAACCACAAGAATGCTTGTGTATATTTTTAGCATATTACGTGGGATGCACTTATACTAAAAATTTATTCATGGTTTATCTGAAATTCAAATTTAACTGGACATCATGTATTTTTATCTGGCAACTCCAAGTTGGGCGTGTGAAGACATTTCAATCTGCAGAAACACTTGCTTTTCAAGGAGCTCCACTCTCCAAAGCCCATGGGCCTCAGTGGCAGGAAGAGTACTTCCAACCTCACCCCCTGTACTTTTTTCGATTCTAAAGTCATGAACTGCCAGGGCGGAGGTCATTTGAGCCAGAGCCCCGCCTCTTCCTGTCCTCCCTCTGCACACGAAGGCAGAACCCACCACACGGTGGCTTGGCTTTGAAGCCAAGGAACGTGGCCCACGAGGCATGTCCTCATCTCGGAAGCACATGGAAACTATTCCCTTCCTGAAGGCCTCCCTGGTTAGCCTGCTGCATGTCTCATGGTTTTTCAGCTGCAATTATAATTTTTGTAGCACCCCCCCACCCCAGCCCAGATGGTATTTATTAGAACACATTGCTTTTGGGAAAAAAAACCCCCAACGCTGTATCTTAATTAAAGGTTGGCGATCCAAAGCCTGCTTTCAGACGAGAAAAATTAACTATTGGGTCTCCTCTGTCCATTAGAACACCACTGTCTACACACGTGGAGGGCCTCCCATGTTTCAGGCTACCCCCACCCCGTCTTCATCCGAGTGCTTTGTTGTACAGAAACTAGAAATGAGTCACAAGGAATAGGTTTCAGAGCAAAAATGGACTTGTCTTCCCTTTTAATTACTCCCTTTCCCAGGCTGCACAACCCCAGTGCCTGGGCTGGGGGTGGGGGGTTAGGCATCTAGAAACCCACCCGCTGCCCATGCTAGTGGGTCAGTTTCTGGGGCCAGGTTGGAAGCTGGGAGAACCTGGCCTTTGCCCCACCTGTGAGCCAAGACTGAAATTAGCTGCGGGAGATAAAAGATGCACTTCTCTGGGGTGGGGTTCCTTAACATGGGGCCCATGGAGCAGAAGGGGCCTAAAAGATCCATGGCGGAGAATTCAGGGGCCCTCTGAGCTTGGATGGGAAAATTTTACACACACACACACACACACACACACACATCCATATATGTATGTATATATACACAGGCATAAACACACACATTTCTTTGGTATTGATTTCTAACCAAAACCTGGCATTTCCTTCAATTCTGAATGTGAGCAATAAACCATACCTACAGTATCAGTACTATATACATGAGACTTTTGTGCCTCTATCATCAATAAAAATCACAGATACTTAATATCACACCATCGTGGCTTTTGGAAATCTTAGAATACTTGACTCATGACTACCTTGAAATGACAACAATTAGATTCACTTCCATAGCTTCTTATTTAAAGGTTAATAAGAGCCTGTGAATTGCCATCTCTTTTAAGATGCTTTGGGTAACTGTCATGTAACATAAGTTGATTTCTTTGTAATCTTATTCTTTTTCTTTTGTGCCTATACAAACATTGTTCTGTAGTAAGCCCTGAAGACGAAGGGAAATAAAGGCCCATCACAAAAGGACAGACACCGCATCATGCTGATTCTAGCAGGGCCTACAAACTAAATCTACATGAGACAGAGTAACAAGAGACTCATAACGAAATTTAAGTATATACGTACATACGGGAACCTCCCATCCGAGGTTCAGAGATGGAGAAAGCAATGAGATATATGGGGCATTCTGAGCTACAGGTGAGGTAAGGGGCTTCGGGGCTGCAGAGGGAAGGAGGGCAATTCACAGGATGATACAAAGAGCAGATGTGCAGTAATTAGAAGTTTTGCCGGCCTAGAGATAGGTCATAAAATGTTATTTCTGGTGATAACTCTTCTTTGGGCAAAGCACCAAATTTAAATTCTTGAAGGAAGAGGTAAAGTTTCTTATGAGCCCACGGGGCTCTACTGTCTTCCGCTCAAAGTAATCCTCACGCCAAAGTAATCCATCTTGGGGAGGCCTGTTCTGATCTCCTCCGAGACACACCAGCATGAAACGGGGACTTTCTTGATGTCACCAGGAGGGTCCAAAGAGGTTTTACAAAGAACACAGTGTGTTCTCTGGTGTCTGAGTCAATGTTATTCAATGTCCGGTCTGAGCAGCACCTAGAATCAGTTTAAATGTCGTCTGCGATCTCTGTTAGTCTCCCAATACTACTGTCTCAGTTCATCCTTGAAACCACACTATGCTCTTAGTACTAGTCCTGGTTAGGACTTGTACTCCTTGGGACTGCCCCATTTGCCGGGCACAGAGAGGCAGCTCCATTCACCCTAGGAGGCCCAGCCAGCGGGGGCACTCTGCCATCTTTGAGCCCAGAGTTGGACTTCGCACCCTCTGGGTGGGCTGACCGCAGTGGTGTTCTGTCCTGTGGCCACATCTGCCCAGGAACAGGACACTTTGCAGCATCCTGTGAATCCCCACGAGCTTCCAAGGCCAGATGTCCATCCAGGCACGAATGCCCCTGTTGGAAACCCTGTGGAGGGACGCACTCCAGGCCTGCAGCCCCACTTCGTGGGACAGCAGCGAGCACGCAGCCAGCAATGCTGGATGTGCTTAGCCAGTGATGATGACGTTGATGCAGGGATGGAAGAGTGGACGGGAAGGGAAGGAAATGAATGCAAGGGATGGAGAGGAGGCTCGGAGGCTCGGGGGCTGCATCTGGAAAACAGGGACTTTAAAACCAGCCTTACATAGTGAGTTGGGAGGGTTTGAGTGCATAGTAAATGCTTCCCACCCCCCTTCTCCCCACTTCTCTCCTTTCCTCTCTCTCTCACTCACACACAAACACACACATATGTGTGCATTATTTAAAGTGGAAATAGGGAGTTTGTGGCCAAGGTCCGCACTGACATGAAAATAAATGGGAGCCATGGGACAAGAAAGGCAGAGACAGGTAGAGCCCCTGGAGTGGCAGGGCAACCTCAGCAGAGGCCAGAGTACAGGGTCCCTCAAGAGGTATCATCTGATATCTACCAGGAAGACCCTCACAGTCAAGGGGCTGTGATTCTACCATCAGAGCCTCATGCCCTGAGTTAGGTGTGGCCCTCTCCTCTGCAGGTTCTCCCAGAAATGCAAGAGCTGACACATAGCCCTGTCTGGTGTGGCTCAGTTGGTTGGAGCGTACTCCCATAAATTAAAGGCTGCAGGTTCAATTCCCAGTCAGGGCACATACCTAGGTTGCGGGTTCTGTCCCTAGTCAGGGTGTGTACTGCAGGCAACCAGTTGATGCTTCTCTCTCCCATTGATTTTTCTCTCCTCCCTCCTTCTCTCTCTAAAAGCAATGAAAAAATGTCCTCGGGGGATGATTTAAAAATGAAAATTAAAAAAAAAAGATCAGATACATAAAGCAATTGTGGCTCAGGGGTTTTCTTTCAACAGGGACCCCAGGAAATGGGGGGACTCTGAAAAGTGGATAGGCTCCACCAGAGGCAGATGTCCCTCCCAGACACACGAGTGGAGGGCTCCTGGGGCCTCCCACATGCCTAGAAGGCAGAGGGGGCCCTGCCGAAGCCCCAGATGAAAGGATGCCAGCGAGACTGCTCCTGGGGCATGTGACTGTGTGTCAGTTTCCTCCTCTCTGGCTCCTTATCTTCTGTGGGCGGAAAGGCGAGGCTGATGGGCAGGCCAGATTACACCCCAGACCAGCCAGCTTCTCAGGGCTAGCAAACCACTTCCTCTGGCTGCCTTCAGCTCAGCACATCTGGGGACCTGGTGGGCTTTCTCTTCAGGCCCCGGGGCAAACACCAACACAGTAGTGCGTGAGTGTGTGTGCTGGATAAACACCCCCGACCTGCGCAAAGACAAGGCAAAGGGGGAGCCAGGGAGTGGATGTTCCAACCTGCTCTTGGGACCAGAACAAACTTGTCTTCCCCGGGCCTTCATTTCCTGAACTGTGGAATACTGGAGGGCAAAGTCTAGCTGATGTCCAAGAACTCTTCTTGTTCTTAAAGTAAATGGATAAATGATGATGATGATGATGATGATGATGATGATGATGATGATGATGATGATATGGACACTGACACATAAAAACAGGTACACAGGGAATGCAGAGAGAAAAGCACATGAATGTTATTGTATACTGAAGCCTCATCTCTGTAGGGCCAAATACCTACATGTTAAAAAAAAAAAATCCAACTTAATGACAGAATCTCAATTATCCACCAAAGAGATGGAATCATGCAGATTTAAGGCCACATGAGAGATCTGTCCAGAAAGTATCCAGCCATGTTTTATAAAAAATAGAGCCATTTGTTGAAGAAGATACAAGATACAAGAAACTTTGTACATAGGACAATGATGCCTCAGTCCCCTTCAAAGTAGGCATCTTGGGACCTCACACAGTTTTCCCAATTGCCATCAGCTATCCCGCCGTGTTTCCCTGAATCTCATCTATGGTCTAAAATCTCTTCCCTTTCAAAGGTGATTTTAGTTTTGGGAAAAGCCTGAAGTCACAGGGCACCAAATCTGGGCTGTAGGGGGGCTGAGCCACCTGGGTGATTTGATGTTCCACCAAGAAACTCTTCATGAGACATGGTGTATGAATGGGCACATTGTTGTAATGAAGCTGCCAATCACCAGTTGCCCATAGCTGCAGCCTTCTGAATCATTCGAATAGTTTTTGCAGAGGAACGTTCAAGCCTCACGCAAAATTTGATACAGGTCCATTGCTGTCCTCATTCAGTCATTTTGAATGGGATGGCCACACAGTACACATGCTCATTCAGTGGTGTCTACTGTCCCCACTGACTAGTACAGTGAAGTCGTCATTGTTCACACAGGGCACTCCAGTGCACTCTCCTTGGCTGCCAGGTCATATTGATGTCGCACAAATGGTTCTTAATATATTAACAATGAATGGACTTTTTCCAGACAGATCTTGTATATTTGCTCCAAACTAACTATCTTAATCTGAACCTATGTATCACAGTTCAGACATTGCTGGCTTTCCTTCTTTTGCTTTAACAGTATTTTTAAAAACTAAGCAAACCTTTTCATAAGAGAAGGTTTCCTATGAAGATTCTGATAGATATCTGATATCACTAAAAAAGCCAGCAGAGCTGGCGATAGTCAGCTAGAGCTGAGCAGAGGGTGTCTGCCTGTCGTGGCCATAGTCCGATCATCGCAGTCCCTACTGGGCAGGTTTATTCTCGCTTGTCACCCACCTGGCCTGGGTGTTTGAGTTTGAGACTGCTCTGTAAGGAAACGTCAGGTGTTCAACACAGAAAGGGAGGCCTGTTGGAAGTGCTGTTGTCCCTGGGTGACTGATAGACACAGCCATGAGTGAGCCTGCTCTGCCTCGCGATGGTCAGCCTCGGCCCCCAGCAACTTTGCCCACGCCCCTGTCCCTTGCTGGCCACTAGCAACATTCGTGGACCCGTGGCTGTCTGGGCCCTTTGGAGGCTTGGCTGCCCCACCCCTCAGAATGGAGTGTCAGCTTGCCCAGTGCTGGGGCCCATATGCTTCCCAGACACGTCCCAACCTCCTATGTGATCTGCTCAGCCTCCTGTAGCACCTACTGCCAACTGGTGGCTTTTCCTTCCTTCTGCCCCGGGCCTTTTTCCAACGTGTGAAATCGCTTTCTCTTTCTCTCTGTGGGCGGGTCTGCATGGCAAAAGGGTTCTGTGGATTGAGGCTTTTGCAAAACTAGCTTTCTGGATTGAGGCTTTGGCAGAAATGACTTCTCAGAAAGACTTTTCCTTCCCAGCCTTTCAAGACCCTGCCTCCCTCATCCTCGGAATTCTCTAGCTCATATCCTTAGCTTGCTGGGCCCCAAAGGGGACAGGAGGGGGCCTGCGGGGGTTGAGGAGGAGGTGAGAGCCAGAGAAGGTTTCCAGAGGAGGGAAGGCTTGAGTGTGGCCCTGGGTCTACAGTGAACACATCAAGAAAGTCGCACACGGTAGAGAGAAGAGCTTGTGCAAAGTCCCTGGGGTAGGAAAGGGTCAGGCAGGTTCTGGGGAGCATGTGGCAGGCAGTGTGCAAGGTGCACGTGAGTGTCTGTTTTAGGGAGTTCTTCTTTTTAAAGATTTTATTTATGTATTTTTAGAGAGGGGGGAAGTAGCGAGAGAGAGAGGGAGAGAAACATTAATGTGTGAGAGAAACATCAATTGGTTGTCTCTTGCACCGCAACCAGGGATGGGCCCTGCAATCCAAGCATGTGCCCTGACCACAAATCGAACCCTTTGCTCTGCGGGACCCTGCTCAACTAACTGAGTCATACCAGTTAGGCATGTTTTAGGCAGTTTTGATTAAAGGACAGTGAAGAAGAAATAGTAAGTGAGGCCCAGAGTGCCAAGGACCATGGATGCCATCCTAGACTTTGTCCTGAAGTCAGCGGGAGCCACTGAGGTTTAAAGGCAGAGAACGGGGCATTCAGACCTGGGTTTGGGAAACCACAACGGATCGACTGGAAGACGGACAATGGAGCGGAGAGAAGACGAGAGCAAGAGTCCACACAGGAGACAAGTGGCTGAACTGCGTGACAGCAGCATGACTGTGGGTGACTGGCAAGGATGCCCACATGACTTGAGGGACACGTGTCTGGTTTGAATGTGGAGGATGAGGAGGAGTAAGAGTGGGAGGGGACACCAAAGTGCCTAAGCTGGGCTCCTGGACATTGGTGACCCCAGTAAGGCAAAGGAAGAGGAAGAGCGCAGGGGGAAAACCAGGGTCTGGTTTTTAGGTGGGTAAGTGATGTATTTGCAAGACAGAGATGCATTTTGGGGTTTGCAGCATCAACATGAAGCCTCGATGAGCTATTTATGAATGTGTGTGCATGTTGAACTCAGGAAAGATTCATACACTTTGGTATCAAGGAAAAGTCACTTTCTCTGTGCTCTTGCTACCAGAGAGACCCCCATGCAGCCCCCGGGTCTGGGGGACACACGTCTCTCCCAGGCAGAACCACTGACTTGTTCTCCTGTGTCCTGTCTCTTTCTCAGCAGCCCGCATCCTGAAGCCCTCGCATTCACTGTTCCTGTCTCTGTCCCGATGATAAGCATATTGATTTAATCTTTAAATCCACCATCTGGCACAGTGTTTAATATACAGAAATTGTCTCTAAAAGTTGAAGAGCAAATACATAATAATTTTTATATCCATCTTACAGCTTTCGATTCAAGGCACAGAGAAACCCAAGGGCTTGTCCCGGATCGCGCCATGATCTCAGGCCAGAGAGATGCCATTTGTGTTTCATATAACACGCGTTCGCCCCACACAGCGATTCATCAGTTAGAGCCCATGTGAAACTTGGGAGACTTCACAGCCGGTTTTGAACTTCTTGTGTCTTTGAATAAGTCAGAAGATCTAAAAATAGTAGACAATTCTGGACAATCTTCCCAATTTTCCACACTCCCCACCTTTCCCCAAGATCCCCCTCTAACGGGTGGCGGGGGGACAGTTGCTATGCAGAGGTTTGTGCTGCTTCTGCCGTTTTTTTTCTACATGAGAAAACCTGATATAGTGATGGCTTCAGCAACCACGGAAGCCAAATGAAGCTGGAGTGGAAAATGAGGGACGACACGTTTTTTAGTGGAAGTAGTGACAACTCTGATGTGCCGTCATTAAGGTGCAAGTGACACTGAACTTCACTCATTTTCACCGTGACTCCTGTGCTCAAGGACCCTAGGCATCAAGGCTCACCCCATGGAAACTGTGGGGCACAGGAGTTAGAAGCATGGCTTTCTAGATGACCTTGGGCAAATTCCTTAACCTCTCTCTGCCTTTGTTTCCTCATTTGCAAAATGGGATGCTGATGATAATAATACCTGCCCTGTAGGTGCTTGTGATGACGGACAAGGCAAGAAGTGTAAAGAGCTTAGGACAGCACCTGACACGTTCTGGTCTCTCTATCTACGTCCCTCTTGAACTGTTATCTTTTTTACATTCATTCATGTTAACTTATATACATTTTTCTGACAAAGAAACCTTAAAAACTCAGCTCCATAGAGGAAAAACTACTACCACTGGCCATCAACAGGTAACTGTAAAAATGAGCCCAAAGGAAAGACATCACGTTATTGAATGTGACTGGGTGCCTTTATTACGGAGCGGGGTTCTTGGGGAAGATTGTGAAAGATGTCCTGGCTTTGGCCTTTGTCTAAGAGGGAATCAGAAAGCTTGAAAGAGAGTTCAAAAGCAATGCCTGTCTCCCTCTCTGCACCGTTACGTTTTAACGCTATACTCGTGTTTATCTCCCCAAACCATCTGTGCAGAACTCAGCCTGCTGGGGGTATCCTCCGCTACCCAAACTCCTCATTTTACAAGACATGGACCCAAAGAGGGAAAGGGTTGTCCCCAAGGTCACATGCATGCATTCATTTGCCATCTATGCCCAAGGAACACTTCCCGTATGCCAGGTACCAGACAGCCAAGTGCCAGTCACCACACAGTGAGCACCCCAGGGCCAGAGGGGGGCTGTACCCTGGGTCCCCCGACTCAGTCGAACACTCCTTCCCATCTGGTGGAAGGTGTTTCCACAATTCCCGTCCACACGCCGCCCTGCCCGCAAGGGCGACTCGGAGCCTCAGTGCGGCATTAGCGTCCTCTCGTTTTAATAAAGCAGCTACATTTTCACCCCGTCCCAGGCTTCGTGGCGATGCACACTTGGAGAACGCCGCTAATTTCAGCGTCTGGCTTCCAGACCCAGACGTCAAAACAACTACCTTTCATCTCAGGTTTGTAACCCAGAAAGCCTTCAATATTGGGAACAGATAGCCTCGAAGGTGGGTTCATATCTCTCAGCAACATTGCTGTAACTTAACTCTCCCGCACCCGATCAAGGCCTTCTCTCTGCCTCGTAGGTATTTTAATACAAATGTTCCTTTCATTTGACTGATTGAAGGTCTCCAACCTGCAATAAATGAAACATCTGATCCCCTTGAATCCAAATCACTTTTTCTTTGATTTTCTTTTACTTCTATTTCTTCGTCCTTTGTTCTATAGCTCGAGTCAAATTTCCCTTTAGAAATTGAAAGAATGTGTGTGGGTTTTTTCTGCCTTTTTTTTTTTTTTTCTTTAACTAGGCTTTAGTGTAACTGCTGGCTCATGGACTAGAATATTAAGGTTGAGTTCAATGGCTGACTGTCTCCAGCAATGTGCTTGGTGTGTCATTGTTCTCCCCCCCCCCCTGCCAGTTTGGGGCAATGGCCATACAAATTAGCCTCTGTGTACAAGTCACTGAAGCTGGCTTCTTGAGTAACCCTTAGGCTTGGGAGAAAACGAGACTAAAGATTTGTCCCTCTGCAGAAAGAGCTGAGTTAGCCACGCACAAAGGCCTGCATGTTGGCATCTGGCTGTGGAGGTGAGCGTTTAATTGCCTCTATAATGACTTAAACCATCCACATGGTATTGGGTCCCCAGTTTCAGGTAACGGACCAAGGGAGACTGTCAGTCTCTGGAATGACTGGCTTGGCCATATCAGTGACTTCAAAAGGTGAGCAGTTGTCTTTGAGAAGCTGGCCAAGCTCTGATTGTGCCCTGTGTCTATGCTTAACTGGATGTTTATCTGCTCAGTGGCCTTGGCCTTGCATCTGGGGAGGCTTGAGTTGTGTGTCCTGTGGGTGGTAGTGCTGATTATTACAGGCTTGTGAAACTGTTTTTTTCCCAGAATTGGTAAAAAGGTTTATCCCTTAGGGGTGATTCAGTAGATAGCAGGAGGTAATCATAAGGAACATTCTGTTGCATTCCTTAGCCTTTGACCTTCTGCTGGATAGGGCCAGCTAGCCTTCCTGAACTTGTGAACTCTTCTTGGCTTCAAGGAACTCTCTCTACTGATAATCTGCGTCTTACCCCAGACTTGTACTGGTAGCCAGCCTTCAAGATGGCTCACGGGGATCCCATCTCCTGGTGTACTGCCCTGGTGTGGTCCTCTCCCACCTTGCTCCAGGGTTGGTTCCTGTGACCAAGAGAAAATGACAGAAATGATGGTGTGCCTTTTCTGAGAGTGGGTAATAAAAAACTGTGGCTTCCTTCTTGGGTTTTCTCTCTCCCTGCTGCCCTCCCTTCGCTCTCTGCCTTTCTCTCTTGGCTCTCGTGCTCTGGAGAAAGCAAGCTACTATGTTGTGAGCAGCATGTGGAGAGATCCACATGACAAAGAGAAGCCTCTGACCAACAGCTGATGGGGAACTGCCAACAACCACGTGAGTAAGTGTGGAAGTGGGTTCTCCAGCCCTAGTTGAGCCTTGAAATTATCGTGGCCCCAGCTGACAGGTTGACTGCAGCTTTGGGAGAGACTTAGAACTATCCAGTGAAGATGCGTTCAGATTCCTGACTCTGAGAAAACATGTGAGATACACGTTTGCTAGTTTAAGCTGCTAAGTTTGGATGTAAGTTGTTATGCAGTGATAGATAATTAATACACCATGTAAACTAGTCCCAAGGCTCTCTGGGGAGTTCTGAGTCAGCTTACTCAATCTGTGTGGCAGAGTTCCCTTATTGTCCCTAAATATGTATTTTCAGTTCTCCCTTCATAAGAGAGACCACTAGCTTTTAAACAGCTACTTGGCTGCCTAGAATAATATGTTGCCTAGCTTCCCTTGCAGCTAGGTGTGATCATGTGACTACATTCTGGTCAGCAGGCATATGTGGAAGTGGTAGGTGCCACTTCTGGAGAGTGCCTTCACTAGAGATACTCTTACATCTTGCTCCTTCCTGTAGGCTGGAACCGTGCATAGAGCTTGGAGCTCCAGCAGTCACCCTGAACGAGGCAGAGCAACAAGATAGAAGGCACAAAGATCCCCAACCCTGAGGAGTGCCAAACCAAACCCTGGTCACTGACCCTGACGTTTTTACATAGGGGAGAAATAAACCTCCTCGCTCCCTGCGTTACTGTGAAGATTAAATGAGTTAATTAAGGTCCAGTGATTAGAACACGTAAGCAGTGCCAGGCACATAGAAAGTGCTGTGCAGTGTTAGGCTCTGGAGCTCCCACCAAGACCTCGCTGTGACCTATAAGCCCAGATGTTTCCTTAGAAGTTTCTTTTTTTTTTCTTACAAGTTTGAATGCTCCTACTGAGGCATTCTCTCATCTTAGAGACCCATACATTCTTCCGTGAAGTCCCTTCTCTCTATGATGGGCCTCGGGAGGCCCATCACACCCACCCTTTCTTTCCAGTTGCTCGCTCTGCACCCATGAATTAGAATACCTTGGGCCCTTGGAGCAGGGTCTGGGATTAAATTTCTGGATTTGTCAAATAGTTCCTTCCAAAGCATTTGGCTGGGTCAACTAGATGAGTGGCAGTATCATTATTGGGATAAGAAAGACCCAGGGGGTGGTCAGGGAGAAGGTTTGGAGGGGAAACAGCAATTGTAGAGGGAGTTGAGGGTGGAGGTCAAGAATGGGGAAATCAATCTAAGCACAGAGCATGCTCGTATGTGTGTACATCAACAGCAGGAAACCTGCACTTTCTGACTTTGCTGGCAGAGTGGACAACGCTGACAAACCCAAGTCCAGACAAGTGCCAAGTCTAAGGAACTCTGATATCATGTTCAGGAAACCGTGAGGCTTAACAGGACCTTGCTTTCATAGCACACTCAAGGGAGGGGTCCCACAGCCATTTGAAAATGGATACCAGGGGATGCTCTCTGAAAGAGTTTAAGCTTTCAAAGCAGGCAGCCCTGTGCTGAGTTCTGGCTCCGTCACTTAATAACATGTCATCCTTAAGCGAGTCAGTCAACTTCTCTGAGCCTTACCTTACTTCCACCACCTGTAAAGTGACAACAATAGAGTTGTTGGGTTATTAAGATTTAAAAAAAATTATGCCATAGAGGACTCGATTAAGAGAAGGCATAATGTATCTTAATCCCCCCCTCTCTCCAGAAAGAAAAGAGCTGCTGCTATTTCTTGCCTGTATATAGTTCTCTCACGGTTCCTGAATAATTTTTGGTGGTCTGTGTGGTGAGTGAAGGCAGGAAAGTGTTGCAAGTGAGATGAGAGCTTTGATCTTCAGCTGGCACCTTGGAATGTTCTAGAACTTCTGGTGCTACAGCAGAATCCCAAGGTGATTTCAACAAAAATCTCAGGGAGCTACGCAGCCTCCCACCTCACTGCAATGAAATGTTAGAGAGAGAGAGAGAGAGAGAGAGGGAGAGGGAGAGAGAGAGAGAGATGGTGGGGGAGAGAGAGAAATTGATTCACTCGTTCTTTCCCAGGCTTAGGGCCTAAGGGCCACTGTGACTTTGGCACATGTCACAAATGGAACCACCCATACAAATAAGGGTCTTCAAGGATATTTACACACCTGGTGCCCCGCCTGGTGAAAGTGACCATGTATGCTGGAGTCTAAACGTGGCAGGGGCAGCAGCCTCCTTGTTCCGGCTCACGGTATTCCCAGCTCAGGTGCGCAGGGAAGGGCCTGGAATCCCCACCCTGCATGGGTCCAGCTGAGTCACAAGAGGTCCCTGGCTCAGGCTCATTTCCTGCCGAGGCCAGAGCTCAGCCCAGGGCTGCACTGGGGGTGTTCATAAGCTCTTTAGCATGTCCTGTAGTTACTTTTAAAGGGTCTCGCTGTCCTTAAAACTCTCTAAACAACCACGGTCTCTCTTTTGCTTTTTTGCTTGCTTTCTTTGTTGTTTTATCCCTGGGTCTGTCTCCAGCGTGATTGGAAACCCGCTGCTGTGAGTTTGCGTTGGGGGCGGAGAAGGCTGCCCTTGTCCGTCTGCTTCTTACTTGCAGGAAGGCAAACATCAAAAGGCTCCCCACGTGGCCCGGAGCTTCCCGAATAATGTGGAGAGGAAACTGGGGCCCTGTGCTTCCCTTGCTCAGATCATATCAAGTCAGTGTTCCCTTCACTTAATCTGTAGTTGGAGTCCTTGCAGGCACAGTGGCCGGTGAAGAGGAAGGTCAGGAAGGGAGAGGAACAGGGCAGGGTCTGCTTGGTGGACTCCAAGAATTTGGGAGTGTGTAGGGGGGCGCAGGGAGGGCCAGCAGAGTTGGGGAAACCGCTGGTCCAGCGAGGCGTAGGAGAGGGTCTGCAGTGTTAACCCTGACTGTTCCTGGCCTCCCCAAGACTCAGCTGCTTTCTGTCTTGAATCCATACAACGAGGAGCTTGGAACAGATGAGCATCCAACACCCAGTTTGTCTCAAAATATGACCTTGTCCGTATCACTTAATCTCTAGCCCTCCTTTTCCTCCTCATCTCTGCGGTGGAGGTTGTGCAGTGACTCGTTAGGATAATAACCATAAAGAACTGAGCTGGCACCTGGAACTTATGCGGAGCCCAATAGATGTGGCTTATGTAAGCCTCTCTTCTACCCCTCCTGTGTGCACGCGGGGAGGGCCCGGGGAAGTAAGTCTGAGTTTCACGTATTTGTTCTAGTAAACCTTTCAGGCTTTGTGGGCCATAGATAGTCTCTGTTATCTATGTTTCCTCTCCCAAGTATTAAAAATTCTTGGCTTGCAAAAGCCTGTGGTGGGTGGCGGTGGGCCTGTGGCCATAGTCGGCCAACCCTTGCGGCGACCACGGTGTGTGTGTTTGCATCCAGCACGTTTCTTCACATCCAGGACGGGTTGTCTCAGTCTGTGTCCCCCACGCAAGGGCGCTGGGGCCTTGGCTCCCTTCAGCCAGTCCCCCGAGGGGCCTGTACTCTTGGGCTGCCTGAGGGACTATGCTGACGCCAGGATCCTCCGATGCAGCTGCTCTTGCTCAGGAAGCCTGCTGCCAAATCAGCACCCGGGCCTTCGGTTCCTGGCTCTTCCTCCAGTTCATTCCAATGGCTCTGAGTCCCCCCGAGGAGTTCAATATTCCTATCATGACTTGACCCTTTTGAAAACGTCTGATGATTGTATCATAAAACAAGGACAAAGCAGTTTAATTGAACCTTCTGTTTAAGTGCGTCCCGACATCTGATACAGAATAATAACGCTCGGCGCTCACAGAGGACTCTTCCTCTTCAAAGCACTTTGCTGCCATTAAAGGCCACATTTCCTGAACACAGACCCACTTCTCTTCGTGGCACACTAATTTGCGTCAGACTGAATTTGGAAGGGACGGGAGCAGGCACTCCCTGGGCATGCTGAGCTGTGCTTGCAAACAGGGGAGCTCAGAGAACTGTCATTTCCTTTCAGTTCCTCCCAGTGTGTCCCAGTCTTGCCTTCCTCTCATTTCCCGGGTGGAGGGTGGGCAGGATAGGCTAGGTTACTCTGCAGTAACAAGCAATTCCCTGATCTCAGAGGCTTAAGATGTAAGAAGTTGACTTCTGACTCAGGGTACAAATCCAGTGGGTCAGCTGGGGCTCTGCTCCGTTGCGTGTCCACACAAGGGACACGGATGTATACGTAGTCACCACAACCTTCTTGCTGTTCCTCAAACAATGCAAGCTTGCTCCAACCGCAGGCCCTTTGCATTTGCTGTTTCTTCTGCCTGGCATTGCTCTCCCCCCAGGTGTTGGCATGCTTGTCTCCCTCACTTTAATTCAGGTCACTGGTCAAATGTCACCTCTCCATAAACACCTTCCCAGTCAAACACAGCACACCCCTTATCCTCTCTATTTTTAATGTGCCCCTCTGCGTTTTAATTGGTGAATTAAAGATTTGCTCAAGGCCTGTTATATATGTAATAGTTTACTTTCTGACCCTTCACTGGCACGTATGTTCCAGAAGGGTAGGAGCCCTCTGTCTTGCTTATCACACGATCTTCAGCCTTTGGGACGGTGCCTGGCACCAGGGGGCTCCATGAACACCTGCCAATGAATGCTTTGATTATGATGTCAACATACTGGCTGATTTTGTCACTGGGGGAAATAATTAAGCAATTTAACCTGGTTGATATTTTCCTTGTTTCATAATAGGTATTTTCTAGTTCTTCTCATGAATGTAGGAGGAATCGTCTTCCAAATTCCTGTCTACCGGCTTTCCTCTTTCCCTTTCTGTCTGTCTCTCTCTGACTCTCTCCCTTTTTCAGCCAAAGTCATACACACACATATATATATACAAGCCTCTACTCAGAACAACTTTATTAGATCATTAGCCGAGGTGATGGAAAGTTGACGCTCTTTGATTCGGTTCTTCATATGTTGTAGACGGCAAATGCATTAAATTAGTCCCAAGAAAACAAAGTATGAATTTTGCAGTCTCTTGGAGAATTATTGGAACCAGGTCTTCGGCATGAGATACGAGTCTATAAATATTTTCAATGCTTAAAGCAGTAATTACAGCTCCGTGCTGATTCACACGTAAATGTTTTTCTATTTCCACCACATGCATGTTGGCGTGTATGTATTTTTCTCCCTGCCCCCCTTTGAAAGGGAAGCACATAAAATACAAATCTTTCTACTTCAAAGTGGCAGCCGAGGAGTTAGAGTCCCGAATACTCTCTGATTTGGAATGGTGTTCCACGAGCATGAAACCACCATGTCATCAAAGCGGTTTGCTTCAATCAGGGCCGTACCAGCGAGATATGAATTATAAATCACATCTTCTGTTTTACATGCGAAATGGGAGCTCTGAGGTGGAGCGCCCGCGCACAGATGGACTCGAGGTGGCTTCATGTCTTCTGCAGCTTATGTTTTGCTTCTAATGTCATTTTCAAAGATTCCATCATTAACTTCAGAGGAGCCCAGGCAAAGAACTTTCAACAACTAAATATGGGTTTTGGCAAAGGTTCCAGCAGCCAAATTAGGCAGGGTGGCCTGGAGTGGCTGGGGAAGCACAGACTGGAAGATCAGAGAGCTGGGTGTGGGGAAGGGGACTAGAGGGAGCAGGGGCCAGAGAAGGGATGTCTCCCCCTGAGCTCCCAGTTTCTTCCCAGCAGCCCCGTTGTTAACCCTGGCTTTCAGACTTGCATCTGGAACGGGAGGAGGTCACACCGGTTGGGGCTGATAGGCCGTGGCCCCGCTGTGTGATCTGTTAAAGGCTGAGGCATTGGTTGGTGACAGCCCCCTTGTGTTGGTCTCCGAGAGCTGTTCTAATAGTCACAGACTGGGTGGCTTAA
Source organism: Macrotus californicus (assembly GCA_007922815.1). Lineage (NCBI taxonomy): Eukaryota > Metazoa > Chordata > Mammalia > Chiroptera > Phyllostomidae > Macrotus > Macrotus californicus. The sequence goes on along the minus strand of VMDR010000113.1, from coordinate 81,491 downwards.
CATAATAGAGATTTATTCCCCACCGTCTGGAGGCTGGGAGTGCAAATCAGGTATCAGTGGGGTGCTGCTCCCTCTGAAGGCTCTCGAGGGAGCCTTCTTTCAGCTTCTGGTGGCCCCGGATGTCCCTTGGCTTGTGGCAACATTGCTCTCATCTCTGCCTCCGTCTTCGCGTGGCCTTCTGCTCCGTGGGTGTCTCTGTGCCCTCCCCAGGGAGGACATCAGACACTGGATAGAGGGTGTGCCCCGGATCCAGGTGACTTCATCTTGCGATCCTTAGCTAATGACATCTACGAAGACCCTATTTCCAAATAAGCTCACCTTTCCGAGGTTGTGGGTGGAGTTGAATTGGGGGGGCATGATGCAACCCATGACCTCCCCCGAATGCCTCTGCACCCCGTCTTTCTGGTCTCCTTTCTTGGACTCCCTGGACCTTCCCTGGATCCAGCAACTAAAGTGTCGATTTGTGGCACAGCAGGGCCCTGGGGACCCTGCCCCAGGCCTCGGGACAGGAGGAGCAGGTGTGACGGGCCCTGTCTGCTCTGGCATCCTGACCAGGAAACAGCACAGACAGTAGGAGAGAGCAGAGCTGAGCCCACAGAGGACCAAGGGGCTCAGACTTGGGGCAAGGGAAGGTAGCCACTGGGGAGCGCTTTCTAGGAAGACTGAGCTCCATTGCTGCAGCACCTGGGCGTACAGGAGTGTGTGTAGGTAGCCGGGGTTGGGGAATGTACTGAAGTCATCTCTCCTTGGCCAAACTGGATGCCTTCGTTTGGGACCCAGCAAAGGTGCTTTCCTGTATTGAAACATTTACCCATGTTGTTTCTTAACCTGGAATGTTCTTCCCCTTCTCAGGCTCTCTACCTCATCCTTCAAGGCTTTCTGGGATTTTAGTCATTCCTAGCGCGCTAAGGACCCTTTCCCCATTCTCCTCCTGCTCTGCAGCGCATGAGGAAGGGAGGGCAAAGCCCTGCACACTGCTTCCCAGGTTCTGAGCCAGCGGCTTCCAGCTGGATTCAGCCCATGAGAGGCGCTGCTGGGACTTGGAGGGCAGGAGGAAGAAGCCAGGGGTTTTCTCCTCCTTGGGTGGAGCCTGTGTCTCCTCCACAGTCCCAGTTCCCACCGGGCGGTCTGCAGCCATTCCACCTTTCTCTGCGTCACCCTGACCCCCAGCCCTCGTGCCTGCCTCTTCCCTCTGTTTGCCCAGCTTAGGGGTTGTAGCTTCCTCTGCGGTTGTCAGTATCTGGGCTGCCTCACAATCTCATGCTTGACCTGGTATCCCCTCTGTCTTTGGTAATCAATTCCTTGCATCGAATTCCTACTGTTTTAAATACTCAGTCTGAAATTCCTTTGTTGTAGCACCAACCACATTGTTCATCTGTTTCCCTCTCTGCCTCCCAACAAGGCCGTGAACTTGCAGGGAACAGGACCTGTGTTGCACTGAATTTTGGCACCTGTTTCTCTGTCTGAGACTTCCTCTCCCACCCTGCCCTGTCTGGAGCCTTTCACATGGCAGGTTCATGTTCAATGTCTGCTATTTGAATGAATAAGTGACAGATACAATCAGCTTTCCAGTAACTTGTAAATGGGCAGGTAGAGACTGAGACCTATTTTCTTGACACAACTTACAGGAATCTATTCTTTGCCTACATAGCACTTGTCACAGTGAATGATCATGTAGCTATGTACTTGTTTGTTTGATTAATGCCCACCTCTCCTCTTCATCTTCAAGCAGCAGAGTATGAGCACTTTGTTCAGCTCCCTGCATTGTCCGAGCTCATAGTAAGTGCTCATGAAATCTTGGTTAAATGAACAATGGGAAGCCCAGGCAGGCCTTCAAAAGGTTGAACCACTTTGAACCCAAAAGAAAAAACTTAGCTTTACTTACTTTGGAATACAAAGGAAAATATATTGAAACACAAGACTGAATGACAGAGAAAGTGTTTAAAAGCTTTGCTTGCATTACCAGAATGACATTTTCTTTCTCTCTCACCAACTACTGTGCATAGATTTTATCCCATTTGACTTGAGAGATCCCTGTTACCCGGGGAAGGATGGCGATTAGTCTTCCTTCTGCAGCGGCAGAGACGGGCACCGGGTCTCTCTTCTCACTCCTCCTAGACGTCCTCGGGAGGCCCTGTGCCCGACCCCACACTTATCGGGCTCAGGTATTTTGTAAGTTCCACACCCGAGTCTCTCCACACTGTGAGCTCCTAGAGGGTGGAGACTGTGCTAGGGCAGTTTTCAGTGCTGACCTCAAAGACTCCAGTCCTTTCTTCCTTCCTGCACACGGTAGGTTTGCATGTCCAGGGCCCACTTTCCAGTTAAGCTTGGGCGATAACATGTGAGAGCAGAGGAAGCTAAAAGAGCAAGAGCACGATTTCCTACGTCCCTTGTCCACTGCCGCAGAAATGCAGGAGTCCCTGTCCAGCCTGGGTCTCTGAGCAACTCCAAGGAGCAGCACCCCCTGCTGACCTGTGTCGGACGTGCCGCATGAATGAGCTATCAGCAGGCCGCTGTATTTTTCTGAGATTGCTTTTGCAGCATGAGCCGGCCTCCCCCCACTGATTTTCATGTCTTATTCACTCTTCTAGCTTCTGGACCCACTATAGTACCTGGCATATTGTGGACCCTCCGTAATTACTTGCCACATGAATAAATGAATGGGGACAGGGTCCTTACCTTTGAAAGGAGCAGTTTCATGTGGGGCCACTGAGTAGGAAGGGGTGAGGGTGGGGACAGAGGCAGTGCTAAGGCTAGAGTGGGTGTAGAAACAGAAGGTCCAGTTCCGAACCTGAAACGCCGGTGCTTGTTAACCCCGTCTCACTGGCAGGCTTAGGGATTAACATCTGGCTCTTTGAGTGTTGACTTGCGCAGTGCCTTGGTAGTTAGCAAAATAAAATAACCAGCAAAAAAGGCAGTCCTGGACGGCCGAGGTACCGGGAGGCAGAGCAATCAGCAGGTGGCATATGCAGCATCCGCCTCACCCATTTCTTCTTTCTTATGGCCTGATGTAAATGCGCTAATTTATCTCCTGCCCACTGCTCTTACCTAGTCACTTAGTTCTCAAATACTGTGAGTAGTTACTGCGGGCCAGCTCCTGGTTTAGGTACCATGTGACCTATTTCTCTTAAGAAATTCACAATAGCATAGAGAGAAAGACCCAAGCTAAGTGCTCTCAGGCCCAGATGCCAGATGCTGGGAGGGGATCCACCCAGCACCTGCATGGAGTGACCAGGCATCTTGCTCTCAAGTCCTTGCTGCTTTCCTTGCTTACTCCTCCTAGGTCCTTTAAATTGCTTCTCCACCCCTGACCAGCACAACAGCTCCTTGAGGAAGGAGAGGCCAATCTCATTGTCCCAGTGTGTAAGATGAGGAAACAGAGGCACCGGGGGCAGGGAGCGGGGGAAGGGAAGACAGTGCCAGTGTCAACACTGTCATGGGGACTTGGTGGTTGGAGGGTCAGGAGTCAGAAGACACCACACCTCGCATTTCTAGGCAGAGCAACCAGTCCAGCATAGACCGGTGACTTCCTTGAGGTCATCTGGTGAGTCACTGTCAAAATCAAGACTGGAATCCAATTCTCCAGGTCTGCGAGATTCCCAGGTGTGTCTCGTCCAAGGCACAGAGGCTATTTAAAAACCAGGTTTGAGGTGACTAGCAAGAACTCTTTATGTTGACTGGTTTTGCTTCCAATCAAAACCCATTAAACGCAAGAATCAGAAACACCAGGCAGATAACTGCCTTCTCCAGACCCCTGAAGACCCTCCCCGCCCCAACACTCATGGACGCGCTGTGGCCCACAGGCCCCATGGACCCCTTGCAGCCCTGCACGCCAGTTGCACTGGATCAATATGGCCGGTGTTTGCGCAGGCCTCTCAACGCCAGAAGCCGTGGAGGCAGGTGGGTGATTTTGCAGTGGGGGAGGGAGAAGGCAGGCGGACCAGGTATCTGTTACTCGCAGAGAGATGAAAGGGGAAGCAGCCGGCCCTTTCAAAGCTGAAAACAGCCTGCCTGGGCCAATCACCACCATGCGGCTGGCCAGCCAGCTGGATGACAGGAGTTTCTTCCACTGCGGTTGACCAGACCAGGAAAACTTCTCTGGGCTGCTTGTGTTAATAGGTTGTTAATGATTGATGCGGGGGCCTTTCATGTCACCAAATGAAAGACAGAAACAGGGGCCTGACTTCGGAGTTGATGACTACACCAGCACTGGTTTCGTGCAAGGGCAGAATTTTAAAACATTTATGTTGGCTGAGCTGGAGTGGGGCTACACCACAGCTCGTTGGAGGAATGAAACGATCTTGTCTGGTGTTCGCCCTCCTTTGTTCTTTCCCTCAGACATTAAAAATAGAGCAGGCTAAAAGGAGAAAATAAATTTCAAAGATCCTGCTAGATGTCAGGTGCAGAGGAGTCGAGATGTGGGGTGAGTTTGCTAAACAGATACAGCGAGGAGGTAGGGGGTGAGCAGCGGGCTCTTCGGAGACAGAGACTCTGTCTGGCTCCTCACAGCCTCCCTGGCAGATTTCTTGTCCTTGGGCCTGGTGCACCTGCTGTCCTGTTTCCTGGGTTCAGGCTTGTTGCCGAACATTCTAGAGTGCTTCCTGAAATGGCTATTCTCTTTGCTCTTGACTCAGCTGAGCTGATAGCTTCTGAAAGTGCTGGGACTTGGACACTTAAACACAATAAACTTATTTATTGAGGTGTACTATAAATATAGAAAAGTCTTTTTTTGTAAATTGTACACATGCACCTCTCCATATGTGTGTTACATATGTACGTGTTCACTGGTTGAATACACCCATGTGACCACCATTGGCATCAATGAATGGAACATTAGGCTAGCCTGGTTATCAGAATTCCTTGGGATTTCCCAAATTCTTTCTCTATGTAATGTGATTGAGAACAGGTGAGAAGATGACAGGAGAACCCCGGGTCCTGTCCCCGTCCCTCACCCCTGTGGGTCCCTCTCTATTCATGTGGCTGTTACAATCACTGAAGCAGTAGTGCATGAATATTTCAGGGCCCCTGACAAATCCTGAGCCTGATCAGCAGGGCACAGAGGCAGGAGCCCAGAACCGCCTGACCTTACAGCCTGTTGCTAATAGAACTAGTTATTTATTCATTGAAGCCAAGTGGGGCCCCCTAATCTGGAAGGGGGGGCCTTGGTAAACAAGGAACCCACGTCTGGTCGGGGTGGAGGTCATGCCTGACCATCTCCCTGCTGAGTTTCTACAGGAACAGTGCTGGGGACAATCTCAATAAGGAAGTTTAACTGGGGTCCTATTGCTTGGTGATAAGGAACAGGGACTGACTAAATTAAGGAAGAAAACAAAAGAAGTTTATTCGAAGCTATATCAGCCAGGGTTCAGTCAAAGGAACAGAACCAGTAGAAGACACATATTAAGAGGTTTACTGCAAGAAGGTTGATTGGCTTCCATGATGGTGGGGCTGGCTAGGCAAGTCGGCCTCCTCTCACCTGATTGGGTCAGGCCCACCCCGATGCTCTAAGATAACCTCTCTCAGTTAAAGTCAACTGATTAGGGACTTTAATCACACCTACAGAATACCTTTCCAGTAACACGTGGATTGGTGTTTGATTAGATAACCGGGGACTGCAGCCTACCCAAGTTGATGCATACAACTGACCATCTCAGGAAGGCATGAAGAAGCTCCGAGAATGAAGAAGAAGCCACATGAAAAGGATCGAGGGCTAGTCTGGCAGTCAAAGCAGCTGGATCACGTGGGATGCTTCCTCTGGAAGCCATATTTAGGGAGACTAGTTCCAACCAATTTTCATTTCTACTCAAACAAAGTTACAGTTCCTGAGTTTATAGGATACCTTCCGTTCAATTCCAGAAATCACACGGTTCCTCTTCACCCTTCCCTATTCCATGAAGGACACTGGGTCCCAACAATATTGATATATTTACTCAAAATATAGATCACACAGATCACACAAAATAGTTTCAAAATTACTACATTGATACCCCCTATTGACAAAAACACTCTAAGTGAAGTTCAAGCTTCCTTTATACTTTTTTTGTTTGTGGGCTACATTCCACTCTACCTGTTCAGTCCAAATATTGTGGTCAGAAGTTGCCAGGATTGCTTTCCTGTGGGCGTGTAATTATATTACATACAGTTCAGTTCATTCCCTCTATTGGAGTTTACTCTCAGGGTTTGCTTTCTAGACCCTTTTAAATTTAATTTTGTTCTTTTAAAATATTCACAAGGTTCAAATGCCAAAGCCTTATTTAAGAAGATATATTCAGTGATGCCTCCCTCCCTACCCCTCCCTTTTCCCAGTACTGCAATCTCCCTGTTTGGGACTGCCCCATTGTGTGGAAGCTGAGCAGGCTGGGCCCACCTGCCCCCGATCCTGGCCGTGATAGTGGTGAGCACTAACAGACCTAGGCGGTCAGGTGTAGCTCCCTGCACTCTGAAACTTGAGCAGGTGGCTCTACCACTTGGGAAGGTGGGTCATGTGTTGCCAGAAGCAATGGTGGGGAGGTCTGCCAGGACGCTTTGCTCAGTTTGGCCGCCTGGCTCTCCTGAGGTCGCTGGGCTCCTGTAGGGTCTGAGTCCACTACCCCTGGCTCTAATCAAGTTTCTGAGCCCCAACAGCCTTCCAGGTAGGTAACTCACAGCCTCTATCTGCTCTCTCCAGTGTCTGTTTCTGTTGCTTATGCTCAAGAAGCCAGATTCTTTCTTCCATGTGACAGTCATTACTGAGCCCCTATGAATCTATTGTCCTAGGCATGAAGGAGGCAGCTGCGAACCAAACAGAAAATGCCTGTCTCTCTGGAGCTTACATTCCTAATGGAGGGAGAGAAATACGGAAGAGAGATGGAACATTGAAAGGCGGTAAGTGTTTTGGAGAAAAATGAAGCAGAGAAAAGGGAAAAGAAGTGGGGTGTAGCAATTTTAAGTGAGGTGGCTGGGGAAGGCCGCATGAGAAGTTGACAGTGGAGTAAACACTCGCATGGTGTGTAAGCCATGCATGATAACTGGGAGAACGGAGTTTCCAGGCACAGAGAGCAGAAAATGCAGCGGTGCTGAGGCAAGGTGTGCCTGGTCATTGGACAGAACAGCAGATGAGGTCCCAGAGGTAAGGGGCAGGGGCAGCGGGACTGTACCCCCTCCCTCTGACCACTGTAAGACTTGGGATTTCTCTCTCAGAGAGGTGAGGGCCTCTCTCTGGGAGGGTTCTGAGCAGAGCCCTGGCAGGATCCCTCTGCTCCTGAGCATGGAATAGACTGTAAGAAGCAAGGCAGGTAGGCAGGGTTACCTGTAAGGGACAGAAATTACTCAGTGATCCCAGAAATTATGGCCCTTTAGACCAGGGGTGTAGTGGGGGGTAGATGTAATAAAAAGATACTTTAGAAGCTTCTCACCTAACATCATCTCATATGCTTTCTGTGGTACCTGCGCATACTTGGAGAATTGCTGTATTAAAAAATGACAATTTCAATTCCATGCCGCAGACAGCATGGAGGTCCTATTGAGGTCCCAGGAGAAGGAGACTCCAGTGGGTGGGTGGCCTTCAGTGTCTCTTTTGTCCTTAGAGTAACAGGTGGAGTGGGACAATGACTGGAACAGTGTAGATGAAGAAACGCTGACTTTGGGTTCCAGTGGAGGGTCGGACTAAAAAAATGTAAATACATGAAAAAAAAATAGCCAGTTGTCCTAAAAGTCACAAGCAAAGACAAAAAGCAAGCTAGGAACTGGGAGAGTGGGCACATCTAAGGAGGACTGTGTTCTGAAGAGAGAAAAAGCCGTCAGCTAAGAGAGGAATGGAATGGGGAGGGGGCCCGTCCCAGGCAATGGGAACAGCGCGTACTAAAGCCCTGAGTCGGGAATGTGTGGGCGGTGCCAGGGAAACTGAGATTTCGGTTTTAGTCTAAGCCCCTCCCTCTGTTCATCTCCCGTTTCCCACACACGTGCCTGTGGGGTCTGCACTCCAGTTCAGCCGTTCTGTTCTTTGGAGTAGAATGTGGAGCTGTTTCTTAATTGCTCTATATTTAGCCTTGCTTAAAAAAATCTATAATTCAAAAACCACCAAGGGCTGGGCTGGTAATTCAACTTCCATGGTCCATTTACTCTTTGGCCTTGGCTGCTGAGCCAGGCCACCTAGGTGGCAGCGTGTGCCAGTCACGATGGACGTGTTTGTTAGCAGAACATCTGTCCCCCTACCCCGAGCCCCAGAGCTGGCCTGTGTCGAGGTGCCAACCCCCAGAGCCCATTGCAGGGTCCCTTGGTTTAGTTCCCTACAAAGGAGGGCTGGACAGGGGACAGCAGAGCAGCTGGGGCACAGGGGAGGAATGGCCAACAGCATCACAGGTCCTGGGCCCACTCAAATCTGGGCTGTGCTATTTACCAACCATGTCACTTCCTGTCTTTGGGCCTCAGTCTCCTCACCTGTCAAACGGATTGGATGAAATCAGGGCCCTGGAGCTAGGAGGCATTCTTATCTACTATTGGTGGCGCGTCAATTGGCATACCCTCTTCTGTGGTCATACGACAATATCACAATACTGAAGTCACGTTCTCTTTGATCGGGCAATTCTACCTCTAAGAATCTTCCTTCCAGATGCACTCACACATCTGTGCAGGTAGGCAGGCACAGGATATTTCTGTTGGCACTGTCTGTGATGACAAAGGATCAGAACCCACCTACACGTCCATCGGGAGGGAACTGGTTATGTTGACTACGGTGCCTCAGGACAAAGGAATATGATGCAGCCTTTGAAAAGAATGGGGCAGGTCCATGTGTACGGATAAGGTGTGATGCCTAAAATGTATTGTTATGTAAAACAGCAAAATATTTGCGAGCATCTGTGTTTTCTAAAAAGGTGATGATGCAGTACGTCAGCACGCGCACGCTGTGTCCCTAGACATGAACGCCAGGTTGGTACCCGTGGGTGTCGTGGGAGCCTGCAGGACCTGGCGAGAGGGAGGTTTACTTTTCGCTGCGTATCCCCTTGCTACATTTGGAAGGTTTTCCTCCCTGCATGGTTAAATAAGTAGATCACATAAATGTTCATGTCTTCAGCGGCCACAGAGCCAGGTGGGTGATGTCTGTGGAAGCCATGAGCTGAGTGTGAAGCAGCAGGGAACTGTGGGGATTGTTGGTGAACTGGGGTGCTCAAATTCCCCCACAAGGGACAGTTGTCACTCAGCCCCGCTCCACTGTGGCCAAGGGGCAGGGGGCCAGTGTGGCCAGTGTGGCCAGAAATGACTTCTCAAGAAAAACAGAAATTCACATTTTAGTGGGAACTCTTGATGTGTAAGAGTTGGCAGCTGGTTCCAACTGTCATGAACAAAATAACCATGGGTCAAAAAAGTGTTGCTGTCTGGCATCCAGGTTGTGACCGCTGTATTCAGTGACTTTTAACTGTCCTTTCAGCTTTAACCATCCTCTGCCTGGGACCCTCGCATCCATTTGCACATGCATTTGCACACACACACAATGGGGCTTTTTCAGGTGTGTACAGGTGAGTCAGTAAGTGGCGGCTCTGGCTAGTGAGGCACAGTGATGGCTTCTTGCCAGCCGCCATGGTAAATGGGAAAAGCCCTGGGCTTTGGTAGACATGGGATGCTCGGCCTGAGACCAGCCTCAGTTTCCTCATCTAGAAATAGGTGCAGCTACCACCTTGCTCGGCTGGAGGATGTGAGGATGAAATGAAGACATGAATGAGAGAGCGTTCGAAATGGCAGGGCAGGTATGGCGTTGCTTCATGGAACAAAGCCTGGGCGGCCAGCACCAGGCGTCCGGGTAAATTTCCTTCCTACCCCCATCCTCAAGGGGGTCTTGGAGAGTCTTCAGCCCTACAGAGCCTGTTCAATGAAGCTGAAGTCACATGTATGCAGACCCCAGTACTACCCCAGCAAAGTCACCCCCTCCCTGGACACTTAAACACACACACGAGCAAACACATCTTTCAAACATACTAGCATGGAAATGCTCTTTATTAAAAACGGTCAGCCCAGAGACAGGTTATTTTCTACCACCCGGGAAATGACTCGGTGCAGAAGAATAAAACATTCATGTCAGAGCAGTACGGAAAATGTCTACAGCAGAACAAAAACTTCTTGTCACCCCCACTTCTGCCACCAACATCAACACACTTCTATTGTCCACATGCACACAATGGTGGGTGAGTAAGGACCGCCCTTAGTGTGAGGATCGGACAGGCGATAAACACTGGATTAAAAACCAATTATTTATTTCCTTCCCTCTAATGGTGAGTAGCTGCCTGTTTCCTTTGAAAAGAATCTGTTTCCTAGACTATAGCTCTCAAAAAATAATAATCAATAAAGCTGGCCTTTCCACCTAAGAACTCTGATTATGGAAGATTCTTTGCAGCCCCACGGAAGGGAAATGCTGGTCCGTGCGGCACAGGCAGGCGATGATCAATTTGCACAAGACTCCCTGGAACCATCTGGGAAGAGAAGCCTCAAAGACCCGCTTGAAAGGTGCTGTGAAAGGTGGAATGATCAGCCGGGGGAGGGAGTGTTTCCCCAGTCACGGGCCTGCTGCGAGCCTGAAGAGAGAGAGCTCTTTGAATAAAACCCTGAACGTGGATCAGCACCCCGGCGCGGCTGGATTGAGATGCTCCTGTGTTTCTGCAGCACCTTGAAGGGGGAAGTGATGCTCCATTTCACGTCACTTGTGCATTCGCAGTCAGGCATCTCAGAGCCTCTCGGCTGCTCTGCCTGCCTCTCCTCCGTGGGGTCCAGCCAGCCTGGCATGGGGCAGTGCAGAGAGGGGGCTGTTGTGGGCTGAGTGCCAGGCTCTGGGACTTTCAGACCCACCCTCTTTCCAACCCCAAACCCATGAGAAATTGAGATTTAGACACAGAAGGAGGCAGCTGCAGGGTTGGTGCCCAGGACTCACTATTTCTAAAGCCCAAGTTCTTTCCACTGAGAAAACTTCTTGGGCGTTAGTCCTGGCTGGTGTGGCTCAGTGGATTGAGTGCCGACCTGCAAACCTAAGTGTCTGCGATTTGATTCCCAGTCAGGCCACGTGCCTGGGTTGCCGGCCAGGTCCCCAGCAGGGGATGTACAAGAGGCAACCACACATTGATGATTCTCTCCCTCTCTTTCTCCCTCCCTTCCCCTCTTTCTAAAAATAAGTAAATAAAATCTTTAAAATAAAAGAAATAAATCTCCCTGGGCTCCCAGTTGTTTAGTGGGAAAAAAGAAGTTAAGTCTTTAACCGGCCACTGAAGATCTCAACTCTCCCGTCTGTTCTGATACCTGCCAACATCTCCACTCCAGTGCACACAGCCTCCCGCTCACCATTTCTCGATGCTCCTTGAACCGCCTTGCAAATGCCCTTTTCCTGGATCCTCTGCCCTCACCTCTCTCTTTCCTTGCTCATGGCTTCTCTGGGCAGCCTGCTCTGTCCTCTCTATTGTGGGACATCCTGCCTGGTACTGTGGTTTACATGTGCATGTCTGAACCCCCTCCCCCATATGTACAGCGTGCATCAGTAACACTGTCCCATTTTCCCTGTTGTTCTTGCTCTCTTACACTTGGCCTGGAAAGAAGCGTTAGTTCTAGCCTCCGTCCCACTGTTTGTAAACTTGGTGATGTTTGGGTGCTGATATAACGCTCCTGGCCTCACGAACAATCCTTGTCCTGCTAAGAGAGATCCTCTGGGAGGTGGGAGGTGGGGAGAGGAGAAGGACCATAAGATAATGAATTTAAAACAATGTTTTTTTTTTAAAAAAAAAACGTGTAACGCAAGTTGTGTTCGTATAGATATTTACATGTTTGGCCTTTTCCTCCATTAGATTTGGCCTTTACATGTTCCCGTGAAAAGGACGCAGGAGAAAGTGTTTTCCCGGTTTTTATAGATGGAGAAACAGGAACCTATAAAGGCTGAGTGACAGACTCAAGGAGGAAACAGAAACAGAAACCAAGCCCTGAGAGGGTCTTTAACTTTCTAACTTCTTGCATTTTCATGAGGTTTCAGGGTCTCTTTAACAGCTCCCCTGTTCTGACTCTCAGAGACACGGTCATTTTAATAACTCAAATTCGGCAAGCCTTTGTACCTCCTCTGCACCAGAAAGACATTCAAAAAGGCCCAGACTGGCGCAGGAAGCCTTAGTTTATGAGTTTCTGCCCATGAGATGGAGCCACAGCACGAACTTAGGGACGAGGCAGGACAGTCCAGTGGCTGGGCGTGTGGGCAGCCTGTCCTGTTGTCCTTGACCAGCTGGGCAACAGCGGGCACCGTGGTGAGCTGCCCTTTGTCTCAGTGATCTCTGAACGCTTAATAGAAAGTACTCAGAACAATGACTAGATTAAGTCAGGTCTCAGTAAAACCACCTTTTATTTTCCCAACACGTATCATAGCTTACGGGGTGCTAGACATTGCCTCAGCGTTTGGACACACAGCAAGGACCAAAACCGAATCCTGGCCTTCTCGAGGCTTACAGCCACATAGGGGAGCAGATAATAAACACATAAATGAGCACAAACAGTGCTAAGTAACTTGGTTAGCTTTTCTTAATAACCATCAGTGCGTAGGTTATTATATTTTTATTTGCTTTTATAGGCAGAGAATGGGAACGCCTATTGGCTCCTTGATTTTAGACTTCCACGTGACTTGGCTTCTAAAGGTCCCGATTTTATATTGACGTCTTTGTTCCAATCACGCGCCAGAAAGTACCTGACCAGGGGCTAACAATTCTACTGTAGCCTAAGACTACATGGTATAAAGTCAAGGTTGGCCTAAATGAAGGCTTTGCAAACCCAAATGCTCGCTGAAGTCGGGGGAGTCACAGGAAAAAGGGCAGTTGGCTGGAACTGGGAGAGCCACCCTGAGAATCAGACCCACTGCGATGGAATTTTCTGCTATCTTTACAGACAGAGGTGATGCAGGATTTTTGTATGAGATGTCCTGATTTTGGTGTAGAGGTGACAAATCCACCTTTACGAGGAAATGGTTGCAGCAAACAATTTCTTCTGTAGCTAACTCTTCCGTGGGCCAAGGGCAGCCCGAGCACCGCAATTTGCAAAGATCCTCGGTTTATGTCACGGCGAGGAACCTTCAACTTTGTCCTAAACTGCCCTGCCTTCAGAAGACACTGCCTTTTGTCTGTTTCTTTTCCCGGCATCATCTGTGGCCACAGTCACTGTAAAGAGATTTTCTGTGGGAACCGTTCCATGACTGGCAAGCTCGGGCTGTCGAATCCTCCCCACGGCAGCCTGCTTTTTGCTGGGCCTTGGAGCGTATCTGAGTGTGGGGAAAATTACTCATTCCTGCTCTCTTAACGTTAACAATCACGGACTCTCTGTACTTTCCATCTTTCTGGCGATGTTTGTTTTCTTTGCATATTAATAGGTCTCTCAGCAGAATCTGGGAGGGAGCAAGTGTGGGGAGGAGCAAGGACATACAGACACATTCATCGTCGGTCTAGCTTAATACAGATGAAACCAGAACCCCTCAGGCTTCCTCTGCTTTCCCCAGACATCCAGGAGACTTTGGCTCTTTGTTTTGCAAAGATTACAGGATTAGAGTAACTGGTCACCCAGAATATAATCAGCCGCACAGCCGAGCTGGGCTCCATTCTGCACCCATGGTGAGTGACTGGCAGATCATTTGGGGCCAGGCCCATATGTGAGTGTGAGGCTCTCTTCCTCAGTTCTCAGAGCCAAATAAGGCCACTTTGAATCATAACAGGCTTCCCATGGCTTTGGGCTCTGGCCTTTGCGGAATGGAATTCAGAGGTGATGAGTTGGCGTTTTCAGTGCCTATATTTCAAAGCCACTCTCCAAGCAAATTCACAAATCTCCATCACCTCCTACAGCAGAGGTCCTGGAAGTTGAGCATGCACCATACTCACCTGGAGCGGGTGAATACACAGATTTCTGGCACCACCTTCCAGAGTTTGCTTCAGAAGGTCTAGGATAGAATCCGAGAAACTTGTATTTCTGGAAAGTTTCCAGGTGATGCCGATGTCGTCGGAGCAGGGACCACACTTGCAAAACCATAGTTCTAAGGAATTAGCAACAGGTGTCTAAAAAAAAAATCAGGAAATGCTTGCTTAAAACACCATGGTTCTTAATGACAGAGGCGACCAGTCCAGGTGGAAATCGAATCAGAAAAACTGCGGTCCAGCCCTGACCTCGCGTCACTAGCTCTGGGACCTTGGATGAGACACCTGCCTACTCTGAATCTCAGTTTCCCACCTGGAAGCTGAAAATAAGAATTCCGGCCTGACTTCCTGCCCAGGTGTGCACAAGCTTGGGGACCTCGGTGCAGGCATGAGGGCTCTGATTGAAACGGGGACCTTATGGGTTTGTTTTCAGTCTGTTCTTGTTTCGGGCGATGCCATTTACCCTGGCAGGTCCCCTTCTGTAAGGCTCTGGTAAGCTGAAAGACTCTCAGAATTTGAGATCAAGAGGATCTCCATCATGCAGAATTAATCCTTTCTGAGAGAAACCATGGTCACATCCTCAGTCTCTGAGAACTCCCAGCCAGAGGACTGGTCCACTTGCTGGAGTAAGCAAAAAACTTCCAAAATAACGGCCACATGGGGGTGTTCTTAACAGCTTGCTTTCTCATTGATGGTGGGGATTCATTTCAAATATTACATTAAAACAAAAGATGGTTGACTTGAAAAATATTTAACACCAAAGAAGAGTTTCATTGGGGCCAAAACAGTGAGTGGATGTTCAAATGATGAAGAGCAGCTTGGTGTCTCTTTGGTGGCTAGGACTCACAGAGCACCACCTCGGGCTTCTCCCCCAGCACAGCGGATGGAAACTTCCATATTCCCATATAGAACTAAAAGTCAAAGCTTAAAGGACTTCGAGGTCACCCAGCCAGTGCACCGACTTAATGAGTAGACATTGGAGGACACAGTTTCCTTCAGCTCCTGGAACGTTTCTGTGACAGGGTACTCACTACACTCAGAGCATCTCATTCCCGTAGGTGGGGCACTAGAAACCACTGTTTTATTTGTCTTTCTGTGGCTTCCTAGTTCTTTACTTGGGGACATGTGAAGGAATCCCTAACTTTCCTAATTGCCATTCCTGTGAATATCTGAGGTCATCTCTCATGTTTTCTACAAACTTTTTTCCTTACTTAGGATGAGCACCCCTTATGCCTTCTGTGTTTCACTGTCCAGTTCCCTCACCTCCCAATCACCCTGTTCTCATTTATTCAGTGTGATGCCTCAAACCGAATGCAACCTTCCTGTGGTCCCACTAACATGACATCGTCCTTTGCTCTGAAGACTTCAACTTCATGTCTATTAATTCATCCTAAGGTCACATGGACTGCTTTCAGAATAAGTCATTAGAGCTCCTTTGGTTGCAAGGAGTGATTTAATTCTAACCATCTTAAGTAGAAGTGAGATTTAATAGCTTTTATAGCCCCAGAATTGGGAGTAGATCTTCAGGTATGGATGGATCCAGGGGCTCAGGCAATGGTTGCCTGAGGTAGGTATGTCTGTGGGTATTTGCTCAGATTTCCAACTGTTGTCTCTATTCCCAGGCAAGGTCAATGCCAGCCATGCTATCGGAGTCCCTTCAGGCTGCTATAACAAAATGGTACAACCAAACTTATTTCTCACAGCTCTGAAGGCTGGAAGTCTAAGATCAGAGTTGCCAGTGTGGTAGGTAGAGGGTCCTCTTCCAGGTCACAGACTTCTTGCTGTGTCCTCATGTGGTTGAAGGAGCTGAAGATCTCTCTGGAACCTCTTAGGATACTAATTCTACCCATGGCTTAAACACCTCCCAGTGCCAAGCTTAAAATGTCCGTGTTCTCTGTCTATCGAAATTAAAGAGCAGGTCTCTATTAGTTTGCTAGGGCTGCCATTACAAACCACAGAAACTGAGTTGTCTCACGATTCTGGAGACTAGAAGTCTCAGATCAAAATGGAACCAGGGCGGGCTCCTTCTGAGGGCTGTGACGAAGAATCTGTTCCATGCCTCTCCTGTGGCTTCTGGTGGTTTACAGGAAATCTTTGGGGTCCCGTGGGTTGTAGAAGCATCACCTCCATCTCGTCTTCTTTATATGACATTCTCCCTACGTGCGTGTCTGTCTGTGTCCAAGCCCCTCTTTTTATAAGGATGCCAGTCATCCTGGACTAGGGCTCCACCTTCTTCCAGGAACTAATCACATTATTTTCAGTGACCCTGTGCCCAAATAAAGTCACATTCTGAGGTACTGAGAGTTGGGACTTCAACATATAAATCTAGAGAGGACACAGCTCATAATAGCCTCTTTCATAACAGTTCTACTGAGAACTCCCAAGGTGGCATTTTATGGGCTCTAGTGACTCACACATGCGTCCCCGAATTCATTGCTGTCATGCCAGCCAGGCCCCAGACACATTTACGAAGCCAACATAACCCAAAATACAGGGACAGACAGTGGGAGAAAGGAGGCTCTCAAGGAAAATGGAGGTGCCGTTAGAAGAAGCATGAGTGAATGTGGGATGTGTGAAGCCAGTAGACGTCCACGACATGGGGAAAACAGCCCAGGCAGAGCCCGTGACCCAGGACTTGGGCAATAGCTGAGACTCCGGAGATAGGCAACTCGAAGGACAGACCTGAGTCTATTCTATTAAAAAGAAATCATTTGAGTGTTGTCATCAATTAAAAAGGGAAGTTAAACTGCCAAACTAGTTAGTGTTGGTTCTTCCCAGGCATCCTGGAAGGTGCCTGGGTTCTTGGTAGCTTTTGTGTTGCGCATTCATTTCTTTTTATATTGGAAGATTAAAACAACAGCTCCTGGTTATCATTCCCCACATTATTGATTAAAATCCTTGCCCGTGGAGCTTCCGTCTCACTTTTCAGCGTGGCCTGATTTACTTTTCCTTTGCTCTCTGTAACCTGTGATTAATGCTGATCTCTGGAGTCCCGGCGCGCTGGAGCTGTGTGTCAGGTACAATTTGTCAGCTTGAAAGTATAGATTACTTCATGTTTCTCGAACTTTGTGGCCGAGGGAACACAGCCCTTGATTGTTAAATCCATCCCCACTTCCCCCAGGGCTATGAAATGCCAGAAACATTAAATAGCCCACTTAATACACAACCTCATTCTGTATGCTTGACTATTTTGTTTTTAATTTTTTTTCCCTTTCCCGACTGCTCACATGAAATGGGATCAAAGAAAAAAAAATTATCCTCACTGGATTTTGTTAAAATATTAATAGGTTAGGGTTGACTGGCTAAATTGAATATCTTTGCTGATCTCACTTGCATGTTTAACTTGCGCTTAGGAAAATATGTTTCCTAGGTGATAACCTTTTATGTACCAGGCTGACTTCATTGAAATGCAGAGAGATAAAAATATGTCACGCTCAGTGGCTATGCTATTCTTGTGTGGCACTGTGATTATTCAGATGGTAATTGACCCCCACCTGTAGACAGCTCCGATTCTGTAGTCAATCATTTCATTTGATGTTAAAATATGTGAAAGTACAATTATATAATTTACATTACAAATCATGTTGAATGCCAAAGGTCTCTGAACCACGGACAAATGCAAAGGAATCAGGGGCTGGGGCTGGGGCGGGGGGAGAGTGAATTACGTCGGGCCAAGGGCTCAGCGTTTCTTATTTGTGTCCACAAGAGCTTTTGTGCGTGTGTCATCGAAGAGTAGCAATGGCCCTCTCTCTGTACCTGCATCAATGGCAGGTTTTCGATGCCTTTCTAAAGGATATCTCCTGCTTTCCCGCCAAGAATCCTTCCTGCCGTGAAGGAAAGATGTGAGGGCTTGTCCAGACCAGAAGGGAAGGCGGATCTATTAAGGGGAAGACTGTGTCAGGTCTGGGAGGCTACAGTGTCTCCTTGGCTCCAAACCCAACACAGGCTCGAGTGATAACTTTCAAACTGAACTTGCACCTTTGCAGACTCCAGATCTTGGCTGTCAAACTTGAAACTTGTATTAATTTCAATGGGAGTCATGGCTATTTCTTATCTAATATTTAAAGTGTGCTTGGCCCCGAGTTAAACACTGTAGATGTTATGTAGGTAACCCTCCCCACACAGCCATGGGTCTACTATCAGTCCCTCTATCCAGGGAAGAGAATGGGGCTTGTCATTAGAAGGCAGAAAGGTAGGCAGTGGCAGAGCCTGGGCCAGTAGGTGACCATGCTGCTCTTCTGAGTCAGGCATCAGGTGCTTACAGTGACTACATGGGACTGGGGAAGTGCCCATGACCTGGTCTCTGCCTCAGTGGGGCTTATGGGAAAGCATGGGGGCTGGGGCAGGAGTGGGGACCCTTGGGAAGGATGGCCCAAGTAAGGAACGCAGCAGCCGTAGGCTTCCCAAAAGAGGGAGATTATTCATTGATGTAAAGTGGAGGGCCGACTCCAGTCCTGCTCAGGGCCTGTGGGGGAGAGAGCCTTCCAGAGCCGGGGAGGAGGCACGATTCTGTCTCCTGTGGATAATGATGCCTCATGCATTGGAGCATCCAGAGCCTGACTCTTGATCTCTCTTCTGCCACATTCCAAAGCAGCCGGGCTGGGCAGTCCCAGGGCCTCTGGCTTGCACAGCGCATGCAGGGCTGGTCCGGGCACATGAAAGGAAAAGCTCCACGCACCCCAAAGTGGCTTTGGCACCTAGAGCGGGGTTGCTTTCTGATGTGCACACCACCTCCTGGAACTGGGCTGGGAACCCTGCCCTGTTGACTAAGAAGTGCAGGTCTGCCGCCTGTGTCTGTCACTTGGGGGTGAACAAGCCTCTGAGGACATCCCCTGGCCGTCCTCAGGAAGAGTACATTTCAGGCCACGTCACTTGGAGCAGATGCCACACCCACATCAGTCACCTTCATGATTTTTATATCAATCACTTAGCATAATTGTTAAGAGCAGAGAGTTGGGGGATAAACGCCTGGGTTCGAATCCCAGCTCTACCTACTGCTGGCTATGGGATCTAGGATAGATTAACCGCTCTTTGCCTCAGTTTCCCCATCTGTAAGGGAAGAAACTATTTTACTGACCCTTTAGAGTTTTTATAAGAGTTAAAATGCAAAGCACTTAGAACAATGTCTGATATATAGTAAGAGTATATGTAAAATATTCAATAAAATTTCCTTTTCTCTTAAATAAGGATTATCTTTTTTTTTACCCAATTGTATATGCAAGTTAAATTTATTTCTAATAAACTTAAAAATATATAACTACTCAATAGTGTTTTAAATTCTGTTCATGGACCCCCCCAGGGGAAGGCACTGTACCCTGGGAACTCCCAAAGTGTCAAGTTCCAGGTGCCTGCCCTGACATTCAAAGTCCCCCACAGATTGTCCCTGCGATGCACCTTTGCGATACTGGCTCTTACTAACGCACCAGGTACCTTGTGCTCTGATGATTCACATACTTAAAAGACACAAAGTGGCTTTGTCATTTTATCAGGCGGCAGTGTGTTTGGCGGTTAAGGACGTAAGCCTAGGGTCCAACGACATGGGTTTGATTCCCAGCTCCGTGCTATCTTGGCATCCCGCACCTCAGCTTTCTGCTCTTTAGCATGTGGATAATACCGGACTCTCCCTCTTTAGAGAGGTTAGGAGAATTAAAGGAGCTAATCCATGAAAATGTTACTGAATGGACCCGTCGCGGGGAGGACAAAATATTGTTATCGAATGGATCCCCCCTTCTCCTTGGGTCCCCCTGTACTAGCTTCGGCTTCGCCTTGCCCGCCACCAGGGAATTGTAGCTCTCCACGTCAGAGATTGGTGAAAAGGAAAGGAATTATTTATTCAAAAGTTATACAGACTTTAGAGTAGTGACTTAATGTCTTCATTAAAACCCTAAAATCCCTTAAAACACCCACAAACACACACATTCCTTCCTTCCCCCCTTTGCCCAGTCTGGGGTACTGTATCTCAGGAAAAGAAATATAAGTCCATGGCTCAGGTAGCCCCAGGTTCTTCCCAGTAGTCCATGCTCAGCTGGCAGGCCTCCCTCGGTTCCCAGAACCATCAGCTGTGTCACTGCTGTGATCTCCAGTTCTTAATCCAAACCTGCGTGGCACCTTCTCCTGGCTCACCAGCAAGAGTCCTTTTACCCCTTTCCTTTCTGCAGCGTCTCTCCTGCATTCTTCCAAACTTCTAAGAGGGAGCTCTGCATTGCTGCTACATCTTGCTTTCCAGCTTCCTAAGCTGTGTGGCAAAGGGAGCCCCAAAGCCACATGGTCCCCTGGCATGGCTGCCAGGCCTGGGTTTAAATCCTGGTGCCAACCTTCCTCAGCATCCCCATTTCTGACTCCTCCCACAATCGGCTACATTAGCCAGCATTCCCATATTTTCCCAGCCTTTCTGGGCTGCCATAGTAAGTCTGGGCAGGCGTGGCCCTGTGGCATGGAGCCAATCATGTCCAAGCTCTTACACAGGCTCTGTAACCAGGGGGAGCTGCCTCCCAGTTACATCCTGTGTGGAAGTCACTCCCATCCCCCTGGCTCAAAGCAAGGCCACAGCTCTTTAACATATCCATGAAACCAGTTAAAATTTATAGATATGTTAAATGACCATGCCTGCTGTTATTTGCAAGACTGTTGCTATGCAGAACAGCTCTCAATGGCCCTGCTCCATGTGTCCCATCCCTCAGTTCAGACTTGTGAGAGTGAGGACATCCCATATTTTTAATATTTCCTGGGCACCCTGAGTTCTGGACCCCATTACAAATCCCTCTTTAGGGGGCCCCCTGGCTGCACCCTGTTACAAAAGTACTTAGTACAGGGCACGGTCCACGTGAGTGATCCTTAAATGTGAGCTAGTCATTGGTATTTTAGTCACATTTATATGGTGAATTAAGGCCCTTCAGCCCAGATGTTGGCCCAAAGAATGAAGCAGGACTTCCCTGCCCAGGCTGTGGACAATTACTGGACCAGTTCCTAGGCCTCTTCTGCCCACCAGTGACTGGTCAGCAGGATGCTGGGGACGTGGGACATGGACGTGGGAATGAGCTGCCCATTTCTCCCTTCCGTCAGAAACCCCAGCAGCAAATCTCCCACTTGGTGAACAAGCCAGATGCTCTGGCCAGGGAAAATTTCCCAGGCCCTTTCCAGAGGCTTGTTTTGAAAGTGAATTGAGACATTATCTTTAATTAAAGTGGCAATCTGCCCCCATAAGCTTCCCCGCCCCTAAACACTCAAATGATGGCTCGGTGATATCCGCTCCCTGCTTGCTCTTCCTCCTTTTAATTTCAAGCGCATCAGAAGGCCAGTTTACTAAATTGGTTTTAATGGAAATTTAGCCAACATGAATAATAATGAAATGCAAAATTATGCCTTAGCTAATGAACAGCCAGAGGCTTTGGGGTTAATCGTTTGCTTCTGGTGTCAGCTTATTTATATTGAAATAGAATTGTAATAGGATTCCAAACTAAAACCGTCTCATCTCCTCATCACTTACCTGAGGGTTTATTCTTTATCATTAGTCATTGTTTAGTAATCGCTCCCACTTTGGACCCACTTGTGAGTTAATTATCTAGTTAAACTGGAGTGATTGTTTTTTTTTTCTTTAAAAGATAGAAAACCTGCCTTAGTTCCCCTTCACATTATGCCTGTATTCCAGAGGTCTCTGTATACCCAGAACTGTCTTCTCTGATCTTTATACCAACTGGCCATCTTGACCAGCTGGGGTCAAGGGGCTCCAAAGATCTCCTCATTGGGGTCTCTAACAGAGCACTAAGAGCTCAGGCAATAGGGGGACTGTTTACTTCTAAAAGCTCACTTACCCTCCACAGGGCTCAGTGTCCCCCATTAAAAAAGGTAGGAGGGTTAGACCACTAACCAATGTTCTTTTAAACAGGGCAGGTTCTGCAGGAGTTCCTACTGGGGGATGTTGGTGGCTTGGGCATCATTTCTCATCTAGAAGAGAACCATTCATCTAAGTGCGTCTCCCTCTTGCAGATAGGTTTCCTGAGGGAGTTTTTAGTTAGGAAAACAACAAAAGAAGGAAGTAAGGGTTACACTATTAAAATCAAAAAACAGTTTAGATCACGGACCAGATTTCTACTTCCCAAATTTGCTACATCAAAACCATTCAGGCCATGATTCCTCGGAATCACACCAAAGGCTCAGACAGCAAAAGAAAAATATTGTATAAATTGAACTATCAAATTTCTAAACTTCTGTGCCTCTAAAGACACCATCAGCAGAGTGACGAGGCAACCAACGGAATAGGAATGCAAATTCTTTGTATCTGATAAGGAGTTAATATCCAGAATCTAAAGAGTTGCCACAATTCAACAACAACAAAATAACCTTAAAGGACAGATTCAAAAATGGGCAAAGGACTTCAATCGATATTTCTCCACAGAAGATTCACAAAGGACCAAATAAGCTCATGAAAAGATGGGGAACATTCCTAATCTTTGGAGAAACATGAATTAAAACCACACAGGATACCACATCACACCTACCTACCTGACTCAGAAGATGATTCCGAAGAGTAAATGACAAAATACATGGAAAGTAGTTAGCACAGTGAACCACTAAATAAATTATTAACATATCCATGAGTTTACCTGGCACAAATTGAGGACCTACTATGTGCTAAATAAGGTGCTAAGTGCTCTGGGTCAATGACCTTGCCAGAGGGTGGGGGGAAGTGTTAAATGGTAGTAAAAGATTAAAATGTTTAAAGGTAGATTGGTTTCTTTTTTTTTTTTTTAAGATTTTATTTATTTACTTTTAGAGAGAGAGGAAGGGAGGAAGAAAAAGAAGGAGAGAAACATCAATGTGTGGTTGCCTCCCACACGCCCTCTACTGGGGACCTGGTCTGCAACTTAGGCATGTGCTCTGACTGGGAATTGAACTGGCGACCCTTTGGTTCACAAGCAGGCACTTAATCCACTGAGCCACACCAGCCAGGGCTAAAGGTAGGTTGGTTTCTGATGACAGGTATTGATATTAGGCTGTTCTTAATTTTTCTTTACTTAGACATTCTAAGATATTAGGAGGTGCTACCTTATTTCTCTGTTTTTAAGACTATGTCTAATTCCTAAAATCCCCAGAAGTGAGTTTGGCACTGCCACCCTGGATTAGGCCTGCTCCCGTAATACCCTCCTGGAATTCACTAGAAGGCCAGACCAAGGCACTTGACCCAGGCCCTCAGTGCAGACAGAAATAGGTTAGAGTGTCTAAGAAGATGTCAGATCCAGCCCTCCGCGAAGCTGTGACAGCAGAACCTGAAGGGCCCTCGGTGTCTAGTTCAACCATTTCATCTTTCCTCTGGGGAATCTGTGGCTGTGAAAGTGGAAGGGGCCCCACACCACTCAGGGATCTATGTCTCAGAAGGAAGTGCTGTTCTGATAGCCTGTTCATCTTTGTACCCACCCTCCTGAGCACCTACTCCCCATCTTGGGGGCCTCTGCTTCCTGGTGGTCCTCAGCAGACTTTCCATCCAGTCCTTGTTAAAACTTACTTTTCTTTAGCCCTGTCCTTTATAGCTGTGAAAAATGATTAAAGAAGATGATTTTGATGACACAAACGAATGATTTAACACATTGTGAAGTGGGCTATCTTCCTTCCCAATGGCCCAGAGAACTACAAAATAGGGTGGAAAGCAGGAAGCTTTGGTAGGATAAAGAGTAAGGAACAAGGATGGAAAAAGTAGAAAATGAGTGAAGTACAAGGAAGTAAGTATAGAGCCCAGGGTTGGCTTGGTGGCATTTGGGGATCAGTTGACGGGATATACTGCATGCATTTCTGGTTACATGGGGGCACTTACAGGCACATTAAAGTGATCTCAGTTTCAGTTTGCGGACGTGGGCTCTGGGCAGGAGCGACTCCATCTGGGGCCTAGACATTTCTCTTAACATAACCATTGCTCACTCTGAGTCACATCGGAAGGTCAGTTGTAACCTTGATGAGGACATTCCAGCACTGTGGTAGATTGGTGGAAGAGCTTTCTTAGGCTGGGGACCTGTGCTTGCTCAAGCGGCCTTACCTAGACCTTCCTGCCTCCTCCCACCACGGGCTGCTCTCCTGCTCAGCCGGCCCCAGCTGTCCATAGCCATGGAGTGGAAAGGCCCAAAGACCCCCAAGGAAAAGCCTACCAGCCTGACCAGAGACTCAGAATCGTCCAGCATGCTGTCACGAAGGGTTGCATTCCTAAACCCTTTCCTTGGAAGTCCCTATTCAGTCGATCCCCTGTGGAAACCAGGGACCTGTGTTTACCGAACAGCAGCCCAGGGACTTCGGGGCGCGCCCAGCCAAGTCAGTCCTCCCTTCTTTTCCTTGCTCTGTGTAATTCGCAGGTGAGGAAATCGAGTGTCGAAGGCAAGAGATCATGATTTCCAGGGTGTGAAAATAGATCCAGAGTCCACCTACCTTTTAAAAAATCATTTATCCTGCTCTTCAAAAGCTGGGAGGAAGACCATAAAAGGATCAGCGTTCCTTTGTCACCTCCGCTCTGACAGATGGACAGCTCATTTTCTCGTCTCACCTTTAGGATAAACACTGGCCTTTTCCTTTGGCAACAACTTCATAGTCGCCCCACCTGAGAGTCCTCTGTAAAAACACCCCCGTGCCAGTTCACGGAGAGGAGTAACCACGTGCTTGGGAACAAATCTGTCCTAAAATTACAGGAAAAAACATGTCGACCTCTAAATAGATCAACCATGAGGGACCTTCTATTTTTGACCCATTGTTGTACGGCTTCAGATCCAGAGCTATTAGTGTGCTAAGCTTTGCCAAAATTAGGCTGTCGATATTAACTGGGGTGATTACTCAAGAGGCCTTCAGATGAAATCCTGAGGATCATTTTCAACCGGCGGAATGAAAATGTCACCTTTTGTGATTTGGCAAACGAACGGTGTGTAGAAATGAGTCCCTTCTATGTCACCACGGACTGTTCATGAAGGGCTGATTGCCGTGGCCTCTGAATGAAATACAGCAAACTGCTGTTCCACCTCTGTGCCGGTTTGTTTAAAATCTGCAAGGCTTTCTTATTAATGCTATTTAATTATGAGAATGTCAACCATGGAGAATTCCAAACCCACACTTACCCTTCATAATTAGTAACAGGGCAAAAATGAAACACTTTCAACAATGAAGGGTTCATATTTCAAGCTTATACAGTAGCTGCTAAAAGGCTATACTCAGAAAATCAATTTTATTAAAGTCCTTCGAGCACTAAAGGGACTTGCATGCAACTAGGCAATTTTAAAAACATGTCCAGGAGCCGTGACTTTTTGATTCACATTTTTAGTGGGGTTATTCTGGACTATTTTCACTAGTATCTCCTTACAGTGGGGTCAGAAGTGATTTGGGGAAGGGGCAAGCTGGGCGAAGGGCACATGTCCCCACAATTTCTCCCTGCCTCATTTCCATCAGACGTGGGCATCTCTGGAGCAGGCAATCCTGGAGAGAACGAGAGAGAGCACGGCGAGGTGCAAGGTTGGGAATGCGGGAGGAAGGACAGGACGGGCAGGAGGGCTACATCTTTCCTTTTTTATTCTCTGTTAGGTTTTTCTTCAATTTCCACACTTGGGGAAAGAATAGCTAGATATGGATCTAAGCCACAGATGTATCAGCTTCAGCCCGAAAGCCTGCACGGAACCTCTCCAGCTACCCAAGTTCACTGACTCTTCCAAAATTACGTTGCGTTCTACTTCCTCACTTGACTCCTCACGCACTGCCTCCCGCCAACGGCCTACACTGTTTCGTGTTGACTTCGGAATGTTATCTCTTGGTGGTTCGAGGGTCTTGTCTCCTTGAAAAGGTCTTGAGTATTCTGAGGGCTGAGACCACAAATCCGTCCCTTGGGACAGGAAGTCAACCAACTCTTTTCCTGAACTACCATTCTTATCTTTAATGACTACTTATCTAGTTGTCTAATTATATCTCTTCTCCCCAGCGTTTTTTTTTTTGGTACACTCTTTGGTAAGATGTGGCTGATGTCACCAGGGTATCTAGGCGAGAGCGTGGCACATGGCAGGCGCTCCGACACGGGCTGGTTGACTTCATTAGTGTGTGAGTGATCAGGGGCTCCCTCTCTGTGTTCCCACCTGGCCTGGTCCGGGGCTGTTGTCTTTTAGGAGGTGTTCGCTGATTTCTTTCAGTGTTATGATGTTTTAGTACTTTCGTGGCATTTAGTGTTTTAGTATAATTATTTTTGGACTAATTGTCAGGATGAGGTGGGAACTAAATAATAGATCCCTAATTCAGGCAGCCAGGGTCTAAATCTTGGTGCTGCCTATTTTGGGCTGGGTCCTCTTCCCAAAGGGCGTTACTGACTTCTTTAAGGCAAGAGAGGGGCCTTCTGCCTTCTGGTCCCTCTCCTGGTCTAGAGTATGGTCTTTGTCATCACGTGGGCCTCCTCTTGAACAGGGGTTTTGTTCTGTCCCCGTATGACCTTGTTATGTAACCGCTGGTTTCCTTATGTGTAAAATGTACACAATAATGTCCCTTCCCCGAGACTGCTCTCAGAATTCAATGAGATGCTACATCGGCTGCATCAGTGCTGGATAGGGTATATATACATATAAGCTCTATAAACAGAGGCTTTCGATGACGAGAACAAATACCCCATGGCTATTGCTTATTTAGTGGGGGCCAAAGGCGCTGGCTTAAGGTTTCGGTATAAAAGGATAGCAGAGAGATCAGGATATTTGAGTCTAATCCAAGCTCCCTGAGACTGTGGGCAAGGCCTTTCACATCTCAGTTTTATCGTCTTTGAAGGGGAGCAATCACACTTGCCCGTTGGCATCCCACCGAGGTTGTGACTCTAAAACAAAAGAAGAGATGGAAGAGGAATGGCACTAGACACAATTCTCAGCTTCTGTCTAAACTAAGTACTTGTTGAGGGCTTGATGCTGGTCCAGCACCTGCCACTGTGGTAGACATGCATGTTCTGACACCTCTGTCCCCCAGGACAATGTAAGGCTAACCCCAGCCTCATAATAAACAGCATTTATTGAGCATTTGCTATAAGGGCAGGTTAACTCATTTAATCCTCATAGCAAACCACTAGGACAGTATGATTTCTCTCCTCATTGGCACAGAGGACACTGAGGCCCAGAGAGGGGAGGTGATTTGCCCAAGGTCACACAGCCATAAGTCATAGTAGCTGGGATTCAAACCCAAGCCATCTAGCTCTTTGCTACTCTCTAGCTGTTTGTTCTTAGATAAGTTGCTTCCCTTCTCTGGGTCTCAGGTTTCCCTTTTTCAAGAGGAGCAAATAGTTTTTCCCTGATGCTCCTTGGGTCATGGAAGGCCTGAATGGGGGAAAGGAGGCGAAAGGATTTTAGCAGTAAGACTGGAGGAAGGCCAAGGGGAGTGGGGCTCTATTTTAATACGAACAGAAAAATATTTTAAGTTGTCAAGCCATTAATATTTCCATATGCAGCTCTCTTCCTTCTGTGGATATTTGCAAAGATCTTCCCCAGTTCAAGGGCAGATGAAGAGCTCCCTCTCATGTGGTCTATTTCTTGTATCATTTTAGTTTTACATTTATGCCTTTTAATTAGGCTGGGATTTATTTGGGCCTAGAGAGGGAGGTGAGGCAAGGCTCTAACCTTGTATTTTCTAAATAGTTGATTAATTTCCTTGGCACAATTTCATTAAACCATTCATTTCCTAACTTACTGGAAATACCTTTTTTATCAAACAAATGAAGACGTACCTTTGAATTTGTTCCTGAACTTTCTCTTAATCTGGGGACATCCGTCTACTCATGTTTCAATAGCACAAAGGCTGTTACCGGTTGATGAAAATAAATCCATACCTAATGCCCGCACATTAATAATATTCAAATCCAAGCACTTTGGGTGTGAGATCAGACACAACACGGACCTGATGGCACGGGGACTTTGCACCCCTGGGCAGACTTCCACTAGAATAGTGCGGGGGTACACCAGGCTGTGACTGAAAAAGTTGTGTGTGCCAGGTCGTCACCGTGGTTGGTGGGAAACCTTGGCGAGCATCACTGAACATTTTTGTAAAAGACCAGGACCAACAAGTCATTCAGGCGAAGTGCTAAGGGTACAGTGAGCTTTCCTTGTCTACTTCAGCCTGCCCGGAGCTTAGAGACAATTTTCCTCTCTTACCTGGTGCCAGCCCAGGGGTATAGACTTTCCTGCTTCAGGGTGTGGGAAATCCTCCGTGGTGCGGAGGGATGTCCAGTGAAGAATTCTTTGGCTCTCAGTCCCACGCTCCGCGCTGTGTGCACCCATCCAAGGCACTGGGAAGCATGGATGTCCTCTCAGAGTCTGGAGCCAGAATTTACGCTGCGTGTAGGGTCCCTGTTCGCTTTGGAATTCGAGACGGTAGACAAGTCTCTCGTCTCTCTGAACCCCCATTTCTTGTCCTGTAATGTAGATGTGACTGTGCTTGTGCATCTCATGCAGCTGTGAAGGTCCAATGAGGAGATACATGGGAGAACATGAGCATGTGTGGCCTGAACAATTAAACAAACGATAGGTATGAGCACTACACCTGGACCATGATCCCTTTATAGATGAACTGTTGGACACCAGCTATTTTTCCGTCATTGATTTGGAAAAAAGTCAGACTGTTCAATAGTCTCAAAAAGTTGAAGTGAGAGTTGCCGACTCCTTGAACCCCCACAATGAAGAATTTATCCGACAGAGGACGTTCACCAGACAGTTCCGTGGCTTGTGTCATTTGCACTAAAGGTTTATTTACAGAAAAGAAACAAGAGCCCAGGGTTGATGTACTCATAGAAGTGCCCTTCCTATTTGGTGTGTGTGTGTGTGTGTGTGTGTGTGTGTGTTGAATGAGTGAGAAAATGAATGAATGAGGCCTGGCGAGCACAATTTCCCATGAAATCAGTCTGTCCAATGTGCTGGCTCATCAGGGTGGAGGGGCTTCCGCCGGCTCCCAGCCCTTGTGCCTCATATAGAGCAGTTTGCTGTGTTCCCCGGGGTCTCCAAGGGGCACAGAGGAAATGCAGAGCTTGGTTCAATCCTTTGAGGTCCAGATCCTGGGGATGGGCCTGGCAGGGTGAGAAGGGTCAAGGGTGTTGTTGTCATAGCAGGTGTTTGGATATGAGTCTTGGAAAGGAGACGGAGCTACTTCATAAGGGAGACCAAAAGCCAAGCAAGCTCCCATCATAAGCTGACGAGTTTGCTGTCCTAGGGTTACAGAGAATTTATCTGGACTGATTTCCTCCGGGGAAGCAGTACTATGTGTCAGCAATTACTTTTCCAGGTCGAAACACTGTCTTTATCATGAGGCACTCAGGAGCACGCACCGAGGGTTGGATGGAGCAGAGAGGGGTGATCATCCAGTTGAATGGCTTCTGGGGGTCTTCTTGGGCCTGGGGTTCCCCCACCCAGCCTCGGGAGGGACCCCAGCCTGGATAGCTCCCTGGACACTCAAGAAGACCATGAGAGCCGAGCCACCCGGGGCCCATTTTACGCTTTTAGTTCTGAGATAGCAATCACGGGGGGAAATTCTCTGCGTTTGTGGAATCATAAATTTTTTAAGGCCTCTCGACTCCACTTTTAAATTTAGTGCTTGAGTAAAATGTTGGCTCGAGCTGCATAGTCGATTATTAAAAATCATACTCGGGGCCTGGGAGACGAGTATTTACACTTTTGTCTGCTCATCTGAAGACCCACACCCTAAAATGTGACTCACATCCGTGGCCCCAGGGGGAGGCCTTCGGGGACGGAGTGCCCCGTTTGTTAACCCGGGCGGCGCACTGAGGGGCTTTAAAACCCTTTCTTCTGCTAATATTTGTAAGTATGCTGAGCTGCACTTTTCCCATATTTATTGCTCATCTTTTCCCCCTTGATTTCTAAAGAAATCCATGATGACGTCTGTGGGTGTCTGCGTGTAAATTAATAAAAGAAAATTCTGAAGGGATACGGATGAAATTGGTAACACTGGTTACCTCTTGAGAAGCATCCAAGATAGGAGGGGCTGGGGTCAAAGGAGACTTTGACCTTATAGGCACTGTTTAATTTTTTCTGGGACTGTGTAGTCACACACTGGTTAACTTTAAACTACCAGATGATCACCATCAATAATCCGGAAGTATAGAAAAGTATAACCATGAAAATAAAGACTAATCGTATCTCTCCCATCCCAGAGATGACATAATAGGCGTTTTGGCGTTTTTCATTTTAGGACAACTTCCCTAATTACCAGTCTGGGACAAGATGTCCGTGGCAGGGTTACAAGGACATGGCCTTTAGAGACAGGCAATCGCTGTGATTTCATTGCCAAAGAGGATGACATATCCCCCAAATAAAAGCCAGAAATCAAATACCCCAAGGGGTGAGATGTGAAGTGCCCATTCTGGCCCACTTAAAAAACATCTGTACGTTTTATTTTTGGCGGCTAATGGATCCGAAGAGTCTCAGGCATCATCAGTTTTTACCCAAATGAGGGAGAGGGGAAACATCACGAACGGAAAAGCCGAGGTGAAAGAGGCTGAGACAGAGGGAAAGCTTCTAGGTCCTGCTCTAAAGGAAGTTCAGGAAAAGGGCAGTTTTCTCCCCGCGGTTCTATTAGACCTACAGAAACGCAACCACAACACCCATAGTTCAGGTGTGGCTGGCGTGGCAAAACAGGCAGGTTCCTTTTAAGAAAGGAGCCTCTAAACAGCTAGTGTGTATTGTGGACATTGTTTTTCCTTGAACTTGAACGGGACCTGCCAACAGCAACAAAGGGTGTTCGCACGTGCATGCACGCGCACAAACTTCGAAGTCATCAAAATGGGAAAACACACACCATGAACTGGGAAAAGGATTTCTAAATATTACATTATTCTCAGAGTAATGCCCTGGGTATGGACGCACAGCACAGCGGTAACTTATAATATTTCAGATAGAATAACAAAAGCCTAAGTGAAAAACAGCCCAGCAATGCCACTCCTGTGGAGAGCAGGGGCTTAGCTTCCACTTCTGAAATGAACAGATGGGTCTGGGTTGGGAAAAGGAGGGAACACAGCAGAATGGAGATTCCACAGTTGGCAGAAACGCACCAAGAAGAGAGCCCTTGGTGGGAACCCCCAGCCTCCTGACACCCTCATAAGGCAAATCTGGGGGCAGCGTCCAGATATCAACCCTGCTCTACCCAGCCTGCAACTAGGGGTCTCTAGGAGCCTCGTTCCTTTTAGAGGAGCCCCTCCCCCCACAATGTATGTTTAAGTGGGTGGGAGTATAGGGTCCAGACTTTCAGACAATTTCTGTTTCTTTATGTATTGGATCTGCCATTTTAATCATCTCCACAGCAGCTGTACCCTCATAAACATGACCTCCCTGTCGGGTCACAAATGAGAAAGGAGTGATTCAAACACTAGCCTCTTCATCCTGAAGACGTGTTCATCGTGGCTCAGGGTTAGCAGGGACATCAAGGGTATGGTTCTAGTTTAACCTTCACCTGACGCTGGAATCTCCCGAAATGGCATCCTGTTAGGCATTTTCTTCTTCTGCGCCCCCCCCCCCCCCCCCCGGGGAGGGGAGCTCATTAACCCCTCACGTCTGAGAGTCAGTAACTTTTCCTCATAGTGAGTGAAAAACCCAGCTCTAAAACTCCTTCATCCAATGGTCTACACTGTGGAGTCTCCATGACAACTGCCTGTCACATCTCCCTGGCATCCTCCTCTGTGTTCCTCATTCGCCTGCTTCCAGGTCCCTTTCCTATGAGCTCAGTGGGCTACCAATGCCCACCTCCTGAGCTGGGAAGCCTGGGGCCTTGCCTGGGGTTGGATTAAGGGGTGTCTACAGCTCAGTTGTTCAAGGCAGAGGTCCAGTCTATGGTACAGGTTGTATTAATCAGAACTCCTTGTACAATAAGCGACAGCAACCCAGCCCACAGGGGCCTTATGTCGAAATAGGGAGTTGATGGCTCATGTCCCTGGAAAATCAGCAGTGGGTCTTGGGAATGGCTACACGGGTGGGCTCATAATGTCCTCGGGACTCAGTCTCTTTATCTCCATCTCTCCTCTGTGCTTCTCTCTGTGGGCTCCGAGGTGGCAGGAGGGCCACCAGCCGGGCTAGACCTTGGCTGTCACAGCTCTGAGCCTGGTGGAAGACATGGCTTCTGTCCTGATCGTTTGGGCCAAAGTTCTGGGCCCGATTCTCATGGGTCCACAAGCCCATCTTCGCATGGGCAGCTGAGGCCACAAGTTTTGTGGAGCCACGTGTGTGGTGACCCCTGACCCATGGGGCTGGGGTTGGAGCCAACTTCTCCCAAAGTGTAACAACCGAGAATGGGATCTTCGGGAGGAAAATGGGAGTCCTGTGATGGGAAGATGAGAGAATGGAAGCCAGTGGGCATGAATGTCCATCATACCAACTGAAGACAAGTCCTGGTGGCTTTCTGGGGGGTGGGTCACCGATGAGGACAATGAAAACCTTCTTAGAGAGTTAAGGAAGAACTATGGCAGGTCATCTGCACAGGTCTGGAGCATCCTCTGTAAGCACAGAGACAGTCTGCTTCTCCCCAGGGCTTTGGGTAAAAGCTTTTCCTCACAAGTTCCCTGGCTTTCGCACCATCATTCACAGCTTTCAGGTTGTTGCCACATTGTTCAGAAGGAAAGCCGATTTTCACACTTAAATTAGGTTGCTTTAAAAAAAAAAACAACCCGCATGACCAGCTGCTCTTCCTTTCCTCCCGCTTTGTTCAAAGACAATACTCCTTACCTGGGACCCACCAGAATCTTGGGGGTGGTAAGCGTGTATGCGTGATGGGTTAGGAAATAAGGGATCCGAGTGGCCGTACCAATAGTCCCTCAAAAATGTCATCATAAGCAGGAAGGTGGAGCTCTCATATGAAATAAAAAGATCTCAGGGGGTCAGAAAGGGGGAACCTACTGGGGGGCTCTTGTCCAGCAGGGACAATGTTTTGGGGGAACAGAATGAACTGCAGTGAGGGTGTCTAGTCACCGAATGTCAGAGCTGGCTGGACTTCCCCCCAAACTCATGTCCTTCTGGCGTTTTGATTAAGATGCTAAAAGGCCACAAACAGAATAAGGGGGTACTATTTCACTTAACACAATGGCAAAACATTAGCACCCCAGTTATTCAACAGCTCTCACAAACGTGTCCAACTAAGACAAACACCCAGCACAAATAGGTAAAGGACTTAACCCGGCAGTTAGTTCATAAATGAATCAATACAGATGAAAATTTGACTTTCATAGCTTCATAGCAATCGAGATTTAGAACAAAATGCCATATTTTGGGGCTTTCTAAAAGGTACAGGGATTTTAAGTGATCATACCCAGTGTTGGTGCAGCTGTGGGCCTACTCCTGTATCCTGTTCAGGAGGATGTGAAATGGTCCAGCTGTTTGGGGGGCCTTTTGACAATTTCTATCAGAGGCTTCAAACATGTGCATGCCCTGTGACCCGGCAAGTCAACAGGTAGGAACTCTCCTGAAGAAATGATTATAAAGATGTATGTATAAGAATTGTTA
Source organism: Macrotus californicus (assembly GCA_007922815.1). NCBI lineage: Eukaryota > Metazoa > Chordata > Mammalia > Chiroptera > Phyllostomidae > Macrotus > Macrotus californicus. The sequence goes on along the minus strand of VMDR010000113.1, from coordinate 48,130 downwards.
CTGGAACCTTATTGGCCATAGCAAAACAATTGAGAAGCCTAAATTTCCAATTATAGGAGATAGGCTAAAAGAGCCATGGCAATCATATTTTGGAAGAATTCCATGGCATGGGAAATGTTTACAATATAGTTGAAATTAATAAGTAAATTGAAACAGTGTGTAGACCACATGAAATATAGATATACACATACGCATGTATATATATATATATCTGTACTTTATTATACGTATTATATTCTATTACATTATATTATATTGTTATGTTATGTTACATTGACTTGGAAGAAAGATTGGGAAAGTAATTGCCAGAATATTAACTGTGGTTATCTCTAGTTTGGGGTCATGGGTGATTTTTGTGTGTGTGTATTTTTCCATCATTTCAAAAAAAAAAAAAGCAATAATGTTGATGATGGCCTCTTTATATCAAGGGCTGAATTACATGCAGGCATTGCAATCAACTCTTTCATGGGTGAAGTGTGCACACAACTACTTTGTAAGATAGGTGTTACCACGATACTCACTCTACAGGTGAGGAAACCCAGGGGGCGTTCCCACCCAAAGCCCATGACCCTGTTCTAGTCCATGCCTGGACACCTAGGAGTCCAGGGTTCCCTGCCTAAGAGGCCCTAACGGTTGGGGGTGGGCCTAATGAACAGGGATGGTGAGGAAAGTAGGAGACTCCTACGTGTCATCCAGGTCATCCTTTATTTATGTTCACATGATGGATGTCTGAACCTTCCCCCTGCCCTCCTTTATTTTAAAAGAAAGTTACAGAACACATGGAAGGAACACCACATAGAATTCTAGCCCCAGTTTGGCTGTGTGACCATGAATAAGTCACTTCCCCTCTCTGGGCCCCACAGTGTCCCACTGGGGTTAGACTTGCTCCTTGGATGCTCCATTATTTTACTCACTGAAGAGGATCTCTAAATAATTGAGGGGAATTGCTGGGACCTGGAATAAGCTAGCTGTCCTTCTTCAGGCCCCAAGGCAGGATGTCTAGGCCTCAAAGCCTTGGAGCCCTCTGAGGCACAAAGGATGCAACCCATTTATTCATTTGCTCCTTCATGCAGCTAACTCCCATGCCCCACTTTCACGGGGAGGGTCCTAAACAAGCACTGTTGACCCTTTGATTTTTGGAAGGAAGTACATTTCTATGCAATTTCATCAGCCACGAGGTGAGAGATGTCAAAGACAATGAAGGCTTTGTTGGGGTCCTCTTTCAACCCTCCTGGGGAGTTCAGTCTCAGAATCGGTTCTCATTTAATTTGCCACCAACCACCAAGGTGCTGAGCGTAATGAGGCTCTGGGTAGCACGCAGAGCAAATTGGCATCTGAAGTCTCTGTATTCGACCAAGTCCTGACCCATTTTTTAATTGGTGAGGTGGCTGCTACAGGTGTGCACTGGGTGTCAGCGCCAGGTGGGAAGAGAGAAGTCTGGGAAGAAGGGCCTCTGTGCACGTGAAGGTCCCATAAGACCCATGCTTAAAGCTCTCTGATGGTGGCCCCATTCAAGCTCCTTGCCTAGGGCTCACAGATCCCATGTGATGAGGCCCCGCCCAGCTCTCTGACCTCACCCCCTTCTCTAGTATCCTCAGAGCCAGCACCCTGGCCTTCTTTAAACTGCAGTGTCATGCCCATTCTGGGATCTTTGCCATTGCTGTCTCTTGTGCATGGGTTGCTCTTCTCCCAGAGTTTCGCATGGGCTGGCTCTTTCCGGAGTCAGCGTCCAGGTATCCACAGAAAGGCAGGGACTTCATTTGTCTCACTCCCGGCTGAGAATGCCCAGCATCTAAAACAATACTTGGTACAGCATAGACTCTCAATAAACACTTGATACATGAAAAATTCTTCTAGCTAATACTCCTGAGGTCTGCCTGGAGGAGGGGGCAGATAAGCTGGGCCCAGAACACGGAGCAGCTGAGCAGCTCGCTGGGCCTCCCTTTCTCTGCCCTGCTTCACTCTTTTTTTTTTTTTTAACATCCAGACACACACTCTTTCTCAGGATGACTTCATCCGTGTGGGTACTGGATTTCAGTGACTGTCTTTGCTCGGGCCTCTCACCACGACACCATTCCCCCGTCCTGCCCTTCCTCTCTCTTTGTTCATTCTCAGCTGTCCTATTTCTGGTGCTTAATTACAATCCTGCTATGCAGACAATGATGCCATCGTTCTCAAAAGATGATTGTGTCTGCTCACTCTTTTGTCCGGGGCAGCAAGACGGTCCAGGTCATGGAAACGAGAGCTGTGTTAGTTAGTTAGAAACCATTTCAGAAAGCGCTTGGAGTTGGGCATACCATCCGCCACCAAACCCACGGGGCTCGCCGGAATAACACGCATAGCTTCTGATCTGCTGGGCCAGAGTGTCTTACTATCAGTGACAATTTTTAGACCTGAACCCTTTTTGTTTTTAGAAGCTTTTAAAACAGGTTTGTTTTGTTTGGGTTTGGGTTTGGTTTTGGCTTAAATGACAGGAACTGGAGTTTTTCCAGCCAGGAGCAAATTTAGACACTAGATAGTTTGGGTGGGAAACGCACTCTCGCGTTCAACTCCGGTCTGGGTCTTGGCAAACGGAGCTGTTGCCTTTGCTGGACACAGCAGGCGGAGGGCCAGAGGCTCGCCCTGTTCAAGGCCCTTTGACACGGTGTGAGGCCGACGGGAAAAGCCGCCGACTCCAAACAAGGTGAAGAACACCACCAAGGGAAACTAAATAATCATGATGTAAACACAATTAGAAAGTTCTTTCTTCTCTCATACAGAAAAACAACAGCAGCGACAAAAAACCCTCCATGGAACGTGGGCTATGGGTATATTTTAATATGTTGGATATTTCCTTGGAAGCGGCAACATACAGGAGACAAGTTCAGCCTGTGCAGATGCTCTGAAGGCCCTGCGGCTAAAAGGGGTGACCGTTCTCTCGTCTCTTGACCTCACTAGAAGCCACTTGAAATCTCCAGATGAGAAAGCTTTCGTGGTGCTCTGGAAGAAGCTTTTTATTCCTCCGTTATAAATCAAAGAGTTTAAACTTCATGGGCAAGGGGAAGATTTAAAAATGAAAATGACGAAAACTTATAAAATCTTTCCAACAGGACGGTAATTGCAGTAATAATCCCCTTTGTTATAGAAGCTACTGTATTATGGGTGACCTTGACTTCTATTATGTACTGTTACCTTTCGCTCAGAATCTGTAACTCAGGGGACTATCAATGATCGTGCTGTAAGTGCCTCCCGGAGTGCGGGACTTTCTGGAAAAGGAAATGCCACATCCACATGAAGTGCAGGTCCTTGGTTGCTTGATGGCTGTTATCAGTGATTAGGGTTTAGCAGCCCACGGTCAAAGGCAGGAGATTATTCCTGGTTCGGCGGCCCTGCCGCCCTCTCCAACTTCTCCCCTTGCCACGACCTCTACCTGTGCTCTGCCCCCAGCTCGCAAAACAAAACAGTTTACATATACAATGCGAACGGTTCTACTTTTCCATCCAGCACAACTCTCTGCCGTTAAAAGTTGTGTAAAAATGAAAACGCTGCTTTCAAATAGTTTTTTTTTTTTTCTTGGAAGGTGTTTTTTTTTTAACAATTTTTGGCTTGTCCTGTGAAATCCCATGTTCCCATCTCCTATCATTTTATCATCATCAGGATAGAGAACGTCAGTAAGCCTATAGCCAGCTCAATAAAGGCTGAATGTGCTGTGTGGGAGCAACACAAAGAAGATACTTTTTAAAAAAATGAGCTAGAAATCAGAGCGAAGAAAAGCATTTCATTTGCCATCTTTTCCTTAAAAGGGCGAGCAAGCCCCAGACAACGTTCTGGCCACTGGGCATCCCGTTAGAAATCAGAGCCTTCCATTTCCATCTTCAGTTACAGCCACCTAACTCTTCGGAGAAGTCTCAGCCCTCTCCACTAACCCCAGAGCGGAATTTCCATCCTCCCCCAAGCCCTAATTGAATTTGGGGGTCAGTTATGTTTTGCATAGGCATTCACCCCACATCAATGGCACACATTCAAAAAGCGTCTTAGGGAGTCCATCAGATAAATACGGGCTGCAAATGTGCTGATTTCCCCCGGCTTGTAAAACAAAACAATTTACGTATACAATTTAAACATTCTTTCTAGTTTTCCATAAACCACATCCCTTGGGTGTATCATTGAGATTTCTTTGCCACCCAGGAGATAGCAAGATAGTCTGCTGGGCTTTGTTCCCCTTCTGAGTGCGGGAGGGCGGCTGGAGCTGGGAGCTGCCGCTCAGAAATGAGCTGCCGGCAGCTTCCTGTGTCGGAGGCTGTCAGATGCTGGACCAGGCGGGCGACGCTAGGGAGCAGACCAACACCAGGATTCTGGGCGTGCTGCAGGCTCTCCTCCGAAGAGGCAGAAACCCCTGCAAACAGAAGCCTTGTCTGTTTCCTGTCTGTTGCTCTGTGTTTTGTCCCCAAGTGGGAGCCAAAGGAGGGCTGGGCTGAGCCCAGGGGGAGAGGACAGATTTCATGCCCAAAGGTCCCTACGCTCATGAAATGCTAGAGCAGCAGCCAAGGAGACGAGGGGGACTGTCTGCCTGCTTTGGTTCTCTCATGGTGGAGACCTTCCCATAGCTGCGGCCTGTCCAAGGCCCTGAACTCTCCTTCTGGAACCAAGGAACCTGGACACATTTTTCTCTAACTGGTGTCAGAATAATCACTCTAATTGTCCATCAGTAGGGGAATGAATGAGAAAAAATATTTTAAAGTATTTAAATCATGTAGGAGCATATTAAAGAGAATACATTGGATTGTGAAAAGGAGCAAGCAAGCTGACGTTATGCATGGCTTATGGGTTCCTATCCAGGTAGGAAAAGTATAGGAATTAGGGACAAGAAGGAAACTCACGATATTTTGTCCAGTCTCCTGAGAAGGGGGAAGGCAAGGACGGGGTGAAGGAGGGAGGGGACAAAAGAGACCTGTTTTATGTACCTTGTTTAATTTTTAATGAAAATAATCTGAAGCACATATGACATTATTTTTAAAAATACAATTTTTACTTTCCAGGTTTTGGGAGCTTGTTTGTTTTCTTTTTATTTTCTCTACTTTTTAAAAAATTTAAAGCACTGGTTTTTTTTTTGTTGTTTTTAAAGAAAAATAATTGGGAATAAACAGAAATCCATTTTCAACATAGCTCAGTCCTGGGCTCCATAATCCCCACAAGTCAGAATGTAGCTGCAAAGTTGTAGAGTCAGTCACCTTTATAATTTTAAATCGCACCGTTTGGGTGTAAATGAGTCTCTTTCTTCCCCCGCCCCTCTCCTTTTAGTCAAATTAAACGTATTGATTAGAACCCATTAGTATGTAATGGATTGTTAATTTGACTCTTTTTACAAATCATATTTATCTGCACCAATAAAATATTTGGATTTAATCTTCATATGTCACATTTATGGTGATGTTGATTGAGGGCCAAGCCATTTGAAGTGAAAGCAAACGCCTTGTCCTTTATTCACAGCAGGGAAAAATGTGCAATTAGCTGCACGAACTCTTCCAAAGACGGGAAGCTTAACTGTAAGGAAAGTTGGAGAAAAGGAAAGAAATGTCCCCCATTTCTGAAAGGCCACCTAGTGTCTCCACATCTTTCTGCCCTAGGCCAGAACGAGGGCACCCACTATGGTATTCAAGTTACTTACAACGTAGCTGCAAAGTCTCTGCCAAGAGTGAGAATCAGGTATTTGGTAGGCATCAATAGAGTTGCGGCCTCTTGTCCACATTTCTCCTATGAAGCAAATAGAGCCCAAAGAAAGATCAAGTCCTTGCTTTCTTCCTCTCTCCCCGACCCCCTCGCAGAAGGAGGTTAGCATGCAGTTGTTTGAAGGAAAAATAAGAATGTATTTCCTGTGTATTTCAAATACATATTAACTGAATGCTGCAGGTGATACGGCTGCTAAGAATTCAGGACAAAAATGTTGAAAACTGCTACCATTTATCGTGTGCCTATTCTGTGCCTGGTTTGTGGGGTGATGATAAAGATATCTAACCAGTCGGGCATGCGCATCAACTAATTGGAGTGAATGCCAGACAGAAAAACCGCTCCTAAGTCTTACAGGTTGGCCAGATGAGTTTCTGTCTGGCTTGTTTCTGGGACAGGAAACGCTACATCTAAGTTCATTTAATGCTCACTTGGAGGAGCTGTATTTGCCTGGGCTAGTCATGTGTTTGGTTATTCCCTCCCTCCCTTCCTTCTCCCCTCCTTCCCTCCCTCTCCCACTTTCTCTCTAAAAAATTTTATTTTTATATTTGTATCAGTCTAAACACATACGTTTTTTTTTCTGCTTTGTTTTTGTTTTTGTTTTTTTTTTGCAAACCATCCTAGATCTTTGGGGAAGCAGGCAGGTCATACATTTTCAATAAATAAAAAATAAATACATGCTTTTCCTGATCCTGGCCAAATCCCCTTTACAAAGAGAAGCAAGGCACCGTCAGAATTCCTTTGTTGCCCAGGGGTCATCCTATCAATATTGTATAAAGCAAGCAAGTCCTCGGCTAGGCCTTGGAATTCTTCTTTGTTATTTCAAGGGTTTGGGGTGATATTTGTTGTAATAAGAGCCAATCTGTAAAAATAAAGTCTCTCCTTGCCAGGTGGCAACAGAAAAGCCTTGCGCAGCCAGTGACGGGCAGTGATAATATTTGGTCCATGATCTCTGCAGACCGAGAGCCTGGCTGGCTGGTCATCATTAATGACGGAGCGACGGCTACAACTTTTCTGACAGCCAGCTTCGGGTGGAAACTATGCTCAGCCCCTTGTCAAGTCATTTTACTGAGCTCAGGAAATTCCCATTTGTCACTTAACAGCCATGTGTCAAAAACAAGATGCTTTGAACACGCATTGTGATTTTTTTTTCCCCCAGTTATCCCCTTAAAATGCCTGTTTGTTCACCAATATGAAATGACCTCGTTTTTGAAGCGGTAACCTTTACTAAACAAGGAAAAAAAATTAACAACCAAGGTCTCATATCGAATACCACCGTAATTTTATTTTCTCTGACAAACCCGACCCCCTAGGTAAGCAGTCATTATTCTAGATAAGTGGGTGGTGAGCCAGGATACGGAGAGGAAGTGGGACGTTTCCCAGACTCAGCAGAATTTGGTGTCAGAAGGCAGAAACAGCCCCTTGTAAGTGTAATAGTTATGTACTCCTTCTTCCTTTTCTGCCCGGGTTCGAGGGGAGAGATTTTTTTTTTTACATGAATATGTTATGGCTCCGGCCTGAATGTAAAATCCTAGAGGACAGAAAATAGATTCTGTTTGTTGATTTCTCTCTGCAGAACCTAACAGGAAACAAGCGTGTGTCGATGGCATCGTATGAATTTGGGAATGAGCAATGGCCTTAAAATCTTGACCAAGTTCCTTCCAACTCTGCCAACACTGTTTATTGCATCTGGACTGAGATAATATTTTAAGGGTTATGGAAATGTTGGGCAATTCCTGTACCACTTGGCTATTGCAGGAACTGAGTAACACAGCAAAAACATTTATAAAGCGCATAATAATGGTTTATACAGTAAGTCATACTCCCTCAGGCAAAGATGTTATATAAACCTCAAACTATCGGGCCACTGCAACATTTAAGGCCTCTTAAGATGCTTAAATACCATGAGATTTATAAATATTTTTCATAGTTAAATGCAATTTCACTTTGAAACTTACCTAAGAGTCTACGAGGTTGGAGGTTGTTTTTCTTTTTTTTCGTACGTGAGTGAGCTTCCTTGGGGTCGATGCAAGCAAGCTCGTATGGGGGCTGAACGGCATATCATAAAGGATCTGACTTAATTCCACCATAATGAATTAATTCTCTCAGTGACGCCGTCTTCATTACAGAGGTAACGATGTCACCTTGGCTGAGATTCAGGAATTCAGAACTCTGAGTTACCCCGCACGATCTAGACACAAGAATGGAAAGATGACTCCGATTTGTGTCTGTGTGTGTCCCGGCTGTGCGGATAAGACCACCTTGGGAACGATGATTATTTGGAGTAGCCGAATTCAAGATAAAACTCCCAGCCACGGCAAGGAAACTGCATTCTACATTCTCTGAAATTGTCTTTTGCAGACATTCGTTTTGCAAAACATGAAACCAAAAGAAGCAGCAGCAAGCCCTGGTGTTCCTTCTCATTCGTGTAGGGCACGATTATTTGGTGTGAGCTCAGAAAGGATAGATACCCAGTCTCAGGTCATAGGGCAGAAACAGGTTTCACCAGCAAAGGGAAGGGGGAGCCGGGGTGAGACTATGGATGCTCCATTTTCCACGACTGTGTTTGATTTCCTTTTGGATTTGTTTATTTTGGGAATTTAGAGGGATAGTGCATCCTATTTTTACAGGCTTGTATTGTTGCCCTAGGAATGTTTTGGCAGGCACAAAATTAGAAACAAATTTCATGTGTTCGCCAGTGCCCTTCGGGCCTTAAAGGACAGGAACAAAGTATGGTGGTTTGTCATCAGGGCCCCAGGAAGCCACAAGGAAATGGAACTTAGGAACCAAATTGTTCAAAATGGGAAAGAAATAAAAATCGTACCGCATATGCTCCCAAGTCTGAGCGCGGAAGCCTCAGGAAGAAGGGACCACCAGTAAGGCTAATTGGTCTTGAACAATGGCTCTTTGAGGGGGACGGGAGAGAGGGCCCGCTGGCTTCTAATTCTATTTTACAGACAACTTTCCATGATTTGAAAGTGTTAATTATAGACACAAAGAAACATTTGGACTCATTTGCCAGCCTGTTGGACTCGTGGGTGTCACCCTGCATGTTTGCATGGATGCAGATGGTTCCTGCCGGCTTCAGTAAAATTGGAAAACACAGGATCTATAATTTTTTTGTTGTTGTTTTTCCTTCAGACAATGGAAAGGGGCTGGTTGTCAGTGCCCTGGGTGTTGAAATGAGAAATGGAAGGCTGATTTGGTAGAAGCCTTTCTTTGGCTTCTAGACCAGCAACAGCATCAAACTCAGTTATTTGGGCTAAGTTCGGGGTTGAAAAAATAGAGCCAGTTTGTATCGGTATCAAGTGTGAATTAGCGACTGTGTCAGCAGAGCAGATATAATTTCTGATTTTGGGGAGCAGAACTACTGCTTTCATCAGTTAAGTATTTATTTACTAACTCAGTGATTTCCAAACGTCACTCACAGAAGTACCACTTTCTAAGTGCTCGTCACGGCCAAGTTCCACGTGTGCTTTCACTTACCTCTTTTTCTGTCCCAAAAGCTTACTTTTTACATTAAATACATTTACTTTTAAAAGAAAATTTATGTCACTTCCCTAGATGAAGAATAAAAAAAGACCCAAACCCAACACCGCCACTTCCCACCAAAACAAAGTAACGGTCAGAATAATTGCTACCTCCCTACAGTTCCCTGAGCCCTAGGCCTTCTCCTTCTGCAGTGAGCAGGTGGATTACACTGTGTCAGAGAGGCGTAAAGGTGTGCCAGCGCCAGTGGAGAGCTGCTCTTCCACAATGACAGGCCGTAAGGAGCAGCAAAGAAGGGACTAAATACTTTGCCGTCCCTCGAGGGGCTCACTGTGGCCCCAGTCCTCTGGGCTGGAACCAGATGCCAGTTTTGCCCTTCAGATAACTTGTATTCGTGTTAAGTGAGAAAATACTTGCCCATCGGGGCTGAATGTCTATCTATACTATTTTTCCATATCTGTGCTGGGTTTTGTAGTATGCCCTCTCAGTTCCCTAGAAGTTTAGAAAATAGCAGGCCAGTTCACAGCTGTCATTTGGGGAGCGCTTGTTCCATTGAGGTGTGCTCGATGTTTCTCCGATGCCCTCATACCTAATCCTCATAGGAAGTCCAGTCCCAGAGCTATCCCTCTTTGCAGGTGCAGAACTGAGGCGGGGAGACGTGAACTGGCCCGAGGTCACACAGGTGCCGACCCAGTTTAGGCTGCCTCCAGTATAGGACGTCTGAGTGTCTGTATTCTGCAGCAAATAAAGTTCGTTTACATTTGGTGTCTCTTTCGGTCGGCCACTGTGCGCTGCTTTCTAAAACAGCACGCACATCCTGTGTTGGTTGGCTGTGTCCATGCCAGTGCTGAGCACCAGGGCGTGCCAAACTCAGTGGGGCGATGCAACAGGCCTTTATGGCTCGTGCGTCCATGGGTCACTGCAGGGATTCTGCTGAGACGTGCCTCTAACCTTTCCCCCCCCAGGTCCAGCGAGCTGACCACGGTATATGATGTTCGGATGACTCACGTCAGACAAGAACAAGAGCGAGCCTGTCTTTGTGAGCACAACCCCCTAACACGTTGAAAGCCTCCGGTCCCATCATGGCTGTGAACATCCCATTGGCCAAGCAAGTCACAGGGCCGAGGCCAGGGTCAAAGGGCAGGGAAATATACAACAAATATGTGGCTGAGACAGAGGACATGGACTCAGGCAGCGCTGATGAATGAGGCCACAATCGAAGACTCCAACCCCCCTTTGGAAGCACAAGGGTATATACCTCTCCTGTTTATCTCTATTACCTTCCTGATTACTTGTTATCTGAGATACACGGAGCATCTCAACCCAGCCCAGTGCCGTTGCCTGATTATCCAGCTACAGACGGGAGGGATGTCGCCATCCTTAAGTACCTAATGCAGCTCTCTTGGTTTCCGTCATCAAGAAACTAAAGTTCAAGGAGAGAAAATGCCCTTCTCAGGCCAAAGGACTCATGGGTGGCAGAAGGTGGGGCAGACCCTGAGTCCCCCCTTTCCTTCCTGTCTAGTGTGGCTCCCACTCTGCAAAAACCAAGGGGATTTTGTTGTTTTGTTACATTTTTCTTTGAAGTAGACAAGCGAGTCATTGACCTCCAGAGAGGACAAGCTGTCTTATTTGAGTTAAAAGAGGGGTGCAACAAAAATATTTAAAGAAGTCACTACGGAGCTATTTTGGATTCATCCACCCATTGTAACTGAGGCTAGATGTTACCCATGAGCACAGGCTTATAGTCCAGCTAATAAGGGCAAAGATTTGTTTCACTGCTTGAAAGCAAAAATATTAGTGAAATTGCTTATATCACGCCGTTTCAGCTATTATATAATAGTATCGTTTATACTCAGAGAATGGAGACATCTTCATTTTAGGCTTTGAGTGTTTCTTTTTTTTTTTTTTTCTCTCATTGATTTCAAGTTGGTGGGGGTCACTCCTTCCAAGGCTAGAAAAGGAAATGGCATGTCGGTGAGGAGAGAGACGCTTGTCTCTCCCAAGCACTGAGCCCTGCTCTGGCAGAGAAAGACCTCGGACCAGAGCCTGAAGATCAAGTGTGTTAGCGCTGCACAAGCCCTCGGCAGGGCATGGCGGCTCGTCCCACGTCCGGGGCAGGCAGCTGGGTCGTTGGTCTGGTCTGTCCACTGTTAGGGCCAAGTCACACATCCTCGAGCTGTGAGCAGTCAGACTGTACAGACCTTGGAAACGCCTCTCAGAAGACACCAACCACAACTGGGGGCAGGATCAGAGAACTGCAGGGCTGGAAAGGTTTTAGACAGAGGTCACCTGGTCTGAGCTGGGGACAGAGGTCCAGAAAGATGGAGTGTCTGGCCCAAGGCAGCCAGGCTCCTACCTGGTGGAACAGAGGCTTGATCTGGTGATTCTGGCGATGTCATTGGTGGCCGTGAGGTTCTTTCCACAGGGCCTCTGCTGATTTCATCCCTGCCACCCCTCTGAACTTATCAGTGTCTGCAGGAGTGACCCAAGGAACCTGGCTGCTCTGGAAGTCATCCCCAGGGCCCTGGGGAGGGTCCCATACCTGTTGCAGGAAGAACTGGATGAATGTGGGCTGTGACCAGTCCAGAATTGCATTTGACGGTTTTCAGAGCATTTTACAAACTGGAGTTGTGTGTCGTCGACTCAGTGATTCCACACACCCTAAGAATGACTTCGGAAGAAAAAAACGGTAAACATATATTTTAAAATGCTATACCACAAAGATGTTCACGACAGCGGTTTTTATAACAGTACAAGGTGGGCATGAAACAAAGCAAAGCTGTGGCAACAGGGAGCGCTCAAGGAGACGGCGGTCTCGCAGAGCCATTCCAACAACGCGAAAATAAGTATGTGGTAGTGCTCAGTAAAAAAGGAGATGCCAGCCTGGACATACCCTAGGGTCACAACATAAAAACACCAACTGTTCCCCAAAAATCCAACCCCAAATCATGAATGCCAGAAAGCTAGAAAAAAACAACAACACATCCTTGGTTGTCTTGGATTGGGTAGATTATAGGTCAGGGTTTTCAAAAACTGTATTTGGGAGGTTCTTCTTCTTTTTTTTTTTAATGAGCATTTATTATAGAGCTAGCCTCTCATTTCAAAATAAAAGTCATACGGACATTTATTGTCTCATTCGATCACTGCAGCCTCCCAGCAGCCCAGGTGGAGCACACCTTACCATCCCCCATCACACAAGCAGTGAAACTCAGAATTAAAAAAACAAAACACCGAACCTTTCCAGGGAGTGTTGGAGCTGAAATTCACGCTAAGATTATAGACTCTGGTCTCAGTGACCTTCCACAGCCCCTCTGCCTGATGGGCACACGCTGTCCATGTTCACCTGACAGCACAGCGTCTGTGGCCCCACGAAACACCAGCACTTCATTCTGGCCTGCTGACCAAATGTTTTCCTGCTCCCTTACCCACCACCACAACGGACGTTTCTTTCTTAGTAGCAACACATTGAGCTGCCACCGGTTAGGAAACTCTCTAGGAAAACTCTCTTTTTAGATACTTTTCTCAAAATCCGGAGCAGACACAAGAGTCTTAGGAACACTGTGAAGTACTACCATTATTCCCACTGCACAGATGAGGAAGCTGAGGCCCAGAGAGGTCACTTAACTCTCCCAGGATGACCCACCCAGTAAGATCCAGCACAGACGGCATCCACGTCCACAGGTTTGCTCACCAGTGCTGCTCAAACTTATCCCATAATGAGAAACCCATGGGGCCATGTGAAAACACAGAGACTCCAAGGTCTCTCCCCTCTCGTGGGGCCTGGGAATCTGGAGTTTTAATAAATGTCCCATGTGATTCTCTTGATTATGCAATTGTACTATCTCTTGGGAAGACACCAAATGCCGAGTCTGCCTGGGGGCCACAAATCTCTGTTCCTGCTCTCTTTTCTCTCTCCTACAGCTGAGCTCAGGCTGTGCCTTGAACGTGTGAGCTTAGCTACGCAAAGTCCTTTCACGTCCTGGGAAATGTGTGCCTGCTCTAATCTACCCGAAGACAGGGGTAGGTCGGAAATGCTCTAGAAGCCAGAGCTTCCCTTTTCTCCCCGCTGTTGCACTGTACCTCAATGAAGCTGGACGGAAATCACCTCATTTCTGACCCATTTTCTCGTCTATTTCTCATAACAATTCTAGTAATCTCAGGCCCCCTGTACAGGCGAAGAACCTACGTTTCAGAGAATTGACGGCCATGGCTCATGATAACCCAGGTCATAGGGGCAATGTCCTAAGACTCAAGCCCAGTGCTTTCTGACTCCAAGTCTGGTGCTCTTTCCATCATTCCCAGGGAAATGTAAGTGCAGGAGATAGCTTAGTGAGGGAAAAATAGAGTCCTCTTTATTGAGAGCCTCCAAGAGAATCAGCCAACCTGAGCCCATTTGGAATCCGGGTATATGGTGTGTGTGTAACACATTCATGTCAAATGAAGCCACCTGTCCACCTGCACTGTACAATGCTGACCTTCCTGAGGTCAGTCCCTGCAAGTGACTTCGGAGCAGTTAGTAATGAAGTACTACAGAACTTCCTGCTAATATTACGTATTAGGTACAGCCACACGGCTGCTTTGGGCTGCTGACTTGAGAATGGAGCAAAAAAAAAAAAAATAATGCTGAGACTTTGATCTCATGTTTTAAAGCTGGCTGTTATAAATAGATAGAATTTCAGCTCAAATGTACTAATGATTTTTTTCACTATGCAAATTACGTTGGTTCCTTAGCAACAGAACAAATAAGTGTTTCTCCTCTAAATCTGTGAGTGTTAGTTTAGAGAAGGCACACACTAAGTTAATTAGAGAGTGGTTGGGGTGATTTGTAAATGCCATATTAACATGCTGCCTGCTTTGGGGGCACCCAAAGACTTTAAAATAAATGGGTGCCATTTCTGTCATGGTTGATTAATTTTATTTTGTCTCTAGAATCTTTTCCCAGCTAATATTTGGAATAAAGATTTAAAAGTGATATGCGATGCTTTGGGTTGTAACTTCTAATTACAGATGTGCTTCGTTTTTAGAAAAACAGATATAGAAATAAATTTAACCTGGAAATAAAGATAAATCAGGGCATTACTAGGTTTCCAGTGTATCAGAGGTAGTCCTTACCACCCTTCCATTTTGCTGCAGAGAGATGCGGACTTAGCCTGGGCAAATGACTTCCCCAAGAGCCCAGCATCCGTACCTGGATGAGCTTCCTCTGGAACCCAGGACTCCCTAGCCCATCATCCTCTCCTCATTCCGATACTTGCCTCTGTATTCCTTAAACAACCAACTCTTCACTGTTTGTTGATAATGGTTTGTTTATACTTCTGTCTGTTCTCTATCCACCTTGGACTTGATTCCTACCAAAAGTTTCCCTGTGTCCCTTTGTCCCAGCATGGGTGACTGGCCAGCATCACATCTGATTTGTGACCTGTTTGCAGCGGGTAGGGAGAGGCATGTGCTGACAGGTGGAATTCTATCATTGATTCAGAATAAATTCTGAGGAAGCAAATCTGAGAAGAACTTTGAGGAAACCCAACAACAAATCAATTCATGTCTTAAAATAATAACTTGTCTCCTATTTTCATTATTTCCGTTAGGCTATTTGTTAAATTTGGACCTATGTTTGCTGATTTTAAAGCCTCCAGCCTTATTTTGATTATTAACAAATGTCAGGCAAAGGCTGCCTTTGTGGTTTATACCACCTGCAGAGCCAGGAAGAGCGGTGAAATGCACAGTGGTGTGGACTTCGAACTCAGAGACAAACTCAAACTTTGTGTTGGTTAGGAATGCATTTAGCTGCAAGTCACAGACACCCCCACCAATAGGGGCTTAAACCACAGACCCGCCATCGTTTACATTACACTAAGTCTGACGTGTGCAGTTTCAGTGCTGGCTCAGAGTATAAGCGACATCAGGGACAGTCATGGTCATAGTTGCTGCCACTGTCCTGGGCCTCATGACTGCACGTGACCTGTCCAAAGGCAGGAGGCACAGGGAAATCAGGAGGTGAGAGGTATCCTTATACATCTATACCTCTTTTCTTTTATCAGGAAAGAAAAAGCTTTCCCAGAAGCTCCTAGTGGGTGTTCATTTGCATCTCAGAGGGGTGACCACAACAAGCCACACTTTGCTGCATGGGAGGCTAAGCAAGCCTCTTTGCTGGGTGGCAGGTGAGGATGAGGGTTTGGGCACGCTGCTGACTGGCAGCCACATGCTGGTCTGCTAGCAGAAGGCCCAGCCCTGACCCCCTTGGCATTCAACTTTCTGTGCATGCTAGTGCTGTTCTTCTGGGAGTGGCTGAGAGTTTCATTTTGGCTGCAGGTTGGCTGGCCCTTGGTGCTGGGCAGTGATGCCCCCGCGTGTAAGTTGGACATGGAGAACAATTGGAGTTGGAGGTTTCCTTGCCCCTGAGGGGGACAACTCTAGGGCACATTTAACACTGGTTTCCAGTGGTTCACAGTGGGATCGTGACCCAGCTGCCTATGGAGGTAACTTGTCCATCAGTGCCCCCTGAAGTGGTTTCCTTTACGTCTCTGTCTCTTTTCTCTGCCCCTGCACTGGTATTCCCTGGGGTCATCTTCCAAATCAACAGCTTGTATTCAAGTCTTGTTTTAGAGTTAGCTTCTGGGGGGAATCCAGCCTGAGATATTAACTCTGTGATCCTCTTTAGCTCTAGTTCTTTTAACTGGGGGAGGGAGATAAGAATCCTCATTCAGGTAGGCCACTTGGGAAGGTGAATGACAAAACATAGGTGAAAGCACATCGCAAGCCACAAAGCATTCTGTGGGCACAGGGAGAACGTGGGCTGGAGAACAAGGTGCTTTTTCACTGCAGCCAGCTCCTTAGATTCCATTTCTGCCCTTTGGGCCCTACTGGCCAAGGACTCAGTCTCTGGACAGAGATGCCTTCCTTTGACAGGTAGAGGAAGTGTAATTACTAAAGTGGTGCTTTCCTTCAGTCTCAGCTAAGAGCCTTGCTTTTACGCTGTTACTGCGCTTGGATTCCAATTAGCTATTATTCTTTAGAGGTAGGGGGAGGTGGTGAAATGTTCAACACGGTTGCATTATAGTTTTCAATATTCCGTACGTCGACAAAGATAAAGTTAATTCTCGGTCACAGGTACTCAGCTGGAACCTCTAGGGACTGCCTCAAAAAACTTGACCCCCGTTTCGTTTTGTCCATAGGGGAAAAACAAGCACCTCGATGTACTGGCTGCAATCACCTTAATGAAGCCAGGCTTTTAAAAATAAGCTAAGTCGTCTATCCCCACACACTTGAACCCTTCATCAAGTAGGGCTTGAAGATCCTTCTCTGTTGTTGTGTTTTTCTTTGACTTCCAAGCTGGCGGACTATGGGCCTCTCCTTCTAACCTTCCTTCTTGTGACCTCCTGCAGTGGGTCTGGGCTGTGTTAGGGCTGGCTGGCGCCCATGCCACCTTCTAACACCTGTGGCTTCTTGGCTCAAGTAGTTGATCTTCCAGACATAACCACTGATTTCATTTTGGCACATGACCTTGATCTTGCAATCTACTTTTCTACGCATGTTTGTGATCTATGAAAAGAATATCTTAACAGCTTTATGGAGGTATACTTGATATATAAACGCTGCACATGCGGAATTATACAATTTGATGAATTTGGACATAAGCAAGTACCTGTGAAGTCGTAGTCAAGGTGATAGACGTCCTTATCACCTCCCAAAGTTTCATGTGGCCCTTTAGTTTAGTTTTGTCTTGTTTTTAGCTTAGTTCTGTTTTGAGGTAAGAACACTTAACAGGAGACCTACCCTTCTTACCCCACAACATGGTGCTGTTAACTATGGTCACTGCGGGAGCACAGCAGACCTCTAGAAGTTTCTCCTCTTTGGACCCATTGAAAGGAAGGTGATCTGAGTTTACCTTGAAACATGCTCGTGTTTAAAAACATTAATTCCAATGCTTTTATTGATTTTTAAAGAGATTTTTCTTGAACAGGAATCAGACAGATAATTGCACCTTAGTGTATCTAGCCAAAAAAAAATAAATGAGCACTTGAGTAAATATAACGGTTTCCAAGATCTTGACCTGAAGGGCAGAAATTTGGGCTTTTTCCTCTTCATGTGCCTTTGATGTGCTCTCCAACTTTCTGTAACCCTTCTTCCTCCCTTGGCCCTTTCCTTTTTTCCTTGTCTGACCTTCCTCTCTTTTCCTCATCCATTCACTTTTCCACGTTGGACTTTTTGGCATCTCCCTCGAGTCAGTCACTGAGCTTGGTGTCTGGAAGGAACAAGGTAGACAAAACTGACCCCTCCCTGACCCAGCCAAGCTCACAGTCTCCTCCGGCTGTCAGGACTTTGTCCTGCCATCTCTTTCTTTTCTGTCCCCAGTGACTTTTTATTGCTCACAGCCCACCTGTAGGCACTCCGCTTTCTCTGCATAACTGAAACCTCCCTTCCAGGGGCCTTCTCTGACGGTCCGTGCTCCATAAACCGTCAGCTCCATGTAAGAGGCCTCTCTCGGCTGAATTTATGGCTTGGCAAAGCCATTTCATAAAAAATGATTAATGATAATTAACATTTTAACTTCAGGCCATTTAATGGCACCTGACAAAGGGGTCAAGTGAAACTCATGGGTGTCATATGTCAAATGTCACAGTTATGGGATGGGGCTGAGCAGTAGCTGAGAGTGAGGTGAAGAAAGTGTGTGAGGAACTGTACACAGACAGAGCTTCTGCCCACGTCCCTGGGCCCTGCTTTCCCCTTGCCTGCCGTCAAAGGGATACCGCCCACCTCTCAGATGCGAAGTATCTGTGTTTCAGTTAGAATGTATGTTTAAAAATTCAATTTTGTAAAAAACGTAGTAATACCCCACTTCCTTCTGCCTCATGTGTTCAATACACAGCGTGCTATTGACGACAGTTTTCTGGATGTCCCGCACTAAGGGACCTAGTCTTCTGACTGTGTCTACCTTGGTCGCCCCACAATGGGCTCCTCACCCCCTGAAGACTCTGAGCTGATAAAACTAGGCCTGTTCATCCTCAGTCTTCAGTTCACTTCCGCCCCATGACCTAGGCTCTGCTTCTCTCCTACAGATTTTCCCCCCTTTCCTCTTGCTTTCTTAGAGTTTATGGATCACCCCTTGGCAATGACCCTCCTGGCTTTAACCAGCCCTCAGGTACCCCTTTCCTGAGGGTGCCCTCACCCACTGCTCTGCCCCAGCCTCACAGATGGGGTCCCAACACCGACCATTGACAATAAAAAACCAAGCAGAAAGTGAGACAGTGTGTTTCAGAAATGGGAGGCAGGAGTCCTTCTGGGAAGTAATGAGATGAATGGTCAAGGACAGACCAAGATGGCGGACACCACCCCGTGAACTAGATCTGCATCCCGGGAGACGGGAGCTTCATGTTGAGATAACAGGTGTTAATGAAAGGAGCACACTCCCAGGTGAGAGAGTGGGTCAGTTCCCACGGAGGAGAAAAGGGTGATCCGTGACACAATGCTTTGATCTGAGAGTGACACCGCAAATTCCTTTTGTCCTTTGCTCACAGTGAGGTAACTCATGAGATACTTGGAACTGCAGTCTACAATGTGATCACAGCGGGGACAAGGAAGGCAAGCTGGAGCTGTTTGTCACTTGCCCAGGGAGTCCAACTGTCATGGAGCAAGCTGATAGCCCATGTTTATCCAGCTTGTGTGGCCAGTCCCTGAGCCAAACACTTAATATTCATCAGTGGAGTTTATCCTCACTGTCGCCACACAGGCTAAGTTCCAGTTTTCTCCCATGTTCCTGAGGAAGAAGCTGAGGCTCAGAGAGATTAAAGCACTATCAGCTCACCATCACCAGGGTGCTAAGTGGTGGGACCAGAATAGGAACCTAGCTTGCTCTTCCTCCAATATGCATGTTGTCACCAGGTGACCAGGCTGTCTCTTGCCCAGCTTAGCGTGTCCTGGTGGCCACACAGTAAGAGAATAATGGACATCTCAAAAACATTTATTTAAAAATGTAAAAGTGAGTCTATTTAAAGAAAATATCAAGGGAACATGGTATAAGTTTGGATATGGCCTGAATCATCAAGAGGA
Source organism: Macrotus californicus (assembly GCA_007922815.1). NCBI lineage: Eukaryota > Metazoa > Chordata > Mammalia > Chiroptera > Phyllostomidae > Macrotus > Macrotus californicus. Next base: position 28,885 of record VMDR010000113.1, on the reverse strand, counting down.
AGGGAAAACCAATGGAAGCTGGGAAGCCCTGAAATGCACACAGCGGGTTCAGGAAACAGTGAATGTCAGAGGAGCCACCGGGAAAAACGGGGAGTTTTCCAGTGTAGGGAAAACATCCCCATGGTTAGACCCAGGATCAGCCCCTGTGGTCGGCAGCTTCCTGACCTTGCCTCCGTGTCAATGTCAATAGCCGTTGTCACCAGTCGCTGGGCCTCCCGTTTGGTACTTAGAGATTCTCTTTATGCACTTAAAAGGCATCATTAGTACCAAGTGGCTATTAAAGCAGTCTGACTGTTCAGAATGATCTTCTGAAGCAAATGCAGAGGAAACGTGTCGAGGGTTGAAGTCATTAGCTGCGACCACAGAAGGACTGACCGTGGGCAATTGTGCCATTAATCTTGATAAGGGGAAGTGTGAGCAATTCATAAAATCCGCTTGCTGAGTTTTCTCCCTAAATGGACCACGAGTGGATGACCCCAGGCCTTTGCTCTAGGTCAGAGGGACATGTATGAGCTGGGACATGGACTTGGCATCCTGAGAGAGGCAGGCCAGGCTGCTGTGAGGGGGACACAACAAGTGATTCCAGGTCTCCCTGGGTGAGGGGGGCAGGCCTATGGTGGGGACAGCTGGGGTACAGTAGGAGAAGTTCCAGGTGGCATTTTATAGAATGCCAGGCCCAGTTCTGATGCTTTACATAGCAACTGTTTAGTCCTCATGACGGTCCTGTGAGGCAGGTACTAGTCTTTCCATTTTAGAAATGAGGAAACTGAGTCCCAGACAGATCATGCCACTTGCCTGAGGTCACACAGCCAGTAAACGGCAGAGCTGGGATTCAAACCCCGGGCCGTCTGGCTGTGCTCTCACTGTTTGCTGCACAGCATGATCTTAGAGGGGCTGGTGCAGCCTCCTGCCTCTGTTTGGAGGATGGCCTGGGCTTTGGGGTCACACCGACCTGTGTTACAACCCCAACTCTGCCACTTCCTGGCAGCTGGGCCTTGAACCAAGGGCCTCACTTACTTTAAGACTCAGTTTCCTCGTTTACAGAGTGGAGCATTGGGATGAGGTGATGTGAAGTGTCAGACACTCAACAGCACTCAAGTGTGTGTCTCTGCCCTCTTCTATACCAAAGCCGCAACACATTGTCAGGACAGGACAGTGACAGAGGGACGTGATGGACAGCCAGACGCCTGCCCCAAACAGCACTTTCTGTGGCTAAGGACTGGCTCAGACCATTGGGCAGAGAGGCAGCACCCTCTTCCCACTCACCTGCCTCCTAAGTGACCTTGTCTGTCTCGGGTTCTGCATTAGCATCTGTTATGGACTGAATGCTTGAGACTCTTCAGAATTCACATACTGAGGCCCTAACCTCAACGGAACTGTATTTGGAGATAAGGCCTGGTGGGGGAGCTAAAGGTTAAGTGAGGTCATCAGGCTGGGGCCCTGATCCAGTAGGGCTGGTGCCCTTATAAGAAGAGAAGAGACACCAGACTCTCTCTCTCCACCCTGTGAGGACACCATGAGAAGGTCGCCGCCTACAAGCCAGGAAGAGGGCCCTCACCAGGGACCACATCAGCCTGTGGACTTCCAGCCTCCAGAACTCGGAGAAAACAAATGTCTGTTGTTTAAGATGCCCACTCTGTGGTATTTTACCACGGCAGCTCAAACCGACTAAGACATTTACTCACCCAAGCCTAAAATGTGTGCCAGCAGCGATGTGAGCTGGTCCTGACATGAAGTGATGCCGAATCAATGGAGTGACCCAAACTATTCATTTTTCAGCTCACTTTCTGGTTCACAAAGGAGAAGCCTCTGTTCAGAGCTAGCTCGTCTCTCACCTCCCTTCAGCTCTTGGCAAAAATCAGGGAGCAGGTTTGCCAGTGACTAACACTGAAGTAACACTGATCTAAATCTTCATCCTCATGGCAGTGAAGTGAGAGAAATGTGGAAATTATGAAAGATCCACATGGTTTAACATGATCCCAAGCAACTAGGAAAAAGCTGAGTCTCAGAGACACTCAGTGGCGTGCCCAGGGACTCAGATCACTGTTTCTCCCCCTCTTCAACTTCAAGTTTAATGGGGAAAGTCGTGCTGGTAGAGGGGTCCTCTGCCAGACAACTGAGAGATAGACATTAGACTCCTCCACTCTTATTCTGACCTCAGAGTAAGGGCCAAGCAAGTCCCACTGAAGAGGGAGAGAGCGAGGAGGCAGGAGGGTAGGAGGAGGAATGGGTAGTGGAAAAGAGCAAAATTTGTTGGTTCAGGAGACAGACTTCAGAAATCACATGGAGAAAGAATTTAGTTCAAAAAAGAAAGAACTCTTTTTTTTTTGAAGATTTTATTTATTTTTATTTTAGACAGGGGAGGAAGGGAGAAAGAGAGGCAGGGAACATCAATGTGTGGTTGCCTCTCACGGGCCTCCTACTGGGGACTTGGCCCTGCAACCCAGGCATGTGCCCTGACTGGGAATTGAACCAGGGACCCTTTGGTTCACAGGCCGGCAGTCAATCCATTGAACCACCCCAGCCAGGGCTAAAAAAGAAAGAACTTTCAAATGCTGCTGCGGCTGCAACTGGCTGTGCCAGGAGACAGAGAGAGGTCCACCTTCTCCATCAGTGTATTGATTTGTTAGAGATACAGTCTTTCCTTCCTAGTGTAGGCTTTCCCCACATGTGTAGAGATTCTTGATTGCATGATCGTGTTGGGGGAAGGAATTCTCTTACATACTGAGGTACATGGGAGCCCAAAGATGCTTCCAACCCCCAGAATCCCATTTTGACTTCAGACAGCTGGGAGAGGCAAGTTAGTCTCCTAGGTTACCTTCTCCCCCACCAAAAACAACAAGCCTTTGAGCTCCAGGATGGGAGAGGAGGGGAAGCTGAACCATATGAGGAGATTGAATGTGAATCCAGATTAAATCCTGGAGGAAATCTTTGCACCTGTTACTGGGATGTGATTTACTCTGAGGCAACAGCAGGTGTCCTAAACTCTCAGGCGGGGCTCGGGGTCCAGCCACTTGAAGTTCAGATGTCGCTGCCCAGGTTAGAGGCCCATCAGACCACCCAGGGTGTTTGTTAGTTACAAAGGTAGATCTTTCAGCCTAATTTCCTATAGGGTTCTTCAGTTTGAGGCTGATTTTGATGGTGGAGATCTAGAGGCTACATTTTGCCAAACACTGATCAGAGGTGTCCCCGACAGCTGTGTTCCAGGGAGATGTGAGCAGTGGGAAAGGTGGGGGATGCTCTTGACCATGAGAGGGACACCAGAAGTTTTTGTCCATCGAACATTCTTGAGAAGGAAGGAGGGCAAGCTGGAGTTCCGGAGATATAATAGACTCATGGACATTTAGCGTCTCAGCAACAGGCTCCTATTAATAATGAAATAAAAGAATCTTCAAATAAGAAACTGTATTTGTCATAGAGCTTAGTGGTCAGGAATCAGTGATACTCAGAGTGTGACTTAGGTGCCTGCTAGCCGGGAAACTGACATCATGTTACTTAACCTCTCAGAGCTTCTGTTTCCTTGTTCATTAAATGCGCATCCTAGTAAGTATGAGATAGTGCTCCCCAAGACTGTTATTATGTACAGATGAGTCAGGGCAATGAGAGGACATGGCATGGAGTCCGGCATATGGTAAGGGCCCCACAAGCTCTTAGTATCAGTAGCTGGGTTATAGGTGACCATAGAGATGGTCATCCAGTGAGGACAATGCTGATGTAGTGACTTCTGAGGGGAGAGGAATCCAAGACCGATGTGCTATGGCTCCCTGGCTCAGCTTCTCTCAAGCTGGCCCCCTGGTGGTGGCCCCCCCCAGCCCAACGGAAGGGGCACTTGAACCATCAAGGCAGTTTGGAGGTCCAGCTCCTACAGACTCCAAACCTGAGGACGTCCCCTTTCCGCATCTACTGAAACACACTTTGCAGAGCTCACAGGCCAGCTGCCTGCAGGTACAGGGGGCTCAGCTGAGGGGAGCAGGGCTGTGTCCTCCCTCCCCTGGCTGTGGCGTTTAATCAAAATAGTATTCAAAATATGATTCTGGGAGATTATATCAGGAGATTTGCAGGAGGAGGCGCTCAGTGGGGGCAGAGATGGTGGGAGCAGATTGCCGCTGGGGGCCTGAGGCTGAGAAAAGCTCAGACTCAGGCCATTCTCAGGCCCTGCACTGGTACCCTAGGATGGAGACCACCCCTGCATTGTACAGCAGGGGAAGCTGAGGAAGGGGAAGGGGCTTGTCTACGCCACATAATAAATAATGGGATTGAGATGGCAAAGCCATTGTCTGGGACTCCTGGCTACTCTTTTTGGTCCTTCTCACTGCCCACTGTCTCCAGCCAACCAGGCCCAGATGGTGGGGACAACCCTGGCTGCAGACTCCTGCCCTGGGTTGGGGGAGGCAGGGAGAGGCTAGGCCTCCCAGACAGGAGATGGAGAGATGGCCTCCTGAGGTGGGCAGGCAGAATGGCTGGGGCGGGCTTTCGCTCCCAGGGCTCACTGTTCCTATAAAAGGCTGAGTGGGTGGGAGGCAGTGTGTGGGTCAGATCCCCCCAGCCTCCGACCTTTGCTCTCTGTTCAGGCACTCGGCCTCTGGCTTAGGTGGGTCTTTTTTCTCTGGCTTTCACTTTCCCATCTCCGAGTGGAGACTCAGTGTGGAGCTGAGGCCCCTCTCCCCGCCACGGAATGGCTAACTGGAGCCTCCCTCCCAACCCCCGGCCCTAGGAACAAGCCTCTGCCCAGTCTGCAGCCTCCGGAGGGGTCTACCTGGTCCCCCCAGGAGGGGGCGTGGTCGAGGGCGCCTTGAAAGAAACCTCCAGTTAATGCTCTTTATTACAAGCGTTAATCCCGCAAAGCCGACTGGAAATAATGTTTATCTTTTCGCAGTTTAATTTCCCAGACCCTAAGCCACGGGTCAGTGAGGGCGACAGGAGGATCCCCAGGGAGGTTGGGGTCGGCGCAGCTGTCGCCCAGAAGCGGAACGAGAGCAGGGAGGGGACTTCCCAGAGGATGGGAGGGAGAGGAGAATGAACCCCAAAGGACCCTGAGTGTAAAATTGGGCTCCGTCCCAGCACGGATTCTGTGTGACCCTGCGCCGGTCCCTCGTCCTCCCCCTTGGCCTCAGTTTCCTCATCTGAGGAAGGTTTTGTATTTTCGTCATTCATGATCTCTACAGCGTCTTCTGACTCCGATCATTCTAGAGGAAAGAAGACAGGGAGGTTCAGGGAGGTGGCCTGCCGCCTGTTCTCCCGTTTAACACCCCCACCTGCCCCCTTCCACCTCCAAGGGTCTTTAAATCTCTCTCCCTCCCTTCTGCCCCAGGACACGGACCCTTCCCGCCCCAGACTTCAGTGACCCGCCGCCTGGCACCCGCGCTGGTCGGGAAGGCCATCCCCCAACCAGGGCGGTCGGGCTAGAGCCCAGCAGCGGAGGCAGAGCTTCTCCGGGACCCAGCGCGTGGGCGCACGGCCCACTGCCCTTCCCGCACCCACCCGTCCCCCTCCAGGCCCCTCTTTCCCTGTGAGCAGCGGCGAACTCGTGCACGGGCTGAAGCCGAACCCACTGCGCCAGGGACGCGGACGTTGCGCGGGCATCTTTGAATCTTGCCTCCCCCATCCCTTCGCGGGGACCGAGCCCCTCCCCCGTCCGCCAGCTCCCATTGGTCGGCCTGTACCGGAAGTGCTCGCTGACACCGAACAAACGGAGAGAACGCCCCGTCTCGCCTCCTGTGGACCTGCAAGCTGCGGGAATTGGGCGTTCTGTGCCACCGAGGAGCGCGGGGTCCCAGCGGCCAGGGCCAAGGGACCGCCAAGAAGATCCCCATCGCCCCGCCTCCTGATGAACTTAAAACCCAAGTGCGAACCGGAAAACACATGCAGCTTCCAGACAAATATCCCAACAACTGCCACCGTCCCCGACCTCACAGACGCGCCCCCCACCCAACCTCCCGCGCAGAGGAATCCGCCCCCAGACAGCCCGATTCCGCGAGCTGGTTACGCCGCAAGTTCCGTGGGCTGAGCAGCGGGCGCCCGGGCCTTGGCCAAACCCTGGTCCGTTTCTCTTCCTGCCATTAAGAGACTGAAGTCTGCAGCCCACCCTGCCCTGTCCCCATTCCATCATTCCCGACCTCTCCAGGCACCCCTGTCACAGAGAGGCCACACAGCTTAGGTTCGGCTTGATCATTTTTAAGGACACAAGGAGTGGGGAGGGGGAGAAGACAGGTGGTATTTAGGGGCCGGGTCAGCTTGGAGGTTACAATGTGAGGGGAGCAAGAGTGAACAGGAGAGGGAGCAGCTTCGGACTCTGAATCCAGAGGAGGGAGGCAGACTCGCCCAGCCTTCCTCCAGGTGCCCTGCCACTTCCTCTGGGACCCGACACGGGGGCAGCCTGCCACCCACTTCAGTTCTGCGTGCAAGGAAGGCCAGTAGGAGGGTTTCTGTGTGTCCATCTCTTAAGCGATGTGAGAGCACCCAGTTCTTGGTGAGGTCTCCCAGCTTCTTAGCGTGAAGGTGAGTTCGAAAACCAGGGCTAATTTCCAAGATTCTTCTGCCAATCGCAAATCGCACCGTTGCGCTAACCTGCTGAGAGAGGAAAGGTTGATTAAAACCCGAAAGCCGCTTGGTGGCGATTCCTAGGAAATCGGGAGGTCAGTGGTGTCTCATCCGAAGGGAATCAAAGGTCTAAGAAGCAATTTGCTTGCCAGAGGTAACATTTGGACCCTGTTATGTGTACATTCAAATAACAATGTAACCCAATTTTCCAAGCCAGCAGCTAATCCTGAGAGAAATTACTACAAAGAGCAGGATCTGACCGTAATTGCTGGAGGCTGCCAACTGCTTGGGGGATGTCCCTTTGCCGGGTGAAGTTTCCTTCCATCAGGCAGGGCCAGAGAGCCAGCCTGGAGAGGAGACACTGATTGGCAGTCACATCCTGCTTAGGAGTGAGGTCTTGGGGGTGCTCGCTCTCCAGAGGCAGCACCAGCCCTGGACTACCCTCCCCAGGGCGTTAGCTGGATGCAGAGGGGGCTGCAAGCTCTCTGGCATGCTCGCTTTAAACCAGCTGTGTGTGTCTGGCCCTGCCCTTCACACTTCTCAGAAAAGCGAGCAAACTCTTGATACAAGCACAGCAGGGGCCAGCTGCCCTCCTCTGAAGGGCGGGCAGGAGACAAGGGCACCTGGGCCAGAGGGTGCATTTGATAGAACGCTGGGCAGGGGTGCAGAGATGTAGGATGCCCATCCCTTCAATGACTTTCTATGTGATTCTAGGTAAATTACAGTCTCACTTTGAGCTTATCACTACTATTTTGGCTTTAAAATGAGGGGAAACTAGAAATAGTATTTCGAAGCTCCCATTTCAAAGAGTACTGTGGGACCATCTCGTGCCATGGCGAACCTGGGCATGCCCAAGAGTCAGAGGTGTTCAATGGCTAGACAGCACGTGGGCAGGTGTCTTTTGGACACACTGCCAGCGCCGTTGGGGGCCCACTACCTTCTGCTCCAGACGGGTACTGGCACGGCACGGCCGGCTCCCTCCTCCGCGGGCACTGCGCACAGTTTGGGGGCGGCCCCTGCAGCGCAAAAGTGGGCTTTCCGAAGGCCTTGGCTACGCGAGAAGACTCGTCACATGAGGAGTCTCTGGCGACCGTGCGTCGCCCGCCCAAGCCTGGAGGCTGTCCGGGAATCAGATGGCACTCAGGACTTTGTGGCTTGGGCGGGGTGGGAGGTGCACCTTCGACAGCGCTGGCTGCCGCAGTGTGCGCCAGAGACCAGATGCGCGGTTTCTGGCTGCATGCGTAGTGCATGGTCAACGTGGGCCCCCCTGGCTCCGCCCGGGGGAAGTCAGCTTCTCCAGATCCAGGGGGCTCATTGAATGAGAAGCAGGGCGCTGCCAGGCCGCAGTCCCTGCGCTCCAGCCGGCCCACTCGACCTGCAGCACATTGCGCAGGCAGCGACTGCATGTCCTTATGGAACTCAGCCAGCCTGTCCGTGGCTATGACTACTGCCCCCTCTTCCTCTTCCTCCTCCTCTTCCTCTTCTTCTTCCTCCTCCTCCTCTTCCTCCAGATCTTCCAGGTCACTCAGCCGGAGTCCCCGAGCTTCCTGGCTAGCAGCAACTTCTGCAGGAAATCAGGAGAGTGAGAAAAGCCCCAGGCCCCAAGGGAAATTCACGGGAGTGCCCATCACTGAGAAGAAGCTTTTAGCAAGATGCGCCCTGCAGTCAGAGTATTCTCGGAGTCATGCACCAGGCCACGGCACCAGCCCTTACCCTTGCCCCTGGGCTGGTAGCCTGCCCCTGGGGAAGAGTTTCCACCCCTGCACCCCCTCTTGACCCCACCCCTTGGAAGTCTCCTCCTCTCCATGTGCCTCCAGACCAAGGACACCCACACTCTGCACTGCTGTCCTAAGACCTGGATCTCAGTTTTTCAACCTTATAAAAGCAAGGGGGTTGTTGGTTGAAAAAAATCATGATCAAATAAAAATAAATAAATAAGTTTGAAACAAAGAAAGCAAAAAAAAAAGCAAGAAAAAAAATTCTACCCAATTTCCACACCCACAGGTGGCTGGTATGCATGATTTAGTCCAGCAAATGTTTATGGAGTGCTAGCGATGTGACAAATGCCATTCAGACATTAATTTAGGGAAAGACACCTTCTAGAAGGAGTGGAAATTCTGGAAGGGGCCATAGTGATCAGTATGGCGAACAGGAAATAAAACGATAGAGAAGACCTGGAAATCGATATTGGTTTAGGTGACCAGAGAAGGCTTTTCAGGGGGAACACTTGAAAGTCCAGAACAAGCTACTTCTGCAGGGAATTCAGGGCAGAGGGTCCAGGGCAGGCACAGGCCCTGAGGCGTGCAGGGGTTGCACCTGCGAGGAGTAAGCAAGGAGCGCCTTCCGTGACAGCTGCCCCACAGAAAGGTGGGTGGTGGGCAGTTTTGGTACCTTTGGTGTCACCATTTAGGCAGCCCAGTGATTCTTCTGCTCCACTCGCTGCCTTCCTTTCCTCCCCGCCTTTGTTCTTCGGTGCCCACGTCATCTTATTCTCCTTCTTGAGGCGCCGGCGTGCATTGGCGAACCAGGTGGACACCTGGGTGAGGGTCATCTTGGTGATGATGGCCAGCATGATCTTCTCGCCCTTGGTGGGGTAGGGGTTCTTGCGGTGCTCATTGAGCCAGGCCTTGAGCGTGCTAGTGGTCTCCCGGGTGGCGTTCTTCCGGCGCCCGGCGCCACTCAACTCCATGGCTCCATACCTGCAAGGGGGAACCTGGCTCACAGTTCTGGAGCTGGCCACCTGGGGTGGCAGGCAGACCGTGTGCAGCCTGGAAGTGGGGTTCTGCCCCTCTCCCTCCCCACTCATCCCTCTTGCCACGCTCTGCCCAGATCAGCCCTCCTTGGGTGTGGGAGAGGGAAGGACTTCCTGTGCCAGCCCCCAGTGCCTTACCGGTCATACTGGTATTGCCCCAGAGTCGGCTCGTAGGGATAATAGGCTCCAGGTTGTGACAGGCCAGGTGTGAAGTTCCCTGCAGTCTCCTTAAAGTCATACTGTGCATTCTGGTGGGGGAGGAAGAAAGAATTCTGGACTAGCTACATTTGGGGAGGGGAAGGCGGGGGCAGTTGCTAAGGGTGTAAACTCAGAGTTGAGTCTGGTTGAAATCCCAACACCACTGCTTGCACTGGCTGTGTGATCTTTGGGACAGTTAACCACTGTATGCCTCAGTTTCCCCTTGGCAAAATGGGGGTCACAATCGTCCCTATAGGTTCATTGAAGAAGAGCAGTTGGCAGAATTTCTTGTGCAGAATAAGCAGTAGATAAATATGAGCTGTCATTATTGCTGTTAGTACTGGTACATTCCTCCGTCCCCCACCGACCCCACCAGTTGGGGACGTTCCCCGCCTCAGGGTTCTTGCTGAGCTATTCCCTGACCCTTTGTGCCCCTGTGACTTTGGGTAAGGAATTGATCTCTGGCCTTAACTTCCTCATCTGTAAATTGATTGAAGTGATGACTTGCCTTCCTCACAGGATTAATAGAAGTGCAAATGTTTTCCAAACAGTGTGGACTTCTGCAAGCTGTAAAATGGTGTAAAAATGCATTGTCCCCCTTATACACAATCCCAACCATTTCCTGTCCGCGCAATTGTGCATCCTTCCTAGATGTTCCCTGGAGCAGTCACACTGGACTCCCCAGGCAGCTGCCGCTCCCGCCCCCGGGCCCGGCAGGTTTCTGGCTCACAGACCCAGACCCCGCCCTGAGTACTCACCAGCGCCCCGTACAGCGCGGGCGGCTCCGGGCTGTAGGGCAGGTACCCAGGGTAGCTTTGGGCAGCTGCAGCGGCCGCGTAAGGGGCTCCATAGATGCCCAAGGCCGCGCTCAGCTCGGGCCGCGCGCTGCCCAGCAGCCGGCTGTCGTAGGGTGCTAAGCAGAGAGCCGCCGCTGGGGTGGAGCCTGAGGCCACGTCCGCCACGGAGCACGGGGACGATTCGCAGCAAGTGGCACTGGGACTTGCAGACACCAGGAACTGCGGGGGCGACAGAGGGGGCACCGGAGGTCAGAGACCGGCGCCTCGGGCTGGCAGGAGCCCGCGGCGGAACTGCCGGATCTCTCCATTCACCGTTATCTAAGTGCCACCGTGTTCTGAGCTTTCTGCTGAGCTCTGGAACGGGAGTTATCCGAGGACGCAATTTATCCAAACTGCCCTTATAGGTACTCTAAGCCTGTGCTAAGGTTTCAGAGTCTCAGGGCGTGGGAGCATTGGGAACATTCTGGAAACCGAATCACAGAAGACACACTCCGCCGGTTCCCTCGCATACCCCCGCCCCTTCCCTTCCCGTCGCAGGCTCCTACAAAGGCAGAGCTAGAAGCTGGTCTTTAGTGCGTCTCACACCCACTCCCATCTTATAGAAAAGGCATGGAGACCAGAGAAAAGTGCAGGCTTGTCCGAGATCACCAAGCGGGACGGAGGTCGGGCTGGGACGAGACCCCAGGAAAATCCATCCAGCACTCTGGGGAGAAACTGGAGAACAGTGGCGGATGTCCCCAGAACTTTCCCAGGAAACCCTTGTCACAGCACAACACCCACACGGGTCTGGAAAATGGGAGGAACCAGAAGCATAGAGCTTGGACGGACCAAGGAAAGGGGAAGATGAGCACAGAGGTCAACCACCAGCAGCAACAGGGAAACCGTGAGATGGGCAACGCTCTGGACTGGAAGTCTTTTTTTTTTCCTGAGATTCTCCTAGCCACCTCAGATACCTGTACCGTAAGGAGGCCTGTCTGGAAGATCTCCGGGATTCCACCCACCTCGCTGAGCATGTGGTCAGAGTGTCCAAGTTTCCCGTCACTCGAGTGGACCTTTCTTAGCTAGGGACTGGGGATGTCAGAGAGGGTTGTGGTACATTTACGCTGGTCCCTGGTCCCTCTGGTTTCCCAGGAGACTCGTGCAAGAGAAGAGCCAAAGGCGCTCAGGGGCAGGTGCGTTCCCTGGGCACCCCCTCCGCCCATTTAGTCCACATCTCCCATAGAGGCACCTCTTACCTGGGAAGCGCTGCCATACGGGTGTCCAAAGTGTGGGAAGGACATGGTGGCTGTCCCTGGCCTGTCTCCCTCTTCTTTTGCTCGTTTCCACCTCAGCCCCGCGGTTCTGCGTCTCCAGCCGTGTGCAGCCTAGCACCGGTTCCTCCGCCCGCTTGGCGCTACTGGAGGCAGAGCCAGGGGCAGCCCGACTGCCAAGTCCTGCGCTCTAGAAGGCGCTCCGCCGGCCCGAGTGGTCCGGAGGACAGAAGGGCCCATGGATGGGAAGGGAGAGGAGGGGGGTTCCCAAAGGCGCGCGGTGGCGAGGCAAGGTAAGGCGCGGCGTGGGGCTGTGCTGCTCCCGAGGTGTCCCAGTCCAAGGTGGCCAGAGGCTCAATGTGACGTCACGGTAATCTCGGGCCCCCAGGCCCTGCGGCCCCGGGCCACCAAATGTGCCAAGGGCAGCCAGTCCGTGCGCGCGCGCGCGCCCTCACCCACACTCACACTTGTTTCAGGAGGTTTGTGCAGCTGGTGAGGAATGTCAAAGACCCTGACCCTCTCTGCTTGGCGCTGGATCCTACTCCTTTTCGCCTTACACTCACGCGCGCGCGCACACATACAATTTCTCCAAATTACCCGGGAGAAGTAGGAGAAACGCCTCCCTCTGCGTCGCGGAGGCCCCGGGCGCAGCACGCTTACCTCCGCCCTGCGGCCCGGAGGGGAAAAGAAGCAACCTAGGCGGCGAATAAGGGGAGAATACAAAAGAAGGCGCATGAGAAAGAAGAGGAGAAAAGTGGGGGAGAAACGCAAGAGGGAGAAGGAGGAGGGGAGAGGAGAGAAATGAAGAGGCTAAGTGAGCAGAGGCACGCTGGGGAGGGGAAGGAGCTGGGGTGGGGGAAGGCTGGGCGGAGGGCTGCACACCGGCAGGTGGGGGAGAGCAGAGCCTCGGGAGAGAACTCTCCAGCCTGTCGCCCCCGCCCCTCCGCCGCAGGAAAGTTTGTGCGCGCCACTGGCCCCGTGCTCCTTGGGGCAGCGCTGGGCGGCGTCGGCGAATCCCACTGGCCCGCCCCGTCTTTGTCCTCGGGGATCTGGCTCCGCTCTCCAGTCTCCCCAAGTCTATCTGGATTCAGGCCCTCCAAGCCCTGGCCTTTGCTAGGGCCTTGACCCGGGGCTTCTCTGTGGCCCTACGGCCTTCGACTGGGCCAAAGAGCGCCCCCTCGAGGCCAAGGTTCAGGTCCCTTCGGAGTCTGGAAACGCGCCAAGTCTGATCCCTGGCATCTGAAAACCTTGCACTAAGACCCCTGGGCATCTCCTTGGAAGGTGAGGCTCCGCTACTTCCTGCGCATCGCCCTCTGTGCCCTGGGGAAGCGGGGAGCCGCAGGAAGGCGCTGGGGCCGAGCTGCAGCCGCTGCGCTCCGCTGGGGGTGGCGCTGGCGAGCCGCGGTTCAGCGGCCCATTCTCTGCGTTCCGCCCGGACGCCTGGCTGGGCCTAGCGGCCTGACCACCCCGCTTCATCCCAGGAGTCCTCAAGGGGACACAGATGAGCGGAAGAACTCGTTGGGGCAGGGGAAGTGGCTGCGTCCTCAATGCCTGACCCCCCGGAGAAGCGGCTGCAGTGTGCAAGCACTGTAGACTCCGCACACACCAAGGCTCAATCCCCAGGCCTGGAGGAGCCTCCCCTTGAGGGCCTCCAATCCTCGTCGACTGGGGACGAAAAGGAACGGCCGGTTTGGAGATCTTTCGCGGATGCTGCCGGAATGCCAGTGGAATTCTGGCTTTCGGATTTGCAGGCTGGCGATCTCAGAAAGCCTCGCCTTTCACTCACGGGGCCACCGCGCTCTACAGTTTACAAAAACGCTCTGGCTCTCCCAGGCCCTCACCGCACCTCTCCGGAGGAATGTGGCGGCGGGAGGTGGGGGCCAGGGAAGGATTGGTCCATGGGCTCAGCTTTAGTTCTTGATTGAAACGCAAGAACGTGTGGCCCGGAGGTTAGGGACACCCTGGGTCTCTGCCCTGGGTCTTTGCAAGGTGAGGAGGGAGCCCACTTACCAGGCAAGGTCTGAGGCCCTGTTTGCCTCTGGCACCTTGGGGAAGGGATTGGTAGGCCAGGAAGCCAGCGACCTCTTTAGAACAACATCTCCAGCTTTTTTTTTTTTTTTTCTCCCTTCTTTTTAGATTCTGCAGGACACACGAGGCACTATAAGAAGCCGCAAACCGCAGGCTCCCCCTGAGATGAACAGGACAAGCTCCATTCTAAACACTAACAAACCCAGGGAGGGTCTTTAATCTGGAGAAACCTTGCATTCAACCCGGGAAACTCCTACTTAGAAAAAGAATTATGGTTATCGCCTGATTGATTTAGTGATAAAGATTCACTGTAATAGCTAGAACCCTTGATTTTTCAAAAGGCACTTTGGAACCATCCACACATTTGCAGCTTGGATACATCTAAGCTCTTTTTTTAAAAAGTGAGAATTGGAGAGAATTCATTAAATTAGTCCCTTGGGGAAGATTACTGCTAATTAATTAATTGCAAACATTTCCAGAGGGAAGGTATGTCAATTGTAAAGTAATAAAATTAGGTAGTTGAAACCCTTACTCAGCAACTTTGATTGCCCATTCGTTCCTAAGCAGTTTTTTTTTTTTATGACAGAAAAATGGGGATGTGGTAGAGAAAAAGCATTAGGTCTGTCCCTTGGCAATCCGGTTGCAAAGGAGAAACTACCACATGGAACGTATTGATTTTTAGCTGATTTATAAGACCTCTGCGGTATCAGTGCATGCAAACGGCCTCCAGGCCTCCCTCTCCTCTCTGCTCTCTAGGATTAGAGAAAAGCAACATGGTTTTTCAAAAGGAAAAGAAAACAGGAGGAAGAACAGTGGTGAAGAGAACAGGTTTCATGTTCAGGCACCTTTTTCCATTGTCTTCCCAGTCGCTTTTGGTGCCAGAATTGTCTTCCCCAGAGGAAGCCATTCTTCTCCCACTTCCAGGTGTGGGAGACCTTGACTGAGTGTCTCTTTCCCAGGGAGAGGTTGCACCCGCAGCGAACCTTGCCTGGGTTGCGGATCCCAGCCTCAAGATTGTCACCACCTTGAGCGTTTAGTAGGGTTCCCTAAAACTGGTGCCTATTCTTCCCATCATTTTGGGACTCCATTTGGGACCTATATCAAAACAAAGCCAGCAGTTAAACTGATGCCAACCTCTGGCTGGCATAAAAACCTCAGGCGGAAAGAAGTCTGTTTCTTGGGAAGCCTGAATCAGGGACCTAGCAGTGGCTGAGACACCCGCTTCAGCATTGGAGTGCCCTGAGCTCCACCCTGCTGGCTTGTGATGGCTTTGTTCCACGGTGATTGATTTGGTTGTGGGAAATACGCCCAATTGTATATGTGCACACAGAGAATTTTATTGAAGCAAGGAAATGAACCTATCAGATACAGGCCATCCTAGTTATATTTAAGAGAGTCAATTGGACGGATGTATTTTAAACAATGGTACCGATTCTTTTGTTGTGCTATGCAGCATGTCCTGGTATTTCCTCTAGCTGCTCATTAAAACAAATAGGAAACAAAGTAAACGATCAAAGGCCAATTTGGAGCAGGGAGGGTCTTAATAATCTACCTTGTTTATTTCCATGTTGTTTTGCTTTAAATGCATTGGAGGGCTCAGCAGGCAGAGTAAAGGGTGTGTCTTTGACAATAAACTTGAGTGTAAGTATCTCTCTCTCTCTGACACAGACACACACAAAGGAAAACAAATCATACTATGTTATTTTGGGTTACATGCCCATCCTTTCCTAATGATTCAAAAAGATAGCAGATTTTTACCAGGGGAAGGATGGGAGATAACCCAGAAATGCCCCCAAATCAGCTTCAAATGCGTCATAGATGGAATATGAGTATATGGGCACAATAAGATAGATGAAAATGCACCAAATTACATTGTTCAAGTAGGTTTTTTAGGGACTGTTTTTGAACTGGGAAGAACGAAGTTCCCTCCAATCTATGCATGAATGAACAAGTCCATCTGGACAGACACATCTATAATTTATACTGACCAGTCACCACAGGTCTCCCCGAGGAAAGCCGAAATGAACACTAATTGTTTGGACGGAGGGAGTGTGCGTGGCATCTGATTGTGAAATGCAGTGAGCCCCTGCCTTGCCTGGCTACATATTGTCACCAGCAGCCCTGGCATCAGGAGGGGAAAATGAAAAGGCAATTAATCCCCAAGTTGATGTTGCCTGGCAGGAGGGTGGCAAATAGAAAGAATGAAGTTTTGGATGAATTAAAAAAAAAAAATGAAACTGAATGCAGAGACCCTGCTGTGTCAGCAAACCGAGGACGGACCTGAGCTCAGAGTTAGAAAGGATAGCTTACTAATAACAGAATTCCTTTGCCTTTGCTGCATGCTTTGGAGCTTTCCTAAACATCTCTGCTTTTTCTTATTTAAGGCTCATGATGAGGAGGTTGGAGAGGTGAGAAGCAAATCCAAGATCCCATAATCTGGTAGATGACAGAGGAGGGGCCAGAATCCAGACCTCCCGACACTGGATCTTCCCACAGATCATATTTCAAACAGAGAGAGAGAGTCCCACACTGCAAGGAGATGTGGCTAACTGCAGTTGGATGAGAGAATTCACATGTAGCTCTGGATGACATGGCATAATTGAGCAGGGAAAATATCTAAAGAGGAGCCTCTGGGGGCACCTAAGTTCAGGGTCACCGCTCCATGTTTTTATATCAACCCATGTTATGAAAGAGCTTGTGTAATGATTTAGGAGTTTGAGAAATTTGGTGTGGATCATCATTCAAAATGGAAAACATCAAGCAGACTCAGCTGTGACCAAGTAACAAAACGAAAAGAGAAAAAAAAACCCAAAAAACCATCAAAAACATCCAGTCAGGGTTATGTCTATACATGCGCATTTAAAAAGGCTGTGAGTTGAATTTAGTTAGTGGCTATTTCCGGGAAGAGGAAACATTTTTCATCTTTTTTTTTTGGTAGCCTTGTAGACTGGGGAATTTAGGGCCTTGGGTGCTCACTTTCGAAGTGGTTGTTTTGTATCGAAATTCTTGATTATTTTATCCTGTGGGTGATGACAGCTTTCTCGCGATAAGCTGAAGGCGTCTCATGTGTTTTCAAAGAATTAAAATGGAAAGTGAGGAACAGACGTAAGGCTTTGAAAGCAGGGAGCAGTTTTTGAAGCTCCAGTCTTTAGGGGAAGAAGTGCATGGAAGACATAAAGACCTTAAAGGGACAGCAGGTGACTCCCTGAGGTAAGAGGCCATGGTCTCTCTCCCCTTTGTGACAGGGCCTAGGCGTGGTCGTGAGGGTGCAGTTGGGGACAGAATCAAGGCCTGGACAAATGGGGCTGGGGCTTGGGTGGCGCTGGCTCTGGCTGCAGCTGCATTTTGCTAACAGTCACTTTGTAAGGACTGACTTATGAGGACTTACGAGTTTGTCAGGACAGTTTCTAAGGACATTTTGTCATCCTTTCTTCTAAAGGATTTGCACGGTCGTAGACTTTAAGGTTTCGATTCAAATATGAGCAGCTTTAAGAGTACATATTTTTGTCTTATTAGTGGTATTCTCTGACCCTGTGGTTTCTCCCACATTTAAAGCAGGCTATTGAACTGACCCAGAGCCTTGTTTCTGGAGACCCCTGGGCCCACTGCTTTAGGAAAGCTGGGACCATTGGTGATGTCACGTGCTGGCCGCGGTAATTTATGACAAATCTTCACAAATCAATAAAAAATATGCGAAGTATATCATTTTTAAAAGAAAAAGAAAAGGGAAACACAGGAGACGTGCCCATTAAGGGCATAGCCATTCTAATACCTGTGTGTCTGCTTGGGTCTACAATTAAAAACATTCTGATAATAAATCTCCTCGCCGTCCCCTGTAATGCTTTTAACTTTCCTGAAGGTTCAAATTGGTATCCCAAAAATGTGCCAGGCCTCTCACGAGGTATTTTATAGACTCATAAATAAATACGGCAATTAATCTCTGCTGTATTTCTTTCGCCTTTAATGACAATTTATTACGGCATTCGCCCACTCGGTGCACAAAAACTCTAATGCACTTAAAATCGGATTTCAAACCAAACATTTTATGGGAAAATATAGTATTGATCATCCATTTAAAGATATCATGAAGATGATTCATAAGCTGCTATAAAAAAGGGTCTCAGGAGGGCCTTACAAACGAGCGAGGTGGTGTGGTAGTCTATTCATAAAACCAGAGCGAGCAAACCCGTTCCTCTTGTTTTCTCCATTTATCTTTGACTTTGCCGGCTCTGATGACTTTTGCACGTTGCTGTTTTGTCAGGAAAATCCCCTTCACGACGTTTTTCACAGTGACAGAGGGTTGTGCAATGTCTGTGGCCATGATGTTCTGTTGAAATTCTGTCTGCCAGAGAGTTGCGGGGCCCATTCAAAGGTTTGTGCTGCTGCTTTGTAGTCAAAACTCTTGCACAGCCCACGTCATGGTGACTTGCTATTGACCTACAGTGCTGGCTCTAAGCCATCCTGCTCCCCTGACGGCCTATGGTCCTAGGGTACCGTAGATGCTTGAATATCTTGTGTGCACACAGTACCATGTGCTAATGAGGCTGTCAGAGAACCTGAAGGAGCTGGCCTTTCTTTTCAAGTAGCATCCAGCCCGTCGGGGAGGAACAGCACCTATCATTCACAAAACAGACATTTATCCAGTGCCTGCTACATGCCGGGCATGGTTCTAGGAGGTAAGGATCCATCACTGATCTAAATGGGTGTCTGCTCTCATGCAGGCTCCATTCTGATGAGTTAACTATTTCCACATCATTCAGGAATCGAGTATCCAGCACCACAGTAATTTGGGAAAGTGACCTAATGTTTCTGGAATGATCACAAGACTCTAGACCTGAGGTTAAGCGCTTTTTATGTTACCCCGGATTCATTCCTCCAGTAAGCATTTATTGAGCGCTTGTTATTAAAGATCACCGAGTTAGGGGCTGGGGATTTGGTAGTCAGCAAGACAATTAAAATCCCTGCTCCCGTGGCATTTATTGTGTAGCTATAATATCTACCTGAAATTGGAGAGCGTTTGCTCTGTTTTATAGAAGCTGGGGCCCAAGAGAGTGGACCTTGTCCGGTGTATTAGAACCAGGATTGAAATTTCGGGGGTTGAGTTCAGGCTGCTGGCTTCCAAGTCCTGAGAAAGGAACATACTTCAGATGAAATGGTTCATCGCCAAGATGATGCCATTTCAAGAAGTAACTGCCTCCTTTGAAACGCAGTCGATCTGGCCGCTTTGTTCCTGTCCTATCACGGGGATGGCTCTCCCCGCCCCCATACGTAATGTGGCAACGCAGAATCCCTGCACAGAAACGGAAAAGCTGGGGCAGCCAGACAGATGTTTTGTGTCTTTGACATTAACACTTTGGATACATGGCTGATGTTTTGTTTTGTTTTGTTTTTACATCTGACTTCAACGGATGGATGACCAGTGCCATATGTAATGTCTAAGTGACTAGGGAAATGCATCTCTGGTGCATCTTGGTTGATGGGTGTGAGAGAGGGAGCAAGGCTAAGGCGGAATTTACGGCCTCAGGGCCTCGGCTGCTTCAAACCTGCCTTCACTACCCGCTCCGTGTCTTTCAAGTTCACGGCTTGCTCTTTTCCATTCTCCCTGTCTCTGGGTGTAAAACAGGGAGGGATTCTTACCCCCTTTTCAGAGATGAGCAACTGAGGTTCAGAGGGATTAAGCTACTGATTTAGGCCACATAACTGACTGGCATTTGTGACAACCTGGGAATCACTGAGTCTTTGAATGTCATGGTCCTCTTGTGGGCTTCTGACCCTCGTGCGAGAAAGCAAGGTCTGACCTGGGAGACCCACGCAGGCGTGGGGAGGTAGCCTGGCTGTTCTTCCCATCGCTGGCGAGGTGATACCTTGCTCTTTCCTTCTTTTTGTTTTTTTTTTAAAAAAATGGAATGCTTCACGAATTTGTGTGTCATCCTTGTGCAAGGGACATGCTAATTTTCTCTGTATTGTTCCAATTTTAGTATATGTGCTGCCGAAGCAAGCACTGCTCTTTCCTTTTGGTTTTGCAATCGGATGTCCCCTGGAAGTTTTACAGCCACCCTCGCCTCTGCTTCCTGGTTGTTCAGGTTTGCTGTAACCACGAGTCCCAAAGACGAAGAGAGTCTGCGGTGCTCACAGCAATCTCAGGGGCACAGCGCTGAGTAGAAGGCATTGAATCCACAGTGATCGAGCCGCCCCCCCACTCCCCCACGCAACCTGGGTGTGGCTCTCCTCACTTGCTTTTCTCCTCTGCCCCAAAGCTGGCATCTCCTGGAGACAGTGCCTGGGATTTTTCTGGGAGCATGCAGCTCTGAGTGTGAAGAGATGGAGGCATCAAGTTCAGCGTTTATCTTGTGGCCAGGAGAAAATGAACTCGACAGAGACAGCATGAAATACACGAGTGGGATTAGACTGTCAGTGCAGACCAGAGAACATAAACTACTTCCCTGTGTCACTTTCCAGCTCCAGGGCAGGGACAGAGCAGCGGGAAACCTGCAACTCTATGAAATATAAATTTATACACATATAAAAGGGAAGCCCGAGACGAGAGTTTTAACCACCGATTTTAGATATTAACCACTAAAATTCCTGTTACATTATAAACACCACAGGGCTATGGAAAAGTGGTGTGGGGATTAAGGGCATCTTTCTGCTTCGGGACTAATTTATTGCTCTAGATTATGCAGTGAACAGAGAAAGGGAAAAGTGATATTGGGTTGTTTCTCTGCAAAAGTTAAACGGGAATAACGGGAGGGTCCTGCCCCTGGCTGTAAATGCTGGGTGATGAGGAAGAAGATGGACAAGGGCTGAAGGGGGCAAAGCACTGATCGCCCGGGAGGCTCTGGACGAGGCTCCTTCCCTGGGGAAGCATCGGGTTGCCTATCATCCAACAGGAGAACTTGAGGCCAATGACTGACAAACGTGCCTTGAGCCTCCATCTTTATGGGAGTCAGGTCTTGCTTCCTTTCCCGAGACTCTGGACTCTTCTACCTGGGAAGTTCTTTCCATCATGGATGGTGCATTACCATTGTTCGAGCATCTTTGAAAAGCATGCACGCTCAGCCTCACCCTCTGAGATTCTGAGCAAGCCTGCAGTAGGGTCTGGACTTTTGTATTCATGAAAAATAGAAAATAAAAGTAGAACATGCACATGGTAAAAGGCCCGACTCCCCGTGGGAGATGGGATTGATTGCCGAGCTGATACCCGCTCCCTGCTTCCTCCTGGCTGAGCATCCTGCTGCTCTCTCAGGTGCCACGTGCCGTCTTGGCCCCTTGCTTCTGGCTTCCTGTTATCTTTTGCTACTGGGCGAGAGGGCCATGCTGTGCGAACCAATTCCAGCCACAGAGACTTAGAGGAAACCTGTGTGGGGGATTCTGGGAAAGCATTTGTTTTCATGGTAAAAGAGGACAGAGGCAGGGGTGGCATTTCCCTCTGTTTTGGAGTCTTGAACACGGACATGGTGACTGGAGTGGAAACATTCACTTATTCATTCTGCAAATGTTCATTGAGCACTTACTCTGTTCCGGTAAAAAAGTTCCAAAGTACAGGGATACACCTGGGAACAAGACCCAGTCCCCTTCCTCATGGAGCTGGCATTCTGCAGCAGAAGACAGACAGGACACAGGGCTAAAACACAGAGATGCGAAATAGAGAGAGATGCTCTGGAGAAAAAAATAAAACAAGGAAGGGGAGCTACTGGGAAGACACTTGCACAGAAGCAGCCTATTGTCAGGGAGCCAGTAAACCACTGCTCGTGGACTTTTAGTTATGCCAGACAAATAAACTGGTTGTGTTTCTGTCTCTGTTAATTGGGTCTTCTATTACTTTCAGAGGAATACATTCCCAAGACAGGGTAGGGGGGTGCAAAGAGACAAACAAGCCACCTGATTATTTCAGCTCTCCTCTCCAGAGGCACGGACTCCTAAGAGTTTCTTGGCTGCCTTCCAGAAATTTTCCATGTTAATCCAAGCCATAAAAGTAGAGGCTATATTTACAAGCTCTCTCTGCTCACACACACACCATTAGTGACAGTTTAGCAGGGTGGTTGAGAGTGTCAAGGTGGCAGCCTATATAGCATAGCATGGTAGCGAGGTGACCTAGAGAGTGGCTTCGCCACTTCCTGGCCATATTATCTTGAACAAGTTTCTTAGTCCCTGTGTTTCAATGTCTCCATCAGTGAAATGGAGAGCATAAGCCCGTCACACAGATTTCTCCTGATGGTTCGATTCATTACTACGAGAAGCACCTAGAACTATCCCTGGTATATTGTAACCCCGCAGAAATGTTTGCTGGTTTATATACAGTGAGTATCACTCTGTTCACTTAACAGTCACCTAACACACCTCTCCAGCATGCACACAGACAGCACTCCTTGTTGACCCCTGTGTCGTATTCCTCAGCGCAGGGTCCATCAGTATCTTTTTCTCTTAACGTCCCTGGGGCATGTCGATGAGGCCTCTTGATGGAGCGTTGAGTTCTAGTAGGTGAGCCCCCACACAGGCTGGCGAATGGTGAACAGGGGACTCTGCCGAGAGTCACCTTCTCTTCGCTGTTAGACGCCCCTTCACATCTCCCACGCTCTCTGCCCCCCCGCCTGCACGCCCACCGTGGACGCCCGTTCTGCTTCAACACTGAAGAACTGGATCTCTGCACACTTTTCTCCCAGGAGGAGGCTGCCTGTCCGAGTTTCAGATGGATTAAAAAATAAATAAAACAATGTGGAAACAAACCCAGAAGTCCTCTTTGTACAGAGGGGACACAGTAGCTGACTTGGTGGCATTAATCCTAGGAGGGAGGCAGTACTTGAGTAAGAGCTAGCCCAATGGGGGTCACAGACAGGAAAGAAATCAGATAATAATGATACAACATGTTAAACACCATGAGGGAGAATGAGCATAAAAGGCAATGGGAGTAATTAATTTTAACTAATCGTGCCTTATAGCTGTGTGCAGAAGACAAAGAAATAATCTGCCTGTGAGAGACGCACTGGGATTTTAATCAGGGAAGGTGGAGAGGCATTCCAGGTAAGAGAAGAAACAGCTTATGCATAGCCATGGGGTGAGAGATTTGGAGATCACAACATTAGGGTAGATGGGAGGTGATGGGGGCAGACAGAGGAGGGTGTTAGGTCTCTGATTAGCAGCTCTGGGTTCTAGCAAGGTCGTGCATAACAATGCTGATGAGATATAGCACCTTCTAGAAAGCTAACCCTTGCCTGGGCACACACTGTCAGCTTATCCCCAGTCCCACCCCCCAGCTGTACCATTCGGCGGGGGTGGGGGTGGGGAATCATGAATGGTGGGAAGGCTGAAGAGGTTGTGTTTAGGTCTTGAGGGTGGGCGGGTTAAACCCCAATATTAGTTAAGATTTTGTTGGTTGCTGCAGCAGAGGGACCCTGTCTCAGTCAAGTGCAACAAGAAGATAAATAAGCAAAATAGATACACCACTTGGAGGAGTCACATTCAGAGATCTCAGCAAGAGGCCCAGGGACTTTCTCGCCAGGGGGCTGCCATTAAGGAATCTTGGCTTTCAATAGCTATGCCCCTCTGGATACGTGTCATATTTCTGAGAGTGTGAGAGAGAGTACTGATTGGTCCATTTTGGGTCCAGTATCTTTGTGGCTGGACCAATCAGCTGTGGCCACAGAATGGTGAGAGTGATGGCCCAAATTTGGACACTGAGAGTGGGGGAAACTGTTTTGAGCTAAGTAGCACCCCCCCTAATCCAAAGTGGGGGACCAGAGAGTAAATCAGGGCAATTCCCAGGAATGAAGCAAAGCCGTCCTGCATCCAGTGCTGGAGGGGCCAGTTAGAGCTACCCCTGCTGGATCCAGGCCCTCAGAAATTTGGACCTCATGATTTACAAAGGCAACAGGAGCCAACAAATCCATTCAGCACACATGAAATATTTCAAGTGAGGCACAAGGGACCTGGAGCAGGTCTTAGAGAAGATGGATTTACATCTGGCAATAAAATCCCAACTCCAGTAACCTTTGCACTCAGGTCTGGATTTTGTCTGGGTCTTAAAGCTTTTATAAGTGTTTAAGAGCATGAACTCTGTAAGGGTGGAAATTTCTCTTGCCTTCTCTCCCCCAGGGATCAGGCTGCCAGAACGAGGTTAGGGGGCCTCTAGCTTTTATTCTCTTAGTCCTGGAACTCTTTGCCTTGAGGATGTTTTATCTCTTGCCCATGGATGGGCTTGGCCTCATGGCCTCTTAGGTGATGTACCTAACCTTGCTGCACGCCAGCATCCTCACCTGTGAAATTAGGGTGTTCCTCTCAACCTCAGAGGGCTGTCACAAATGCAAACTCCAGAACGTATTTGAAAACATTATGCAAAGTAACAAGTGAGCAAATACAATTATTTTGTGATCTTGCTATAGCTTAGCTTTGGAGATAGTAAACTGTTGCTTTGGGTCTTGGCTCTTACCTCTCTGAGCCTCAGTTTCCTCATCTATGGAGTGGGTACAATAGTGCCTTTCTCATGATGTTATTGTGAGGGTTAATTGCTAATGCATGCACGTGGTCTTGTCAGGGTCTGACATAAGTAAGGCCCAGGCATAACACATGACAATCGTCCCCATCTCCCGGGGACGTGTTCCAGAAGTCAAATCTAACATTCATGGTGGATGCACATCCCTGAGTCTAAGAGGCCATTGGCGTCCCTATTTGTGGAAGATATTTCTAGTGCACATCTGTATGATCTTCCCCTCTCCTTCCTAGGCAGGCTGGAGACAACATGTTAGAGGTTCCTTGTAGTTAGACAGGGCCACGCTACCCGTCGGGCCACAGAAATGTGAGTAATGTGAGTCCCTCCTAGGGAGAGGCAAGGAGAAGGCTCTGGATGAGATGCCCATCATTCTCTTCTCTCATGTCTGCAAATACGTGGGCCTCATGCTGACAGGTGGAGCCACTGGATCCCTGAGTCACCACATGGAGGACAGGGGCAGTCCTTAGAATTCTCAGACTTGTAGCAAACTTTATAAACTTTAAGCCATTGAGATTTGAGAGACGTTTGTTATTGCAAACGTCTCTCATTTCTAACCTGTCCCAGCGAATGTACTATAGTCTATCGCTTGCCACCTATGTGATCTTGGGCCAGTCATTTAACTTTTGTGAGTGTTAGTTTATCTGCAAAACAGGATTAAAATAGCAGTTGCTCATATGGTTGTTAAATGGAATGATGTGTATAAAGTGCTCAGCTTAGAGTTCGGCGCACAGAACGTGTCTGATGAGCGACAACAGTAGGGATGCTATGATGGTGACGGTGGTGTGATGATGATGATGGCGGTGGATGTAGTAACTGATTGAACCCTTCTATTCAGGTAGAAGAACCCAGAGAGTCTCCGGCTCTGGACAGGGTTGGAGAGCACCTTCTCTGGCTCATGTTAGTACATGGTTTATTGTATCACACGATATCGGTTAAAACCAGCTTCTGTGGTTGTCTCTGCAACTTCCTCGCCTGTATGTATAGAAAAGAATAAATACAATAAAATTAGCCTTGTTCGGGAAGCCATTAACCAGGAAGTTGAGCCAGCATGTGCCCTTCTATTCTTAGTGTTAGTCCCTCCTTTTACCGTGTAATGAGAGTGTGAAAATCAGACACCGGCCAAGCGCTGCCACCGTGGGATGAATGAGAACTGGTACGTGCCCTCAGGAGCTCGAGGTTCACCCGGTGTTGACAGCAATTGCCCTGAGCTGCAGTAAGACAGGAATATGTGATTATAGCTCCACCTTCCCTCTGCCCCGATACCAGATCGCACACGGTGTGATTCCATGGAAGGGAGATGAATTATCTACATTCTAGCTCTGCTGGTTTCTAGCTTTGTGTGGGGGTAAAATGCTTGACCTCTGTTAGCCTCAGGCTCTTTATCTTTAAAAGGGGTGGGGTAATAATTTCTACTGTATGATGAGAATTAATTACAATGCATGTGACATACCTTGGGCAGAGCTTAGCATTTAATAGATGCTCAATAAATATTGGCAGTTCTTAAACTCTTTGAGATTCTACATTACCCTGTCCTCCCAGCACCTGGACCATAGAAAGTGCTTTATATGCATTGATGGCATTGCAGGTGGAAAAGATTATATTCCACAATAAAACATTGCTAGAGGGAAACCCTTTCGATGGTATTTGAATTATTTGTATCTTTCGTATCCACTTTTGGTTTTGCAGAAACTTGAGTTTATGTTAATGCATTTTTAATTAATTAATTTTGAACCTCTGTCATAGAATTAGGTGACTTATATTTTTCAATTCTTAGCCAGTTGTCATGATTGGAGGGAGGCCCCTTCTTGCTGACTTTATTTCCTCCTGTTTTTATGATCCTCATTTCCACTTCCCTCCCACGATAAATATGAAACATCGAATGTGGTTTTGTGTATCTGTGTATTTTGCAGTTTTGTGTAATTTATGTGAATTGAATGGAACTGAAAATTTCGATCTCTTTCCTACTTTACCCATGACGTATTCTGTTTTGGGGACCTGCCCCCCCTTATGCTATGTGCATCAAGGTCACTGTTCCCCACTACTGGAGAATATTCTCTGTAGTCACTTCTTACAACACCTTCAGCCCCCAGCCGTGAGTACTCTACTGGAAATATTGTCTTCATTTTGTACTGAGTCAGTCAGTCATCCAATTACGGCATCATGATGCTCTTGAACCAATCACAACGGCCCATGCCCACGTGCCCACGCGGAGAATTAGGGTAGGAAATTAGAGTAGGAGAGAACGAAAAGCGAAGTTCTCTGATTTGATGTCTCTCTGTTATGTGTATGCACGCACATGCCTGCTTTTGGCTACATTGCACTTTCCTGTGTTTTAAATAAATATTCCAATTTACATAATTGAAGGGAATTTTCACGGTGCATGAAAATATAAACTCGGGGTTGTGATGTCAATTAGGACGATTTGTAATCCACAGTGGAAGCAGCCTTGAATTCACAGGCAGGCGACCTAGACTCGGGGGGTTGGGGGGGCTTCTGCCTCTTGTTAGCAGAGGGAGCTCAGTCAAGCTGTTTAACCTTTTCTGTGAAGGGGAAAGTACTAAATACAGGGCTGTCCTAGGGTTAGACGGGATAGCAACTAGACCTGCTGGAGATGTGGAGCATCACATTATATAGACACAGTTTCAAACACGGAGGTTTAAAATGCAATGGAATGAGCACCCATCTGAGGGCCTGCTCCAAGGTGCCCCTTTCCCATTTTATGTCCATGGAAGACCTTGCTCATGGAGCTGACACCGCTGCCCGATGCTTTTCAACTCATCTCTCCCGGAAGACTGCCAGCTGACTGGTACCCCCCCCATTTCCTATCTGCCATCCTAATTTAGGCTCTGTGCTGGGTCCATGGGGCAAGAGCAGAGATGAACGTGACCCCAGGTTTGCCTTCAGGAAGTTTCAAGTCCTGTGGGAGAGACAGACGTAATTAACTCCGAAACAAGACCAAGTCTCACCTCATGAGAAATCGTCACAGTTCTCCTGATACGCAGAAGAATGGGACATTGACTCTGAGGATGGTCATCCCTGGGAGTTTCTTTCAGCTGAGGCTTCAAGGCCAGAGAGGATCTGGGAGGTGCACCTATGGTGGAGAGCCTCTCAGGGTGGTCGCTTCAACAGCGCATGTACTAAAATCGGAACAATACAGAGATTAGCACGGCCCCTGCACAAGGATGACCAAATGGTCTGGGTTTGGAGCTGACACGGTCGCTACTCAGTCAGCCCAGATTCCAGGAAAGGGGCACGTGGTGCCACCTCTTGATGGGAATTGAAGCAGAGTCCCCTTGACGCCGCTCTACCACAAGTGGTAGGAGCTCTCATTATCTCTGTACGGTAAACGAAGAAACTGTGGGTACAGGAGGTTGAGTGTCTTGCCCAAGTTCATGTAGCTGGTAGGGGAAGAACTTGAGCTTGTACTTGGCTTTAAAGGCATCGGGGAATCAGGAAAGATCTTAAGCTGGGGAGGGATATTTATATTTCTGTGGCTAAATGCTAGTACTATGGAGAAGGCAGATCTTGATAACTCCGACATGCATCGGTTCTCTCCATTTTCAACTGAGGTCTGGGGACATGGCAGTCTGTTGTGGTGTTGACTCACTGGGCCTGCCCCTGCCCCAGCCCCTTAGTCCTCTGGGCCCCTTCCCAGCAGGTCCTCTCATGGTTAAGCATCTCTAAGTTGAAGGGGCTGTCATTTCAAGGAATCATGTAAGTGGTCACCTCATGTCCTGCATGGCAGCTACCATTGGCTGAGTGCTCTGGAGACTGTGGATAACTAGCGTGGATCTCATACACCAGTGGCCTCACTTGTCATCGGCCGGAGGTCTGCTCATGGCAACATGGGACGAGAAACAAATCTGAAATCCAACCACAATGGACGCAGGGTCTGGAACTGGTCACCTGGTAACTGTAGTTGTGGGAGGTAAAGAGGCAGACCATGGTTTGATTTTCTCCTAGGTCAAGGTCAGGGGGCCTTTGTAAGTAAAGTTACTCCCAGATCACAGATTCAGAACCGAGCTTACCATTCCCATTGATTACAGCGGCCACGTGCCCAGGAGAGAGGCCATGTGGCTTGGCTGAAGGCAAGAGCACATGCTTTGGGAAAAGACAGCCTCAGGGTAAATACTAAACCCCGTTCCCTTTCTGTGTACACCTTCGACGGGGAACTTAACC
This sequence comes from Macrotus californicus, assembly GCA_007922815.1. Taxonomy (NCBI): domain Eukaryota; kingdom Metazoa; phylum Chordata; class Mammalia; order Chiroptera; family Phyllostomidae; genus Macrotus; species Macrotus californicus. The sequence continues at coordinate 655 of VMDR010000113.1, read as the reverse complement.
TCTCTGGGCCTTGGTTTCCTCTTCATAAAACAAAGGTGGTAGTATGTACTCCGAGTTGTCATCAGCCTTGAGTGAGCTAACGTGTGACAGCTGACCCGTGGCTGCTCCGATCAGGGCTGTGCCCTTGGAAGAGGGGAGTCTGAAGTCTTGCAAACTGCCCAGGAAAGAGCCAAGTGCATACGAAGGATCTGACCATTTTATCGCTGCTCCAAGCCTTCTGTTCAATAACTAACAGCGCCGCCCACTCCTGCTGCGCCCTGCTCAGGGAGACCTGTGGGTCTGTGGTTCTCCACCTGGCAGTGCATTACAATAGTTTGGTCCATCCCAGACCACTGAAATCAGGACCTCTGGGGCCAGGCCCAGGAATCAGCATTTCAAAGATCTCCAACAGGGTTGGGACTAAGGTAAAGCAAATCAGCTGCCTACTTGGCAAAATTTAAGGTGGCACCCACTGTCAGGCACCAATCCTGTATCTGCAAGACCCTGAAAGGGAGAGCCTCCTTAAATATTATATCCTAGGTGCCCCACTGCTCACCCCAGTTCTGAATCTGCTCCCAGGGTGACTCCAATGACCGGGCACAATGTTAGTAACTATTAAAATGATGAACTATATAGTATATTCATGGGCCTCAGAAGTGACCTGGCTCCAGCGCCC
>VMDR010000112.1:0-419965 GCA_007922815.1 Macrotus californicus | reverse complement strand
GTCCCATGGCTGCCTCGCCTTAGATGCTCTCCAAAAGCCCTCTTTGGCCACCACCTTCAGTTTCCTTGAAGGGGTACTCAGACACATGAGATTCTGGAGAGGAATGGCAGGGCCAAGGCCAGGGGAGGGCCCAGGGGCTCCTTCCTCCTCTGGGTGGCTGAGCAGGCCCCCCACTAGCTAGGCAGTTTGGCGGCAGCTGGCGCCTGAGCTACACTCCAGGCCTGTCCTTCCTGGCTCATCCCCACGCAAAGCCTGTTGTTAAGGGCTACAGGCACTGCCCCCGCCCTAGAGACACGGCAGGGACTCCTGGGGCTGGGGCCACATGTGTGCAGCCAGGCATGGAAGGCAGACTGTGCACACGCCTCCTCTGTGGGTGAGCAGCCCACACCGGTGGTCCCTGCAGTGTGTCCCCCACACACAGCAAAGAGGACAGGAGAGAGACCCCCTTCAGAAGAGGGACTTCGATGAACTTCTTTAGATGGGAAGTGGAGGTTGACTTAACATGACAGCTTGGGTGTGGATGAGGCAGAGCAGAAAAGTGGGGCTGGGTAGAGGACAGCAGGTGACAGTGGCTGCTAGGGCAAGCTCCCCAAGCCGTCTCCCAGTCCACACTGCAGGCCTGCCGCGAACAGACCTTTGCCCAGAGTCGGGAGGCCTTCCTTCCAGGGGCCTGATGGGAAGACACATGAGCCCCTACCAGGACTGAAACGCGCCGGTCAGCGCTCTCCTTCCCCGTATGCGAGAGTAGAAAAGCCAGACATTCGGGGACAGTGTGTGATAGGAAGTGCGAAGACCAGATAGGAAAAAATGAACCACAAAGAGAACAGGGGAAAAACACAGGAAGCAAGTGCTCCCCTCCCCCCAAGCCCCCTTTATCCCTAAAACAGAACAAGATGCTCTGAGAAGAGAATAGGGTTACTCAAAGAACAATAGTGACGTCCTGTAAATTGAAAATGTGATTGACTGCTGAAATTCAAGAGCCCAGCAGCCAAGCCTGGCCTGCTCGAGCCACGCTGAGGGCCATGGGGCCCCCCTCGAATCCCCATGGGAAAGCACCCTCTGAGCCTATTCTCTTGCTCGCCCAGCACCCAACAAGTGTGAGGTCAGAGTAAGGTGCTCTCAGACCTGGGAGGGGTCTCCTGATCTAGTCCCATGTGACAGGCCACTCCCAAACCTCAGGGCTAGAACAAGCACGGGTTAGAACCTCAGGGCTAGAACAAGCACGGGTTAGCCCAGGACTTGGCAAGGGGGCCACCCTGTGGGGCCATTCTTCCAGGGTCTCCCTTGGGCTCCCAGGTAAAATGACAGAAGCCTCTCTCCCTGTGACCTCTGCTGCTATAGCAAGGCCTTTCCGATGGCAGAGGGTCCCCAGAGCAGCAAGAGGGGAGGTCAAGGCCCAGCACACAGTCATCCAACTGCTAACACTTTATTACAAACCCATGCGCCCAAGTGATTTCTCAGGCTGGCCCAGAGGCCAGGAGGAAGGGAGGGGCCCTGTCTCTTGATGTGAAGAGGGCAGAGTCACATGACAGAGGAGCAAGAACCCAGGAGAGGAGGGGTTGGTGGCCGTTCTACTGCTCAGGGACTTAAATTTCCTCCAATCCACCTTTCTGAGGATGTTCCTTGAGGTTATCCTTCCATGAAACAAGGGAGGGAACTGAGAAAGAGGGGGTCATGGAAACAGGGATGCCGGAGTGGGGGTGGGGAGGGTGTGGCCCGCAGACAGCACTATGCAGCCTTGGAAACGAGAGAGGAGGAACAAACCAGGAGCCCGAATCTGGCTCCACCATCGGACGCCCCGTTGGTCAAAACGACCCCTGAAGCGGCAAAGAGCAAGCTCCTACCTATCCAGTCTCATCACTAAGCAGTGGTGTGGCCTCGGGCAAGTGACTAAGTGTATTCATGCCTCAGTTTCCCCACCTGTTAAGAGAGGGTAACAATCGTCCTTACAGGACCATTAAAGTAAATGTTCAACAAATTATTTTAAAATAAATAAGCCCCTGGAGATGTTGGGTAAAAAGGCAGGCTGCGGGATGCCCTGCTCTGTGTGGAGAGGGAGAGAGGGGTCACGGGGCTGCCTGTGCAGGACAGGCAGCCATTTCCAGGAGCATCAGAACGGCCAGACGAACAGGGGCGGAGCAGGCAGGAGGACTGGTGGGAGCGTGGGTCACCCCAGGCACCCAGTTTGTCATTTGATTTATGTCTTAACCTTGTGTCTGCATTACCCATTTCACACTTTGAGAAAATAGCTGCATTGAAGGGGCTGGGCGGTGTGGGGTGGGGGTGCTGGGGAAGAAGAGGAAGGGGTGACCAGATGAGGGTACTTCAAGAACAGGGGTGTGGTGGGAGGGGCCCTGCCAGCTCCAGCCCATTATGACCTCCCTGGTTGTGCCCAGGCCTTTGTGACAGGCATCCCTGAGGCAGACCTGTGAGCCAGGACACCTAGGGGGCCCTCAGTAAGAGGGTGGCAGGTCTGGCCAGGCCAGAGCCTGGAACTGGGGTCAGGAAGGGGTCACAGGGAGGTATGGAGGGGCCAAAAGCCCTGGGGCCCTGTGGCCACTCCCACCCTCAATGCCCCCAACCCTCAACTTCAAGCAACCACGGAGGATGCATAGACCCACCCTGCCAGGGGTTTGTAAGCTGGTCCTGCCCAGGGCCTCTCAGCTCCACGCACTCAGTGGAGTCTGCCAGGACTTTCCCAGCCCCGGGACCAGGAGGCGGGGGGCCCAGAGTAGGCAGCGGGATACCTGGGGGCTTTATTGCAAGTGAAGATGGAGAGATGCAGAGACAGAGACCCAGAGAGCCAGCAGGGGTGAGACAAGGACAGATGGAGGCAGAGCTGGGCTGGGTCTGGCCCCTGCACTCAGGAAGGGAGCCGGGGTTACCCAGGCAGGGGGGAGCCCCCAGTTCAGGGCCCAGACCCTGCCCGAGCCCTTACCTGCCACAGGGGGCAGGGACCCCAGCCTCACCCAGGGTAGCTTCCTCCCAGCTCCAGAGTGTGCCCCTGAGTCCTGGAGAACACTCCTTCCTCCAGCTGGAGCAGGAGAACCAGAATCTGGTGAGTGAGGTGCTAGGGCTGACCCCAGGCTTTCCTGGACCTCCTAAGCCCCGTGTCTCAGGCTCCTGCCCAAGGAGCAGCTGTGACCACCAGCCCAACTCTCTGCCTCCCACCCCCAGAAAAGGCAGAACCAGGACCTTCGGGAGCAGCTGGGGGCCCTTCTGGGACCCGGGCAGCAGTTCCTGCCCCTGTGCCCGGAACACTCAAGCAGAACGGCCCTGGCCTGGGTAAGCACACGGCAGCAGCCGGGCCCAGCAGGACTTTGGCTGCTGGTAGGACTGACCCTGCAACTCCGTGCACCACACCCTCCACTCCTGCTCCCATGCAGTCCATGACCACAGACACTGTCCATGACCTTGAAGCTGACCCAGGGGCTCTTCTGCAGCCTCCTGAGCAGGCTGGCTCCAGGCCCCTGGAGGACAGGGCACCTTTGCAGCTGCTGCGGCAGGAGCTGTGCCGAGGGGAAGAGTCCTTCGTGCAGCAGTCCCAGGTGGGCGCCTGGGACTGGCAGGGGCTGGAGGGCGGGGCAGGGCGGGTCCTTCGTGCAGCAGTCCCTGGTGCCCTGCCCATGCTTGTACTGTGCTCCCCCTACCCCCCAGAATGAGCTGCAGCAGATCCGACTGTCCTTTGAGAGAAAGAAGATGGCCATTACCGAGGTGCCCACCTGGCCAGGGTGGAAGGGGTGCTGGGTGACCCACGGGGCAGGGCACATCCTGGGAGCATGACCTAGCCTTCTCCCAACCAGGTGTGGGATGGCGTGGCTGAGGTACACATGGCCCTGAACAACCAGGCCACTGGACTCCTGGTAGGTCCCCCAAGGAGCCATGCCCAGAGGTGGAGGGAGGCAGGGAATGAGCAGGGCTGGTGGAGGGGGAGGGGGCAGGGGAGTGTGCAGGACCATCAGGGATGGAGGACCCTCTACCTCCTCTGCCCCCTAGAACCTCAAGAAGGATATCCGGGGTGTGCTAGACCAGATGGAAGACATTCAGCTGGAGATTCTGGGGTGATGTGTGGGGTCAGGGGTGGCATGGGCTGGTGGAGGGCAGCCTGACTGAGCTGGGAGGGACAGGTGTCCTGTCAGGATGGGATAAACCAATCCCTGGTCCCTCCCCGGCTCCATGGCACCAGACTGAGGTGGTGCCAGGCCACTGCAGGGAGAGCAGGTGGCCCTGACTCTGTAACTCCCCCAGGGACCGTGCCCAGTGCCGCACCCAGGCGAGGAAGGACCTGTGCGTAGCAGTAAGCACCCCCACCCCCGGTTTCCTGCCCTGGAGGCCCTGTTTGAGGAGGGGAGAGATGGGCTTCAATGGAAGAGGCCCCATGGTGGGAGCCCCATCAGGAGCCAGGTGACCAGAGTCACCCGGGGAGCCGTGGTTGCAGGTGCCTGTCCCGGGCAGGGGGAGCAGGAACACGAAACACCTGGACCCCTGAGGGGCGGGGGCAGGCTCTGACCTGCCCCCTCCTCCGCAGAAGGCGAAGTCACAGCTGGGATGTTCTGAAGGCCTCAAAGGCCAGCTCTGGTAAGTGGCTGCATGAGTGTGCGGGTAGAGCCTAGTCCCCCGGGACTGTCCCTCGGGCGCCCCTGCCCCCTGACCACCACCGCCCGCAGGCTGCTGGCCCTGAGGCTGCTGCTGGGCACCCTGCTGGCCTGTACCGCTGCCTACGTGTACGTGGTGGACCCCACACCCTTCGAGGGGCTAGTGCCGCCCCTGCTGAGCCGCGCCGCCGTCTGGAAGCTCCGGACCCTACTGGGCCCGTTCCTGCGCCTCGAGGTGGATGACTTCCTGCCCTTCTAGGCTGGAGGCCCAGCTGCCCCAGTGAGGAGGAGGCCAGGCGGCCAGCATGGCCCCGGGTGCCCAGCGGCCGAGCCAGCCCCTGCCCACAGCACTGCTGGCACACCGTCCCCACGAGCGCCTCGGAGAAGGGTGGAGGAGGGTCTGTCCTGAGGGTTGGGTCTGCGGCTGGACATACAGTGGTGACACACACAGCGTCTGAGACTGTCTCCATGGAGCTGGGGACAGGGAACTTTGCTGCATCCCAAGGCTGATCTCGAAGTGGGTTGGGGGTCCCGCAGGGTGGCAGCCCCACCTCGGTCTTCATGCCCCGTGTGCCTGCTGGATGGCAGCCCCTCCCCAGGAAGCCCCTGGCACCAAGAAGGCTCTGAGCAGAGGGTGGCCAGGAGGGTCTCCACTGGCCGTGAGGACAGGGGATCCTCAGGTCTCCACATGGGTATAGTGCTCAGCCTAAACCTCATACCTATCACGTGACCCGAGGCCCCTGCCTGGCCAACCACCTCGCCCTCCCCCCCTCCCCCCACCCATGGCCAGGCCCCATTCCCATCGCTTCCTCAACCCAGGGCCCCTGTCCAGTCCAACCTCCCAGCATGCCCCAAGGCTTGGAGGACAGGGGGACCACATTGTTGGAGAAAGCTGTGGAGGTAACACCAAAAATTTTATTCAGGGCATTAAATTGGGGTAGGGAATTCCTTCTAAAACAATAGAGAATAGCTTTGTGGCTCACTCACCCCCACGTGGGAGAAACAGAGCTGCTGCTCCAGCAGGAAAGGGCGGGCTGGGGCCCCACCCTCTCCCCGGGGGGCATCCGGGCCCAGCTGGCTGGGGACTGCAGAGCTCCACCCAGGCACCCCCAGGCACCCCCAGTGCTCATCCTCGAGCAAGGAGTGAAGGCTGCCGGGCAGAAGCTGGGCAGCGGGCTCTCCTCCCGCCCAGGCAGAGCCTGGGCAGCTCAGCAGGCTGGTGGCTCCGGGTTAAGGCATCTGTGCTGGGGTCAGGGAGGGGGGAGTGCAGTGACCTGCAGGGGCAACCTGAGACCCCCACCCCAGCCTTACCACAGAGGCCTGGACTTCCTGAGGAGGAAGTGGCATCTAAAGTGCTTAGTCAAATGGGGAGGTCAAGGTGATAGCTTGACACCTTGGGAAGGCCATGCTGGTCCCAGCAGATCCAGGGCCCCCACCTGGGGCGTTGGGCACCCTGCAGCAGATGGGAACTTCCTGAGGTGGATGGGTACATGGTCACAGGCCCCAGCGAGCTGGGAGTCAGTCAAGGTTTGGCTTCAGCCGACACCTCAGGGTCCCTGGCAGCCTGGCCTCCCAACTGTCCTGGGCTGGGCTGTCCTGGGCCCCACAGATGCCTACTTGGTGCCCCGCTCAGGCCCCGAGAGGCTGGGGAAAAGGCTGGAGGCGGCCATGTGCAGGCGGCACACAGCTCCTCGGGGGGGCACCCCAGCAGCCGGGCTCCAGGGGACCTGCAGTAGTGGGCGGTCCTCAGGGAGGCCCAGGTGGCACAGGTGCAGGCCGGGAGGCACCCTGGACGGGCCACGACGCCCCCATCCACGGCTACGAGTGCCGATCCGCCCCCTGTGGGCCGCAGCGTCCCATGAGAGAGAAGCAGAAAGGTGGAGGTCAGCCTGGGGCACAGCTGCCCAGGGTCCCAGCCAGCGGGTGGCCCCATGTGCACCCCTCCTCCATCTCCAAGCCCTTGGGTTCCTGGGGGCCCCTGGGGCCGCTGCAGCCCCAGCCTTTCTCCAAAAGCCCTGTTACTGCCAGGAATGACGCAGACCCCAGGGAGCCACGTGCTCGTCAGCCAAAGACTCGTGGGCCAGCCCCCGCCTCCCACGCTTCCAGCTCGACTTAAGTCAGCAGAAGTGCCCACACGGACGCTCGGTCCCATGCTGCTGGCCATCGCCTCTCACAGAGCCTGGCTGACTCTGCCCCCCACCCCAGAGCCCCTGAGTGTCAGCAACAGCCCTGGCCTTGCTCAAGGAAAAGATCAAAATGACTCTTTTTCTTTTTTTAATAAAATTATAGATATATAGATGTAGATATAAAAACATAAAACAGACACAACGCAAGCAGACGCTGCTGTGTGCTTACTCTCGGGTCCCTGGCGCCAGGCAGAGCTCTGACCCCCTCCCCATGTGCTTCCCACGCAGGCGCCGAGGCTCTGGCGCCCCGACTCTGCATGCCTCGGGGTAGGGAATCTCGTTTGGCAGGGAAGGGACTCCTGGTCTCAGAGGCCCCTGCAGCAATGTCCAGCCTGTGCCTGCTCCCACCTGCCCCCATTGCCACCCACAAGAGCATAAAGCAGAAGTTAAGGCTTCAATGACAGCGAATTTCCCGGCAGTGGGGGCAGCGGGGGCCTGAGCTTTAACACACGGGACATGGCATGGCAGCTCAGCGCACAGACACGGGGACACGCCCACCAGCTGGGCGAGACGGGACATGGGGAGCCAGGACCCCTCCCACAGCTGGCAGTCTGTCCGTCTGTCCATCCACCTGTCCGTCAGAACCCAGAGTAGCCCTGGAGCTGGGTGCCTGTGGACCAGGGCTGGACTCCCCGCAGAAGAATCGGCCTCATCAAACTAGAAGTTTCCAGCGGGTCCCTGAAAGGCAGCAGGTTAGGATCAGCCAGGCGGCGGGCCCTCAGTCCAGAGGATGGCCAGGGACCCAGGCCTCTCTGACCATGTCTGGGCCACAGTGACCCATCCATAAGGGGAGTAGGGGGGGCTGGCCTGGTGACAACCTCGGGACATGGGTGTAGTCCACACAGATGCGGTCCGTGCCCCCTCAAGGCCCAGCTATGGAAGCAGGGGCACCAACACAGATCTGCAGCCGGCGGCCCTCGGCCTGCCCACGCCCTGGTGAGCAGACAAGTGGATAGACAGGCGGAATAAGAGGGACAGACTTGTGGAGGCGTGGTTCTCACTCCTGCTGATGTGTCCACACCAGGCCTGGGCCGCCTCCTCTGTCAGGGCAGAGAAGTCGGGGGGTGGGGGCAGCCGCTGGGGGTCCTGGTCCCCGTGGTGCCACAGCGGGTGGGTGGCAGTCACTCCTCACACCGAGATCTCGTACGTGGTCCCACCCACGCCAGACACCTTCTTAACAAGCGTGTGGCGGGCAGGGCTGGCGGAGGACCCCGGGGGGCCGGCAGCAGGGCCCAGGCGGGCCAGGCCTGGGGACTGCCCGTTAAGCTTACTTGGGGGGGTCTTCAGCTGAGGGTGGTCCCTGCATCAAAGCAAACACATGCATGCACACACACGGTGAACAAGGGACCACGGCAGGACAGAGGCCAATGACGGCAACGGGACAGACGATGCAGACAGAGCCCTGGGTGGCCCACGCCACTGAGCTCAGAAGGTGCCACCCAGAAAATAAGTGGCTGCACCGAGCCTGCAGGGGGAGGGCTGTGCTGTCACAGGACAGACATCAGAATGGCTGTCACACCCCCAGGTCCCTTGGTCCCTCCCACTGGCAAGGGAGGCCAGCTGAGCCCCTGGCTCTACCTGGGCCTGGTACCCTAAGCTAGGGAGCCCAGTGATGACTGTGTGGCCCCTTCCCTGTCCCCTCCTAGGAAAACGAGGGGCTGCCCTCCTGCCCAGACACCTTCCTAGGCCGCCATTCCCTGCCTCTGTGCAGCTGCTACCTGCTGGACCTGCTGCCCCCACAGCAGGGACTCCCCAACCCGGCCTGTGCTCAAGGCGGCTGGGGTGATGCCCTGGTGATGCCACTGCGCCTAGGGCAGGGACTGCACAGGCAGGTGTTCAATTCTTGCGCTTGGACCTAACCTGCCAGGCAGCTGGTCTGCATCCTCAGTTACCCACCCACTGGGAGCTTGGGACCGGCCTGCCCTTCAGGGCCCCGTTTCTGCATCTCTGAGCAAGGAAGCCCCTGCTCCCAGAGGCCATGTGCCCTACCCATGGTAGAGCATTGTGCTGCAGGGTGCTGTCCCCAGACTCAGTCTCCTGGACAGGGACAGTGGCACCGCCTCTTGAGGAGGAAGGCTTGGGGCCCCCACCCACAGGTCTGTGCTGGCTGAGGGAATGTGGGGCATTAGGCTAGGACGCAAGTCCTCCCACATCTCGGGACATGCCAGGGCATCCTTGGAAGGGCGCAACCCTCACACAGGCTGGCCAGGAGCCTGCAAGGTGGGGAAGGGCCACCCCACAGGCCACGTCAGGCCTGGCAGATAACCCACATTTGCTTAGCCAAGTGGCCCCACAGACAGACGGACACCTGCCCCCTGCCAGGAAGGCTGTAGCACCCTCAGCACCCACCTCTGCACGGCCAGTGAGGGCGGTGGCTCCGGGAGGTCCGCGTGGATGAAGGCAACGGCTTTGGGGCCCATGTAGGAAGGCGAGCGGGGAGTGCTGGGCGGGGAGGGCGGGCCCTGGCGCAGGGGAGACCTGTGCGAGCCACTGCCTGGCCGGGGTCCCGGGGCGTTGTTGTTGACCAGGTCGGCCTGCAGGGAGGACGAGGAGGTCCTCGGCGCCCGGCTCACCACGCTGGACAGTGAGGACAGCGACGTCTGCAGTGCGGGGTTTCGGGCGCCTCCGAAGCCAGGCCCAGCCACCAGGTCGTCTCTGGAGCCGTAGCGCAGCACAGGGCCCCGGGGGCCCTCGGACAGCACGCTGGCCTGCTGCAGGCTGTAGGAGCTGGGCGCGTCATAGACGCCGGAGTCGCCAAAGAGCGAGTCGGCCTGAGACCGCAGCAGCCGCTCACGCTCCTCCCTATCCTTGCGCTCCTGGATGGAGGCCATGATGGTCCTAGACAGGTTGTCGTAGCGCACAGGCGAGGGCTCCCTGGGCCGGGGGCCCAGCACAGGGCTGAAGCTGCGGGGTGGGGGCGGTGGGGGGTCACCCGCAGACCCCGGGTGCAGGTAGGGCGAGCGGTAGCTGGCCACACTGGCTGAGGGGTGGGCAGGGCACACACGGCCACTGGGCGAGGCAGGGTTAAGCAGGCTGTCATAGGACAGGCTGCCATTACGGTTGGGCAGCGCATGGGGGGCAAAGATGCCGCGATGGGGTGTGGGGGGCCCACCATCTGAGCGCAGGGGCTGCAGGGCCATGTGGTCCCCACCCCGTCGGCCTGCAGCCTTGAGGCTCAGGGATCGAAGAGCCCCCGAGAAGGTGTCAGCAGTGCTGAGCGGTGGGGATGGCGGGTAGGCAGTATGCAGACCACCAGCTGTGTAGTCGGGGAGGTCCAGGCTGGGCTCAGATGTAAAGTCCAGGCTGTGGATGCTGTCTTCCCCCAGAGTCAGGGAGTCAGGGCCTGGGACCTGCAGACACAGAGGCTGTGCATCTGCCGCTGCCCACCCACCATGCCTCACCTGGGCACTGGATGCTCTCTGCCCACATGGAGGCTGCAACCCTAGGGACATCAAGGTGGTAGCAGGTACAACCAACAAGGTGTCCCAGAAGCTCTCCATCCCCTGGCCACAGAAGGAAGTGGGGGCAGGGTAGGACAGAGCAGCAGCCTCTGATGGCGCTTCCCCAGGGAAGGATGGGCATCCTGCTCCAGTTCGAATTTCGGTGGCGGGGAGGGTTGCCTCAGGAGCTAGACCTTGGGGAGATGTAATAACCACACAGTGACCAGGGCCCTTTCTTGGGCCCCCCACCCCTGAGGGCTGAGGCACTGCAGGGCCACATCTGGCTGCTACACACACCCAGGGCAGTGTCCTTGAAGCCCACCCAGCTCAGGGGGCAGCCACACTGACAGTCTTTGTGACTCAATGCTTGGGCTGGAGACAAGAGCCTCAAAGCCCAGGGGGGCACGGGTGGGCACAAATGTGGCCTCAGGGCATTTGGCCAACCCCAGGCCCTCGGTGGGATCCATGACAATCCCAGGAAGGAAGTGACCTGGGTGAGGGCACCTAAAGCCTGTCCCCAACCCCAAGAAGGACCATTCACAGTGCACTAGCCAGGGAAGCTGGGACTCACTGCCCAGACCAGTGGGCCCTGAGGAGCAGGCTCAGGCAGGATGTCAGCCCTGAGAGGAGGGGCCTCCTGGGCTGGGGCTGGGGGCTGGTCTAGGTGTGCTGGTCCAGCCACAGGGCTTGCCTCTCGGGTGGCTGGGAAGGAGGATGGGCAGCCTGGGAACTCGTGGGGAACTCCTGGGAATTCCTCAGGCAATCCAGGGCTGCCGATCGCTCCATGGTGAGCGGGCACACAACACTTACACAACTCAGAAATGATGTGCTTTCTCAAAGAGTCTCGGATTCTTTTGAAGCCTTCCCGTGGGCCTTTTGGAGTGACTAATGGTGGAATTCCTGGCATCCCGGCACACGCTGCCCCTGTGGGCAGCCGCCTACCGGGCCAGCGGGCAGCGCAGGCAAAGTGTGGGGCCAGGACTGCCTGCACTAGCCCCGCCCAGCACACTCTGCCCTGCTCCCCTCCACTGGCCCCAGCGGGGGTCTCTGCGAGGTGGGGTCCTGCTGACACCCTTTATGCTCCAGGCAGGGCCTCCCAGAGGGTGAGGCCTCCGGGGCTGGATCTCCAGGCAGGGCCAGGCTTCCTCACCTGCTCGCTCGGCCCGCAGAAAGGCGCTTTGGAGCCTGTGGGAAAGGCAGGCCGGAACTTGTACATTGCAGGTGTCGGGGGGCTGGTCCTCTGTGCTGACAGGGCGCTCTCTGGGGGAGGAGGGCCAGAGTCAGGCCACGGTCAATCCACGCCACCTCCCCTCATTTGGCCGGCCCCGCCTCACCAGCACTGCCTGGGCGTGGGGTCGGCCGGTCACTGCCGAACGTGCCAGTCTCCGACTTGGGGGGCAATGGCGGCCCCAGATCCAGTGGCTTCTCATCCAGCCTGTCCAGGCTGCCCTTAGACTGGGAAGGGACATGGTCAGTGGTGGGTAGAGTGTGGGCCAGGGACTGGGCTTCACTGTAACCCCTTCCTGGGGCCCTGGGGCCTGGACCCTCCCTTGGAATCTGCCCAATCCCTCCCCTTTCCATTTTTTCTAGGCCCCTCCAACCTAGCTGCTCCCCACCTCCAAGGGTCTGACCCTCACCCCATCTTCCACCCACCCCAGGGCCCCCACCTTGCTTCGGCCAAGGCCAGCCTTCAGCCCGTTGTCACTAAGCTTGACCTTGAGCGGTGGGGCTCGATCCAGAAGTTCGGGCCGAAGGAAGGGCGGCTTCAGGCGAGCAGCAAGTGGCAACCGGGGTGACTCCACCACGTACCTGCACCAGGGGCAGTGGGGACAGTGGCAAGGGTGGCCCAGTCTGCGTGTACACCAAGGGCAGGGCTGGCCCCCCGTGCCCAAGGCAGAAGGAGACCAGGCTTAGGGTCCGTAGCTGCCCACCCTGAACCCAGCAGAGGCCTCTCAACACCCTGCCCAGGCCTCACCGGGGAGCCAGGGGGCTGCACAGCACGTGTTCCACGTTCCCACAGCAGCCTCGGGTGAAGGGATTCACGCCCCCACGAAACTTTCCCGTCACCTGCGGACAAGGGACCGCTCAGCCAGCGTGGCCACCCAGGGCCTAGGCCAAGGTGGACAGAGGGACAGCTGGGGTTCCTCACAGGTTGGTCAAGGTCAGCCCAGTGGTAGCCCCACCCAGGCCACCTCAGCCGGTCCCTGCAGGGAGCTATGGAACTTACAGGCCCTGGGTCACTGGTGGCTACAGTGGCACAGCCCCACCCCAGACCCCACCAGGATGTGCCAGACCAGCACTCCTACCACCACCGCTGCACAGGCCGCCTCGGCTGAGGGCCCTTGCAGCCCTGCCCCCACCCAGAGTCCCTGCGCAGCCGTGCCCTCTCGGCACCACGGACCCCCATCACTCTGACTGTAGGGCCCGCCCGTGTCTGCACCTGCTCATTGGTAGTGCGCCCTCGAGTGACCAGCACCACGTGGAAGCCGGTGAGGCCGATGACGGGGATGAAGAAGAGGCCAGCCACACACATGACAGCCATGCTGGCCCGTTAAGGCCAACGGCCACGGGCAGGGACACAGGGCAGGTGCCTGTGGACAGACTACCCGCCCCCCAGGAAAGGCCACCCCTGCCCCAGGGACTCCCACGCAGCCGATCCACCCCCTCGCGTCCCAGTTTCCCCTATGAGGCCCGCCCCAGCCCACAATGCCCCTGTGGTCAGGCCAAGGATACGTGATGGCAGTGTGGGCGGCACCCAGCCCCTCGGCGTGGTTCAGCACGTAGACCAGGCCGAAGGCCACAACCCCCACCATGTGGGCGCTAAGCGACAGCAGGAACAGGAAGAAGTAGCGGTAGTTGCGGCGCCCGATGCAGTTGTTGACCCAGGGGCAGTGGTGGTCGAAGTCCTGGGCAGGAGCGGCACGTCAGGGCGAACAGTGGGCGGGGGTGGGCACACGGTGGGGAGGGGGTGGATGGGGTGGCAGGGCGGTCACCTCTACGCAGTTGTCGCAGACGCTGCAGTGGGAGCAGCGCGGTGGGCGGTAGAAATGGCAGGTGGCACACCACTTCATACGGACCTGGATGCCCCGCACATCCACGTTCTTGTACAGCGGGGCCCGGAAGTCGTCCTCCTTATCCTCGTCTTCGTCCGCTGTGGGCCAGAACCAAAGGGGGGGCCGGAAAGTGACTTCCCTGGCAGGAGGGCTCCTCCCCAATCTCTGCCAGCCCACCCACTAGGAACCCCTACCAAAGGCTCTCCCCATGTCAGCCACTCACACTCTAGTGAAAGAGAGCAGATAATCTATCCCGCCACAAGGTCCTACCTCGGGGGAAGACGCCAGGGTCCATGAAGGTGGCCATGCTGAAGTTGGCCAGGACAAAGAGGAAGATGATGCCATTGTAGACAGGAACAGCTGGGGACACAGCTCGTGTCAACCACGGGCATCTGTGTGGGACAGCAGGGCAGAGCTGGGTCTGGGAGTGTGTCAGGTGACTCAGGAGCAGAGGAATTAGGCATGTCCGTGCACGTATAGGCCTTCAGAGCCACCACAACGGTAAGCATGGCAGTTGGGAAGGCCACCGCGGCGTGGGCCCTCCGGGAGGCCCCGCCCAGCTGCCTGCAGCCCTTCGCTCAGCCATCAAGGCCGGGCGCGGTGTGCACGGCACAGACTCCGTGCCAGCTCTAAGCCCAGCAAGCCCCCAGGTACCTGTGAGGCATTTAACTCACATTCGAGAAACTGAGGCTCAGAGAGGCCCACAGGCCTGGGGTGGCCAGAGCCCACCCACACCCTCCCACCCCGCCCGGCATCTTTCCCAGGCTCCCAGGAGGGAAAGGAGCCCTTCCTGCCCATGTGCCATGACTGACAGAGGCCAGTGACCCACCAGGCAGCTCAGACCTCCCCATCCTCACCCAGATCTGTCCCCAGCCCCGTGGGGCCCCCTTAGCAGGGCGATCCTTGTGTGGGAGGAGCCCCAATTGTCAGCCAGTAAATGCAAAGTAGCATTAACCCTGCCCTTCCCTGAGGGGCGCAGTCTCAAGAGTCTGGGCCACCAGGCAGCCCCTTCTTTTTAGTAGGTCACCTTACTCTCCATATGACAGTGCAGAATGCTTGGAGGCTCCAGGAAAGAATGACTCCCCCACCCCTTCCAAATCTCTCACAACTTGGCTCCCAAGGCTGCCCCTCTTCCAGGATGCCTTCCCAGACTCCTGGTGCCTGTACGGGTCATGCCTACCTCCCTGGTGGGTGGTCTGCCACAAACAGTGTCCTCCTCAGCCCTCTGGGGACCTGACCAGAGGCTCATCTGTGGAGTCCCGCCAGTCCCTGGACACATGGCCTGTGGCCCTCTGCCTCGACTCAGCAGTAGGACCCTGAGTCCACCCACTCAGCTCTTACAAAGCCCCTCCAGGCTCCCCAACTCTCCCATGGCTCCTGGCTGCTGTGACAAGCAGGGGTGTTCGGGGGGTCTTCTCCCCTCCCAGTACTGAGGCCCACTGAGAAGTTGGGGGGCCAGTGGGGATCCCCCACAGCAGCCCTCATTGTAAGCCCTGCCTGTCACCCAGCACACACAGGCCACGCTGGTGCGCCCACGCCTGACTTGGCCAGGAGCCAGCCCCGCCACCCAGCAACCACCTCCATGACAGCAGAACTTCGCTATTTTTAGTGGAAAGCAAGAAGCTATTTAAAGCTTCCCTTCCCACAGCAGCACGCTAGGCACCCCAGAGCCCGAGTTACCCCTTCCTCTTCTCCAGGACCAGCCACGCAGGTGGATGCACGGCCTGAGGACGAGCTTCCCTCTGCCGGGAGGGCTTCCTCTAGCACCCCCTTCCTGGGTGGCCCAGAGTACCCACCAGCGGATGCCTTCCACACTCCCCATCCCTGTATGCTGAAGCCTGGCATACAGACAGTGCTCCATGTGTGTCTGTGGCTCTGATCCAATTCCATTCAGCAAGGCAACAGTGGGCCCCTGAGGCAGAGGTCCAAATGCCAGTGTGGAGGGGCTTTTCCCAGGCATGCCTGGGACCCAGGGGAGAGGTGGGGCACTGTGGACCCCAAACGGGTGGTTCAAACCTGCTCCCCATGGCGCCTTCTGGGAAGGGCTGGCCACGTAATCTGTGCAAAGTGAAAATGTAGGCCACTTGTTAAAAAGTATGAAGATTTTCAAGACGGTGACAGGAGACCATGGAAGCACACTCGTGCCCCTGCACAGTCTGACGGCTGGGGAGGCAGCCCAATCTGGGAAAGGAAGAGGCTGAGGGAACCCGGGACGTACTGGGGCCAGCTGAGGAGGGGCGGGTGGACAGATGTGGAGCGCAGCAGCAGCGGGGGCATTGAAGACAGGAGGACACATGGGGAGCGGCCTGGAGTGTGAGCCCCGTCCACTGTTCTGTCCAGGTTTCGCCGATGAATACACAGGACCCGCTGCCTGTCTGCCCTGCACTGCGGGCCACATTCCACCCTCCCAGCTGTGTGTGTATGGGGTGGGGGGTGCTTCTCTTCTGTCCTCCCCATTTTACAGACAAGGAGTTGGCACCACAGGGCTTGACAGAGGCCCAAGAACTTGGGACGAGTCTGTGTCTGAGCTGGGATTCAGAGCATGACACAGGCCAGCAGGGCCTGAACCGCACAGGCAGCCCCCACCCCCACGCGGACCAGGGCTCCCGCCCGCCTGGGCAGCCTGTGCTGTTTCGACCTCCCTGTGCTCTGATGAACTCCCAGGCCCCAGGGGCAGGACAGTGACCCTGATTAGATGCTGGGGGAGGGTGTGGCTGTGGACACTGGGGCCGGGTTTGGAAATCTGCGCTGTGACGGCTGGATGCCTGCACGGAGGTGCTGGGTGGCCTCTGCCAGTGTGTGCACGACCTACCCACCGCCTGAGCCTCGCATACCCAGGGATGGGGCGCAAGCTTCAGCTGGTGTTGGGTCGGCTAGGGAGGGGTACGCATCCTCTAACTGGGACCTGAGCCACTGCCCCCTCTGCCCACCATCTCCAGCCCCCCAGACTTGATTCAGACCCGGGATTAGGCACACCCATGCAATCCCAGCCCCCCAGACGCCCCCAAGTGGCCTTCACCACAGGCAGGGCCCTGAGAGGGGCTTGGGCCTGGCTCACACCTAAGGGGGCTGGCTCACTGGCCAGTGTTGCCAAGGCCTGGAACCCCGCCACCCTGGGAAATGTGTAGACTAAGAAGGGAAGATGAAAGAGCCCATGCAAACACGTGCATGGGCATAAGCACATACACACGTGAACATGCAGAGACAGACACATGCACACACGTGTGGTGCACACTCAGAAACATAAATGTGCTCCACCTGGGACATACATGTGTAGACACATGAGCACACACTGCAAAGCATGCACAGACACACACGCACAATTGTACACAAATGATGTGTGCGACCATAAACATGTGTCCGTACACAAGGCACACGTGCACAAGCACTTGCATGTACATGTGTGCACACTTGTGTGCACACTGGCATGCTTGTGCACACTTGCACACCTGCATGAACACACATACACATGGCCACACAGGCACACCTACACAAATACAGATGTGTGCACTTGTGAACACACGCCTCTCCCACCACCGACCCCAGCCCCACTTAACCCAGGCTAAGCCACTGCTCACCACCCTTCCACCTCTGTGCTTCCCTCGGCTCCCTGTGGGCCAGGTAAGCAGGACGTGTGAGGACACTTACGCTCTGGGAAGAACCTGGCAGACAACAGTGCTCAGCCCACCTTGAGCCTATCGTAGGCTCCAGGGTGCCCCTCTGCCCACAGGAATGTAACCCCACATCCCACCCAAGGGATGATGCACTACAGGCTCACCCTGCTGGGAAGGGGCCGGACACTCCCTCCTGGCTACAGCCAGGCTTCAGGCCAGAGCAAGACTAGGGGCGTCGGTGGGGGGGTGCCCAGCCGAGGCTCCGCACCCTCATCCCCAGCCAGCCCCCCAGCCCCGCCTCCCCAGCGTCAGGGCCACTGCCACGAGCCCCACCCGTGTCGAGGCTCGGGACCAAGGCAGGGTGGGAGGTTCTGCAGGAGCAGCATGGGCACCCAAGTTATCTGTGGACTGAAAATTTTAACTCAGACATTTTCATTTAAGTTGGGTTCTTCATTAACAGTTCACATGCACACACAGGGACACCCAGGAACTGAGGATCTGCGGCCACTCTGCCCTGATCAGGCCAGGCAAGGCCTCTGGCCATGTGTGCCCACCCATCTAATCCCTACAGAGAGGAAAACTGAGGCTCAGGGGGCCAGGGACACCCCAGACCATATACAGCGAGTCCTGGCAGGGGCCTCACACCAAGATTCTCCCCACCTCCAGCAGCCCTGGCCAGCAGCTGTCCACCTGGGCCCACCATGGGCTGGCCTGGTCCTGGGCTGGACCTCCCACTGTCCTAGGCCGGGCCTTGCTGCCTGTCTGGGTCTCCGACCATGCGGAGGGCTCAGGCCCATCCGGGGAACAGGCCTTGGCATCCCAGAAGTCAACCCACGGGCCCCAGACAGACATAAAACAGCCCAGCCCAGCCCCAGGCACTGGTGTTCTGCCAGGCAGCCTAGCTCTCTGACGTTCACAGAGTCCTGTCCTTCTCTGTAAAGTGGCTCTGGGAGGAGAGAGGGGCAGGGACAGAGGCCTGGGAACCCTTGGACCCCCCACCCCAACCCCAGCATCTGACCCAACCTGGAACTCAGCCATAGTGTGAAGGGCTTCTAGGGCCCAGGGGGGTACCAGGAGCCCAGGAAGGCCTCCTGGAGGAGAGGGGCCTCTGGGAGCCTGCCCTGCAGTATATGCTCCCCATTCTCAGAGTAAGGATGCCCCCACCTTGCAGCATCCCTTCTACGCCCGACACTCTCCTAGCACTGTGCCCGAATGTACTGCTGGTCCCACCCCTCAGGGGGCTGGCCTTGGTCCCCCACCCTGTGTGACACCAGGAGCCAGTGCCTCTGTAGACCTGCCTAAAGGGGCGACTCATGTGTACTGAATGCCAAGACAGGACCCGGGCCCCTCAGGACCCAGTGAAGTCCAAGGATCGAAGGCAGAGGAGACAGAACCCTGGGGCCTGGTGGGAAGAGGGCGCAGGAGTGCTGCTCGCCCTGCATGGATCTGAGTCTGCAGCAGGCCTGGGCCCGGAAACAGCAGAAAGGAGCATGGGCACTGGGGTAATGAAAGGCCAGTCCTGAGGAGGGGACCACCTGGACCTCTTCTCAAGAACCCAGCTGCCAGGGCAGGGGCAGGCCAGGGTCAATTTGGCTCAGGGACTGTGGGTGGCCTCAGGGTCGGGCTGCAGGGGAGCCCCATCCTGGGGATAAGCGAGGCTCCCTTGTCTAGGTGGTCATTCCACCTGGACCTTAGCTAGTGCCCCCAGGCCATCATCCTGCCACAGGGACACACGAGGCACTGTCTCCTGGGCTATACACAGGGCAGAATGCAGGCACCACCTGTGGTACCCCAAGGGAGCCCTGCACCTCCCGCCATGACGTCCCTGAACCCAGACCCCCATTTGTGAGAACAGAGGAAGGAAGACGTGGCGCATAGCAGGGTTCAAAGGATGCAGCATCCACACAGTCTACTACTTGGGGGTGGGTCGAGTTCACAGGACAACGAATAAGAGCCCTCTGAAATCACCAGAAGAGCTCATCTCACACAGCACAGCACAGCGAGGCCAGGTGAGCCTAGAGAAAGGGATGAATGGGCTCTCTGGAGTGGAGTCAATTTCAATTCCTTTTTAAATGGTCTTTTTTTCCTGCCTTTCACAAGTTCTCAGTAGTGAACATGTATTACTTGGAATGTTAGGAGGAAAAATGCTAAGTTGCACTTAGGAAATGAGAATCTGAGCCTCCCTCAAACCCCCCACCCTGAGGCTCCCACCCCCAGCCAGGCCCAGGCTGGGCTGGTCCCCCACAGGACTCCTCCCCCTCTTCCTGTGCCTGCTGCCCACCTGCCCCTCTCCTCTCTGCCCCACAGGCAGCCTCTGAGTGACAAGAACACGCCTGCTCACCAAAGCTAGAAATAAGCCCGTCCACACAGGCCTTAAAAACACGCTCTCGGCAGCCTATGGCACCTACCCAGCTCCAGAGTCCAGGTAGTGGGCTCTCCCGCCTCCACAGGCACCCGGTGCAGACTCACCATACACAAGGCAGCCACCCTCGCTCTTACTAACATGAAAGGGTGCCATGCCGGCCCCTGCCCACCCTGCTCCAGGTTCACTCACACTCGGGCTGACCCACCTCTGAACAGAGGCCCCACTGGCTTCTGGCACACCTGAGGCCTCAGGTCCCCAGGAAGTTTGAATGGTCATTGCTTTGGTCAGTTGGGCTGTGTCTGAGCCTGGGACTTGTGCAAGGGGGTGGTCACAGACCCACATGGCTCAAGTCTGGCGTCCCAATCTTTCCTTGTGTCAGAAGGAGACTTGGGGAGCACCCACGACCATGCGGAGGGAGCTATATCCTCAGCCCACCACTTCGGTCTGTGAGCCAGCCAGCATTTGAGTTGAGGAAGCTAAAGCTGCAAAAGCACGGAGCCCTGCCTGCTTTCTGCTTCAAGAATTCCAGGGCCCGCTGTGACCAGTGTCCCTGGGTGTGGCCCAGCCTAGGCCCTCTCCAGCTGTGATCACTAGGCTTTCCTGTGAAGAAGGTCAAGGAAGGGTGGAGGGTACTGCCAGGCCAGTGTCACCAGCAGCTGTGGTGGGGGCAGGCACGTGAGAGACAGGCCATACCAAACCTACTTGGGAACAACTTGGCTCTGGCCCCTGGCCAGACAGCGAGAGGGGACCCAAGAGAGCCCTCAGCTCCTTGAAGGAAGAGCTGGTAGCTCTGGGCAGCCCACGTCTCCTCCTGAAGCCTGCAGGAAGGGGAGGGCTGCAGCCACACCCTGAGCAGCCACCACACACTCTCCTGTCCAGGCCCAGTGCTTCACACCTAGGGCCTTCCTGGTACACTCATTAGGTGCCCACCGGGCACTCGTGTCCCCACACACAGAACTCATCTTTCCCTGGTGCCCCAGGAAAAGCACACTCACGGCTTAAGCCTCAGCCCAGGATGAGGGCTCACGATGCCTAAAGCCCTAGTGCCAGTCTTGCCCTACCCAGCCCTCCGTGCTACGCCGGGTCCCTGTACCTGGTCCCAACCCCTTCTGACCCGGCTGTGGCCCCTGCGTCCCCGGAGACGCGGCAGACTCACGTGAACACGAAGAACAGGGTGCTGGAGCCGACCAACAGCGCGGCGGCTGTGGCCACTGGGATGTACTTGGCGGGTTTGAGGCGCGTCCCGGGGCTGCGGGGCATCCTGGGCGCCGCGCCGCCGCATCCCTCCCCGGGGCCGGACGGGCGGGGCCGGCGGGGTCGTGCCGGGGTTGGCGGGGCGGGCTGGACGCGGCGCAGGACCCGCGGCGGCGGCGGCACAGGAGGAGGAAATCCCACCCCACGGGCGGCGCAGCGGCGGCTGATGTCAGCGCGCCCCTTAAGGTGGACCCGGCGGCTAGGGGCCCGGGGCTGGGCGGAGAGGGGGCGGGGCTGGGCGGAGAGGGGGCGGGGTCGAGGATGCCAAAGAAAATGCCAATCCCACCACGCCCTCCTTCAGACGCAGGATGCAGGAGCCCACCCGAGCCTGCGACCCCAGAGCGCCCAGCCGCGCGCCCGCATGCGCGTGCGCACTTGTCTGAACCTGGTCGGCCTTTTGCCCGGCGCTCAGACCCGCCTAAGGTGGGCCACTCCTCGCCTTGGTGCTCTAGCCCGGCGATTGCCTATGGCTCTCAGAAACACGCAGCCGTAGCACGCTGCAGACTATGCCCACCAGGTGGACATCGTAGAGGATGCCAAGCGCCCTGTTCCTAGCCCGCAGGCTCTGGTGCTGTGGCATGTCAGTCTTCTCCTAGGCCTCTGTTTGCACAGACCTGTCGCTAAACACCTTGGAGTAGCGTATCCCTGCGGGCAGGCTGTTGGCCCAGCACCACGCTGTTCTCGATAGTGCCAGGCCCCTCTCATCTGGAGCTCCTCCCACTCCGGTATTCACAAGGGGTTGGGAGTTGTGCAGGGGTCCCTTGGTTGTTTATCCCCTTCCCAGCTTACAGCCCTCTGGCCAATCGGCAAGACCGAGCACAGCTAGCGGGCAGGGTAAGGGCAGTGGGGGAACTGGTCCTTCCGTCTCCTGGCCCAAGCTTCAGGCTTGGGAGTATGAGTGGGTGAAAGGCCGAAGGCCAGGCGATTCCCTCAGCCTCGGGGCAGGGTGGAGCGCCCCTCAGGAAGCACCGGGCACCCTGCCCCAGCGTGGGATAGGCCCGTGGTCAGGCCCACCTCCGGCAGGAAATCCCCCCGCCCGCGCCGACGCCGCTTAAGGTGGACCAGCAGACTTGCAAAGCCGGCGAGGGGTGGGCGGGACCAGCTGGGCAGCGTGTGCAGCGGCTCTGGGAGGCTGGGACTTCGATCAAGCTCCACAGCCTCTCCAATGAGCACCAGCAAGTGTCTCCATCCGTGGCCGCGCGCGACACAGCGGCCGAGATCTCCGCAGGTCAAGCTGCCAGAGGCCCTAGGGTTTCTTGGCCCGGAGGCCCCTCCTTGCCGGTAGGTGGGCCTTCTTAAGGCTCCAGCTTCGAAGGCTGCGGGCTGTGAGCTGCTGCTATTAAGGAAGCCGGGATGGGGGCCAGACCGCGGCGTTAAGGCAGCTTGACAGCAGATATGGTGATGTACTTTCTCCCACAACACCCAGTTGTAGCCTCTGCCCACTCCAGGAGGCCCAGAGCATGGGGGACTAGCTCTGTGAGGGGGTCTGGGGCATCAGGGTGGATTCGGAGTGCAAATGTAAACAAAGAACAGACGCCACCTGGAGCAGACTCCTCCTCATGGCTGTCTGAGATAACATAGCCCTATGGTGGCCTAACATTACAAGCAGGCCCTCAGGACAGGGGACACCACTCCAGCCAAACCCTGCCCTACCTCGGCTTCACCCTTGTTCTTGCGTTTCTGCAGCCATTTACAGACCACCACCCCTGTTCTTGTAACTGGGCCTGGGCAAAGACCCACTCATCAGGAGAGGCTCCTCCGGACTCACCTACTGCACCCAGAGCAGGGCTCTGCTCTGTGTAGGGGTGCCAGGACAGCTGAAAGCTGTGGAGTGCCAAATGCTGGTCATAGGAAGAAAGGACACTCATGCCTCTTTGCCGAGGTGCCTGCAGACTGCCTGGGCAGAGGGCGTCCCGGGTGGGATGGACCCAGTGAGGCCACAGCCCAGAAATACTCCACCCAAGGAATTAAGTTCCCAGAAAGATGAAAGCACAGCTTCCCCAACACCCCCACCCCCTCACAGGAATGAAAAGGTCATAGGTCACATCTCTTCATCCCTGTTACTGTTAGCACCTCAATTCCAGCTTATCACCACCGCCTCTGTGCCACAGGGAGCCCACCTGAAAACACACTGGCTAGGGGCAGGGGGTTGTAGGGTTAAAGGAACCCCACTAAATCCTTGCTTGCATTTGTGTGTCTCCCGCTGCAGCACATTCTGCATGTGCTGATAACAGCTGCATGTTTAAATGCTCCTGGTCACAGCACAGCTCTGTCCTCCAGCAGTTCTAAGGGACCTTCCCAGCTTGGAGATACATCTTCCTACCCAAGAGGAAGTCAGCCTGGGGTTTCACATCAAGTGGGAAGTTTTCTTCTATTGGGGCCCAAAACAATGTTAAACATCCGTCCTATGCTGAAAGTGGTATCTGACCACCCTTCCCCAAAGGATGAAGCCCCCGGGACCCTCCACATAATGAACCCAACAGAGGCCTCCCAACACAGGGAAATGACGTCTGCCCTTCACAGCATCACAATTCCAGTTCAAGTGGGATGAGGTATCCAAGTGTGTGTCCCTCCTGGGGTGGGAAAACCCATCATGCTGATGTTGACCTGTGCCCTGGGGCTGCAGGGACACACTAATAAGCCAGCTGGTGAAATCTTCAGTTTTAAAACCAGAGTGGCTTCTTTGAGTGTGGCATCAAGGACACCGGACTGACCAAGGACACAAGTTTAAACTGGACAAACATCACAGGACACATGGGGCCCAGCTACCAGACTTTTTCGCACTGTAAAGCACCTCTGGTAGGTGTGAATGGCAAACAGCCACAAGAAGCATGAGTGTATCCACCCTGGGTTGGTCCACGTTTGCTCCTCCCCTGCTGGAAGGTGGGGAGACGGCACACAGCTCCTCAGAGGTTACCTCCCTGGAAACACCATCAGAAGCCTGCCGGCACACTGAAAACCCCTCTCCCCTACATAGGATGTCTACAGAGGCACCCCACCTACAAGCCAAACCCCTAAATGGCACTAACCCATTTGTATTCTCGAAAGCATCCTTTATTTAAAACTATTGCAGGTTATCCATGATTCCACCCAGACAGAGACATAAGGAGAATGAGGATGAAGGGGTGGGCCAAGCCCCTGCAGATGCACTGCCACATACTGGATGTGCGTGCTGTGGGACTGGTCCTTCCCTAGCTGAGGGCTGCGCAGACGGCCTTGACCAAAGCCTGGATGGAGGTCTGTCTGCTTGACCTCCCTGTACCGAAGCCAAGGAATTTGGTGGTCTTCCTTTCTCTTCCCCAAAGGCAAAAAAAAAAAAAAAATGGCAAAAAAAGTCCCCACGACTCCTCGCCACAGGGGAAAGGCACGTAAGGCCTTCAGGAGGCAGAACAGCCAGCACTGGTCTCCCCCAGCCCAGATGCCCCACTAGCAATAACCCCACAGCACCCCAAAGTCCAGGACACAAGTATGACCAGCGGGGTCTGACCCAGAGTGCCACCCCAACACCCTGGAGCCAGCAGGAACCCACACTGGTGCCAGGACAGGGCCGGCGCACACACGGTCCTGCCCTCCATGAAGGTTTCCAATGTGTTGTTTATTCACTACTTTTGATGACTATAAATAAGTGTTTCCACTATGGAAAAGAAAGTTAGCACAGTACATTTTCATGACTGGGGAATGAATTTTCTGAAGTCATCTTTGATAGGGCAAAAACTTAGAAAAAAAAACACCTGAATGCTAGAATTCAGTTCTTTATATAAAGTCCCTTGTAAAAACAAAACAGAATAAAAACAAACCGAAAAGGGGCAGGGCGATTTTTTTAAAAAAAAAGGAAAAGAAAGGAAGGAACAGAAAACAAGGACAGAGGACTTATTGCTTCTCCTCAGCTTCTTCCTTGGTCTCCTCATCTTCGGACCCCTTGCTCTCCTCCTTCACTGAAAGAGCCTCCAGCTTTTCAGTCACTTTCTCGGCATTATCGTTTTTGCCCGATCCTCCTGAAACACGGGAACCCGGTTAGAAAGCTGAGAAGCGCCTCTCCCCAGCCCGTGCCATGGCCAGAGGCACCTGCCCCGTGTGAGCCCAGCACACACTCCCCACGGGGCAGGCCGCTCTACCGTACGCCTCCGGAGCCACCCGAACACACACACAACTCATGCCTGGGACTGCAGTCAGTCTGCTCGGTCATATCTGGTCACTTGCTATGGTGGCCACTGTCAGGCCCTGAATAAGCAAGTGACCATGAGGACCTCTCGAAGCCCATTCAGCCTCTGTAGGGCTCTAGTGAGACACTGTGACTTAACAGTGTGCCCAAGTGCCACAAGGCCAGACCAACGAGCATGCACTTGGGGCTTGGATGGCCAGCTCCCTCCCCAGAAAGCACCATGTCCCAGGGCAGCTGTGTCACCCTCAACAGGTCAAGGCAGTCACAGTACTCTGGAATGTTTCTGTGGCAGACGAAAAAAGCACCCGCCTGGGACTGCAGCCAGGTGCAGAGTGAGTCTGCAAGGGGGCCCCCACCCATCAACACCACATCACCTTTCTTTTCTCTCTCTTCGATCTCTTTCCTGCACTCTTCAAACTTTGTCTTGAATTTCTGTGCATCTGTGGAAAGAAGAGAGACCCCCTCAGAACTGAGCAGTGAAGGGGACAAGCCCAATGACTGTGAAGAGCCAGGACTCAGAGGGCCCATCTCACGGCCATTCTGACCTAAGGACAAGCCGGGCCATCTAACGCGGTCCCGGGCCCACTTCTGCCTAGACCGTGCAGTGACTGTTTCCTGGATCCCTGCCGAGGCTAGTGGCTATGCTGGGCCGTCTCCTTCCATCTGACTCTGTAACAATTTGGGCACAGCAGCACAGTGTGGTGGCTTCCTGCAACCAAGGGCCTGGGCCCTCCTCCTCAGGTACTCTGATCTCCACTCACGTTGAAAGTAGACGCTGGGCAGGCCCCGTTCCTAGAGCAGAAGTGAGGTCCACTCAGCACAGGATAGTGAGCTACTACTAGGCCACTGGACCCCAGCACCCACCCAAGTCCCCCAGGGCCCACTGGGCACAGCTTTTGACAATCTGGGCTGGAAAGACACCCAAGCAGGGGAGAGATGAGCCTGGGCCTGAGGATCTTAGCACAGCCCTGTGAGCACCCAGGTGATGCTGACGGAAAGCCAGCTGGCGCAGCCTCCTTTGAGGTTAAGAGGGGAAAGCACTGCTGGTGGACTCAGTCTGAGGGTAGCCTCAAGGGCACACGGCTTGGCTGCACTCAGATCTCTGAGGGGCCAACAGACAGCTGGGCAGAAACAGTCCCCAAAACAGCTTCCCAGTTACCAGTACTCCCCCCGAAGAGCAATGGCACCACTACACTGTAAAACCGGCGGTGGTAGTCAGGCCCACCCACCCTCCTGCTTACTCTCAGCGTTGAGGAAGCGGATGGCCAGCAGCTCCGGCTTGGGGCGCTCGTCAGCAAAGTCGGCATGGGTGTTCCAGACCCAGGCACGGTCACTGCCTGCGTTTGGCTTCAGCTCCATCATTGGCGTAACTGCAGGAGAAGCCCCATGAGGACAATGCCCATTGCCACGCAGCCAGCTTCATACCTCGGCCACCCACCACAGCTGCGGTCCTGGCTGCCAACCCAATGCCTCACTTTGGTCAAAACAGGGATGATTTGGGACAATCTGGACCAAACCTCTTTTAAAAATACCTGCATTCTCTTTAAACCAGGATCACCCTAAATCTGTGAACAGGGTGGCCTGCTCCTTGACCATGAGGACACATTAGTGGCAGTCACTAATCCCTATGCAGACAAGGGCTCCAAAGCCAATGTAGCTGATCTCACCTAGCCCCCGGCTACAGCCCCCAGACCCGGGACAGGCGAGGGCACAATGCCAAGCAGACTCAGCCCTTCCTGCAAAGGGCGTCCATCAAATAGCTGTGGCCACACTCGGTCACACCATTGGGGACCTGGCCCATTGGGAGGTGGGGGTCAGCAGAGGGCTAGAAGCTAGGAAGTGGGGTGATCACCCAGAAAGACACAGAGTCAAACCAACACAACTAATCTCAGC
The DNA here is from genome assembly GCA_007922815.1 of Macrotus californicus. Lineage (NCBI taxonomy): Eukaryota > Metazoa > Chordata > Mammalia > Chiroptera > Phyllostomidae > Macrotus > Macrotus californicus. Next base: position 393,403 of record VMDR010000112.1, on the reverse strand, counting down.
CTTACACTGTCCAGGGAGGCCAGCATGGAGACACAAGACTACCACAAGTGGGCACCAAGACCCTTGTGACAGAGTCACATGCCATGGAAGACACAGCCATGATGGCCTAGAATAAGCAAACCTACCCCACCTCCTCAGGCTCTATGCAAACCCAAGGGGAACAAGGGAGACCAGCTCCCCAAAGAACAGAAGCACCCCCAGTGCCATGCCCAGCAGTACACCAGTGGCAGAGGACTCCGGGGGTATGGAGATCTCTGCCACCGGGCAGCACACCACCATTGCCACCCAAACCCCACTTGGACACCCGAAAGCCTTTGTGCTGTACAGGGTGTGCACAGCCATCTCCCGCCACCAAACACCGGTCCATCAGGGCCTACAGTGTGCACCAGGCCCAGAACCCACTTGCAACTCACATGGAAGTGACCCAGCAACCTGGCAAGGCTCTAAAAAAAATCACAGGTGTTGGGAAGACCCCTGAGGAAGCAATTCAAATTGAGCTGGTGGGCAAGGACCAGGGCAGAAGCAACTGGTACACAGAGGACCCTCCCGCCCGCAGGGCCTCTGCAAGCCCATCCATCCTTCCACAACACCCTTGAGGGCCATTCCGCTCCAGTTCCTACCAGCGGTTACCCCGTGGGCACAGACAGACAAAGGACCCTGCCTGTCGGGGACACATGACACCAGAAATGCAGCGCAGCCTGGGATCAGGGACAAAACCCAGGACACACAGGCTTCCACAGACACACATACTCAGAGCACTGCACGCCAGGCCAACAGTCAAAAGACTGATGAGCTTACTGTCACCTCTTCACAGGCCAGGGCCCTTGGGGCTAAGCCTGAAACCCCACACCCCACTGAGCCCAGGGCTACAGACTCACATGCCCAAGGGCCTCCAGCAGCCCCACCCACTCCTGTGAAGCTTCACAGGTGCCTAAGTAAGAGGCAGCCACCTTCTCCCACCCCATTCCAATCCCAAATCCCCCTGAGGGGACACTATGTGGGGACAGAACACATCGAAGGGTGGGAAGGCTGCCGCCCAGGCACCCCACACACAGATGCACACGAGCACACACAGATGCACTCACACGCCCTCAGGCGGAGCCTGGTCCCGAGCCCACACTGGGGCTCTGCATCCAGCCCCCTTGGTCCCGCCTGCCCAGACTCCACACCCCTGTGCGCGGTAAGCTTCTCTGCAGGTCTGCTCTGAGTTCTGAGGCACGTTGGGAAAACTCATTTCCTATTTTAAATTAAAAAAACACACCGTGAGCAAGCACTCCATGTACCAGTATACTCCTGGGTTCCCAGCGCAGCTCTAAGAGCAGGCTGCCCAATGTCTGAAGCTGTCCCAATGCAGAGTGTGGGGACTCGGAATGAACACACACACCCGAGAGGTCACCTACTATAGTGGTTGGCGCATATCTTCAAGGTCTTGTCCCTCCTCATGAGGAGGCGAATGGTCCCTTTTTCCTTATGCTTTAGGAGCTTGACGTCGCCGGTGCCTCGTTCCTTCCATTCTGGGAGATCGTTCTCTGAAGCAAATCGGAATAGCTTTGCCCGCCTTCAAGAAAAGCCATTAAGAGCTCAGGTACACAGAAAAGGTAACCGATAAGCCAAACACTTGCTTGGGAAAAATACCTATTTTCTGGGAATTAAACAAATGACTGTATTTTTGCATTCTAAAAACTACAAGCCAAAATGTCACCAAAAGAGCAAGAAAGCAAATTCCAAGCTTTAACTTGACAAGAAGAATAAAAGATTTCTACAGTCACAACCTTTTCTGACAGAAAGACCTGACCCCTCAGCAAACTGGCTCACCCGAGCCCGCTGGGCGTGTCTCTAAGCACTGTGCAGGGGCTTCCCAGTGCCACACAGGGCCCCAGGGACAGCATGTTCTCACAAGGACACCTCCAGGACTTTGACCTAGAGCCCCGAGGGCCCAGATACAAAGGCCAGACCTACTGGCCTCACTTCCCTCAGGAAGGGCCTGTGACCAGGACACCAGGAGCACCCCCACCCCCCCTGCAGGGACAAGGAGGTGACAGCAGCAGTCCTCACTCTTGGGAGGAGCCAGCCCCTGGCTGCAGCATCGTTTCTGGGCCAAGCAGAGCCCTGGAGAACGAGTGTCTTCAGGGAGACGCCCACCATCTTCTGAAACCAAAGGGGAACACGGGAAACACGCAATTCTCCTTCCCCCGGCCCCTGGGAGTTGTGGGAAGGTGGTCTCCCCGGCTCCCTTCCTTAGAGGGAGGGCTCCCAGTGCTGGTGATTGCTTCTGCTCCCCTGCCCTCATAGGAAGCAAAGCACTTCAACCATAAGCCAGTATCTAGGATGGGTCTGAATGGGGGCAGGGAGTCCCACGAGCTTGGACGGGGCAACACTACAACCTACGCCCACTAACTTGCAGCATTTCCTACAGTTCTGAGCTCAGCCAACAGGCCACAGGCCACATTGACAGACATCTCAACAACACACTGCTCAAGTAGGCACTGCTTCAAAACAACGCCAGCCTCCCCCTCCCCCAAAACAATTAAAAACAAAAACAAAAAGTACTGGCCCTATAAATTCTCACTGAAGAAGCCAAGAAGCACATTTAATTTTTAAAAAGTAATCTCAGTAACTACACCACCACCCACTTTTCTGCATAACACCAGGTACTATTTTGTGTATTAGAAACAATGAATCAGGGATTCACAAGCTTCAGACTGCCAAAATCTATGGCAAAAAAAAAAAAAGATAGTAATAAAAGATGAAATATAATAACAATGGTAGAGACTCCCGGCTCAACAGAAGGAAAGAGGCCCTGGAGTGAGCGGGGCTTGGGGCGCCAGAGCAGCGCCAGGATACCAGGGAGCGCCTGTGTCCTCCCCAGCACTGGCCACGGGGCAGCAGGGCACCCAATAAGAAGCCACCTAATGAGTGGATTCTAACAGCAGCCTTGATTTCCACATGAGATTAGTCATAACACACAATTCCAGGCCCTTCCTTCAGCCTCGGTCCAATTAAAGTTCAGGCCAAGACTTTAGCACTCGTAAAAACCACAATTTCTGTCTTACACCAAACAGATCTTTTTCTGAAGCAAGATCAGCTTACATTTTGAAAAGCTCCTCTTCATCTTCTTCCAGCGTTTTAATTTCTTGCTCAGGAAGAGAAACTATAGGCTCAAACTGGGGGTCGTGGTTGGACTCATCTGCATTCTCAGTGGAGGTATCATGGTCCTCGTGGATGTCCTGTGGAGGGAGGTGTGCAGAGTTGACCAATGGCAGCGAGCCTGGCCTGCAAGCCAGGGCTCATCAGTTCCCACAGTGGGTATCCCTAACTGGCCATCCCTAATGGCCTCACCCCAAAGCAAGAAATTAAGGCCACAGCCTTTCATACTAGGTAAGTCTGCCTGTCTGTCCAGCATAGTGAGACACCCTGGGCTTCAGCACCCACCCCAGATGCATCAATCACATCTGACTGGGGCTCCAAAAACTCAGTCACCTAACAACCCAGTGGCCTGGGAGAAACTGCCCCATTTCCTTGAGCCTCAGTGTCCTCCTCTGTAAAACGTGGATACAATACTGCCAAGCGTGTAGACTACAAAAAGACACAATGGGCTGAAGAGGACAATGTTACCCTTAAAGCGAAAAGCAACCCTTTGAGTTTTTACTGGTTGAGAAACATGTGTGCACTTGCTTACAAGAAGAAAAAGTTGCGACTGCCAGTTTTTAAAAGGACACCACAGTTTTGTCAGCAACTGTATCTTGGTTCGGAAATTAAATTCAAAGGAATCGTACAAATAAGAGCCATAAAATCCTGGTCCAGTTTAGGGAATTATACAGCACAAGAGATATTATTTTGGGTTCAACTCCTATAGAACACGTGCTTTGGTAATCTACAAAACTGTAAGAAATCTGGACACTTCATTACCAGACTCAAGCCGAAAAAGAAAAGATAAGCCCTCCGCTGCTTTCCTTCGTCCGACAGCACTGCGGCTCCGCCGCGGCCAGCTCAGCAGAGCGGACGCCCGCTGCCAACAAAGCCGCCCCCACTGAGGGTCGGCGCGTCCCGGACCCTGCTGGAACGCAAGAGCTTCCGCCGCAGAGGCCTGTGGCGGTTCGAGACTAGGAGAGAATGAATGAAGTGCTGCGTAGACGACAGAAAGAAGGGATGCAAGGTCTTGTTGGAAGCCCGAAAGTGGGCCGAGTCGGAGGAAACCAGCCGCCAGCCCTGCGTCCTAGGCGTGCAGTGAACACGAGACCAAAGAGCTTGGGCATTGGGACCGCCCCAAGGTCGCGCGGGTGCCCCAAAGCCCCCAGGCCCGATCCCCTACGTCCCGTGCGTCTCAGCCCCGAAGGTCTCCAGCCCCCAGGCCGCACTCAGCACAGCCCGACCCTGCGCCATAGAGACGCGCCACGGCAACGCGCCGCGGAGATCCGCAAGCGCCGAGACCGCAGGCCAGCGGGGGTTGGCGGCGACTGCGCGGGCCGCCCACGTGGCCGCCGATAGCCGCCCCGGGCCCCCAGCCCCCGCCCAGTACCCGCCCGGGCCCAGCCGCACCTTGGTGGCCGCCATAGCGGCGCGGCGGCGGCGGCTCGGCTGGCTTGGTCGTCGCTGGCTCCGGGGCCTCTCGGCGGCTACTCGTAGCTCCTTCACTCTGTGTCTGGCGCCGGCGCCTCCCGCCCGCCCGCTCTTCCCTCCGCCCCGCGACCCGAACCCTGACCCCTGACCCCAGCGGCGGGAAACGCGCTGCGATTCAAAACCAGTGCAGCTTTATTGGCTCAGGCGACGGACACTCTCATTGTCCCGCCCGCCCCGCGCTTCCCGCCAAAATGCCCGCGGCGCATGCCCGGCCCTCCCGGCAGTCAGGAGAGCTTGCGCTCCCGGCGGCCCTCGCGCGCACTTCCGCCCCACGGCCCCGCGCGGTCCTCGTGCTCGCGAAAGCAGCCGCCAGACGCCAGCGTCGGAGCCGGCGCTCAGTGATGACGTATCGGAAGCCAAAATGATAGAGACGCACCGCCTGGTCAGCTCGCGCTGACTGTCGGGATAGCGACCGGCGAAGAGGTTGGCTGGCGCGGGCCCCTGGCTGGTGGACCGTGCACCCCACGCCTGAGACCGAGACACCTGAACACCGAGGGTTCGAGCCCCGCCCCCGGGTTGGAGCCGGGGTGGGGCGGCCTCAGGGCGCTATACCCGCGCTTTGAGAGCCTCCCGTTCGCCAGTCGCAGAGTCAGGCGGCCTTCGTGGGGCTCTCAGTCCAGGCAGCGGACGGACCGGACAATGAATGACAAGCTCGACAATGAGGTACATTGAAGGGAGATCCTGGTGAGAGACGCGGCGCAGAGATGGCTGACTTAATGGAAGGGGATGAAGGTGGGGGCGTGGCGGGAAACTCTTAGGGATAAGGCCTGAGATAGGAGAGGAAGGGAGTGGAAGCTGAGAATGATGGAAAGGGGTGGGGCTGGGCGTGGGTTGCACTGCTGGAGGTCTGGATGTGGGGCGAGGGGGCAAGGAAGCCTGGGCGTTGAGGACCGAGTCCTGCCATCATCCAAGCCCCAAGCCCCTGCCTGTCTTTACCCAGGGCCTGGGGACAATGGAGGGCTGCGGCCAGGACGGCAGCAGTGCCCTAGGCATCTCTGTAGCCCCGGTCCCTCACGAGGAGAAGGAGGAAGAACAGGGGACTGGGGCACCTGCTGAGTCAGAGCCTCAGCCTGGGCTCTACAACTACATCAGGGACGACTTATTCACTTCGGAGATCTTCAAATTGGAGCTGCAGAACGTGCCACGCCACGCCAGCTTCAGTGATGTCCGGCGCTTTTTGGGACGCTTTGGCCTGCAGCCCCATAAAACCAAACTGTTTGGCCAACCTCCTTGCGCCTTTGTGACATTCCGCAGTGCCGCTGAGCGGGACAAGGCCTTGCGTGTGCTGCACGGTGCCCTCTGGAAGGGCCGCCCTCTCAGCGTGCGCCTGGCCAAGCCCAAGGCCGATCCCATGGCCAGGAAGAGACGGCGTGAGGATGAGGGTGAGACGCCAGCCACATGCGTGGCTGATGTAGTGACCCCTCTTTGGACTGTGCCCTATGCTGAGCAGCTTGATCGGAAGCGGCTTGAGTGTGAACAGGTGCTGCAGAAGCTTGCCAAGTGAGTGTGGACACAGTTGCCCCCTTGACACCGAGCTCGTTCAGCTCCATGCTTGCTCAGTTCTACTTGTGCTCTGTACAGACACCCTCGGCGTCTGCACAGGCTCTTGGAGAGCTAGCCAGTAAGACCCCTGTATTATCAGTGTGGGCAATGAAGCCCGAGGGGAGAGGCCCAGGCACCTGGGCATTTGGAGAGTAGCTGGAGATGGGCTGGCGGCAGTAGGCTGAGGCTAACCCCGGCCCCACCTCACTCTGTAGGGAGATTGGAAAAACCAACCGTGCTCTGCTGCCCTGGCTGCTCTCGCAGAGACACAAGCACAACAAAGCCTGCTGCCCACTGGAGGGGATCATGCCGTCACCCCAGCAGGTCAGGCCCACAAACCTTCACCCCGTGCTCTTGAAGAAGCTGTCCTCACCCATCCCTCCTCCTGCTTCACATCGACTACTCACGTTGGTCCCACAAGATCGCTCGTTGTCGGCCTTGGCCCCAGGACTGCTGTGTCCTGGGGAGGATCTGGGGCCTCTCACGCATGGCCCTCACCCACTCACTCATTGTGGTTCCCTCCGTGCACAAGTGGTGGGCGACAGGGTAAGGTCAGCCGTGTCTCTCTGCCTCCTTCTGCCCGCCCTACAGACCGAGTATCGGAACAAGTGTGAGTTTCTGGTTGGAGTCGGGGTGGACGGGGAGGACAACACCGTTGGCTGCCGGCTGGGGAAGTACAAAGGCGGGACATGTGCTGTTGCGGCCCCGTTTGACACCGTGCACATCCCTGAGGCCACCAAGCAGGTGGTGAAGGCCTTCCAGGAATTTATCCGGTGAGGATTTGTGGCTGGGGTGAGGGCTCCAGGGGTTCTGAGATGGTCTGGTGGTGGAGAGCCCGGGTCCTGCCAGTGGTGGGGGAGGGGAGGGTCCTACAATTGTGGCCCAGTGGGTGTGGCTGAAGGAGAAAGTAGGGAGGCTGGTCAGCCAGTTCTGGTCAGCAGATGTTGGGGACTCAGGGCTGCTCATGGCTTCCACAGGTCTACTCCGTACTCGGCATATGACCCAGAGACGTACTCAGGCCACTGGAAGCAGCTGACTGTGCGAACCAGCCGCCGCGGCCAAGCCATGGCCATTGCCTACTTCCATCCTCAGGTCTCAGTTTACGAGGGTGTCCTGGCCAGGGCGGGCTGCGTGCAGCACAGCCTTACAGGGCCTTTTCTGCTGCCTCCTCCAGAAACTGAGCCCCGAGGAGCTGGGAGGACTGAAGGCCTCGTTGGCACAGTACTTCATGGTAGGGCCGGGCAAAGCCAGTGGGGTGACCTGTCTCTACTTCGTGCAGGAGGGACAGCGGTAAGCCTAGATGGGAAGATGGTGTGGGTCCTTTCGAGGGCCAGTGATAATGACTGCTCCCACCATCCACAGAAAGACTCCCAGCCAAGAGGGCCTGCCCCTGGAGCACATAGCTGGGGACCAGTACATCCATGAAGACCTGCTGGGGTTGACCTTCCAGATCTCCCCTCACGCCTTCTTCCAGGTAGCCCAGAGTCCCCTGGGGGGGGTCATAAAGACACAGAGGGAGGCTTGATGTGATACCAGGACATACCTGGGACATAGTGGGCTAGGGTGGCAACAAATTGTTCGCATGCAGAGGTTTGGGGGAGAGCACTCAGGGAGGGGAGCCGCAAGGGCAGTGGGGTAGGAAGTTGTTTGCACTAACTGGACCTTTGTGATGACCCTGTTGGAAAACCACATGTGGGGAGTGGGAGAGGAGGTGATACCAGGGCTCTGGTGTGAGCCCCCGTGAAGTCTTCGTGCCTGATGCTGCTGAGTGGGGGGCAAGGTGTGGTCCCACACATGCAACACTGGAAGACCGTAAGTTGGGAGGAAGGGGGTCAGCATCAAGTGGCTTTTAAAACCAGGGCCCTGGGTGCAGTTGTCCAGCATCTTATGGATGTTGAGGCAGTGGCAGGACAAGCCCTGGGGTCCTTAGGCAGTTAGAGGTGAAGAGGGATGGGATCAGGAGACCGAGAAAGAGGATGAGTGAGTCAGGGACAAGGCCACAGGACTCGGAGCAGGGGGATGTTCCAGGGGATGAAGGCACCTTGTTGGGGCTGCAGAGGGAAGGCTCACTTGAGCGGTGGCGCTGGCCCACCCTCCAGGTGAACAGCCCGGCTGCTGAGGTGCTCTACACAGTCATCCAGGACTGGGCGCAGCTGGACTCGGAGAGCACAGTACTGGATGTGTGCTGTGGCACCGGCACCATCGGCCTGGCCCTGGCCCAGGTAAGCCCTGCTGCTGCGGCTGAAGATGCCCTCTCCCTACCCCACCCTTCTGTTGTCACCGCTTCGTGACCACACCCCCCCCTCCTCCCAGCCCCCAGCCTGTCCCATACCCTTTTCTACACCCTACAATGCCTCCTGCTACTCTCTTCACCAAGAAGCTCCTGAGGTAGTGCAGGACACCATCAGCCTGTGCCCTTTCCTTGATTCAGAAGGTGAAGAGAGTCGTGGGGATCGAGCTGTGCCAGGAGGCTGTGCAGGATGCCCGAGTGAACAGCCACAGCAACGGTGAGGGCCAGGCCACCACGCAGTGGCAGTCACCCCTGCTGTGCACCTCAACACAGCACCTGGAACCCACTGCGTGCGTTTAGGGCAAGAAGGGGGGTGAGGACTGTGCAGAAGGCACAGCGGGTCCCCTAATGAGCACCCAGTGTGCCTGGGACTGTCTGGGGGGGGCGGGGTGACCACACTGCCTGGCTAGTGTTTTCCCAAGGCACCTCCTGGTCAGGGGCTTCAGGACACCAGGCAGCTGGGCGGGCCCTGTGGGGTAGGCGTCCCAGGTCCCAGCAGAGTTGCTGTGCCATCTGCAGAGTTGAGCAATGTTGAGTTCCACTGCGGGAGGGCCGAGGACCTGGTGCCTGCCCTGGTGAGCAGACTGGCCTCGCAGCAGCTCATTGCCATCCTGGACCCACCCCGTGCTGGCCTGCGTGAGTAGCCTCCACTCGGGGGTGGTACAGGGAAGAGGAGGGCAGTGACATCCAGGTGGCACGCTGGGCTGTGCAGCTTCAGGCCTGATGTCCATACCTATTGGGCCTCCATTCTCCCCCTGAGGTGGGGACCCTCTCTTGAGGAATCTGCCTCCTCAGATTCCAAAGTGATACTGGCCATCCGCAGAGCTGAGAATCTCAGGCGTCTCCTGTATGTCTCCTGCAACCCCCGGGCGGCCATGGGCAACTTTGTCGAGTGAGTGTGAGGTGGGGGTCTGGAGTGAAATGGGACCAGCACCCAGCCTCATATCCCCTGCAGGAGACCCAGCCATATGGCTGACCTTGACTGCTCCCTTCCCACCACAGCCTCTGCAGAGCCCCGTCTAACCGGGTGAAGGGCACCCCCTTCCGGCCAGTCAAAGCTGTGGCCGTGGACCTCTTCCCGCAAACCCCACATTGCGAGATGCTCATCTTGTTCGAGAGGGTGGAGCACCCCAGTGGCACAGAGACCCTGGAGCCCCAGGACCCTCCCGCCCAACACTCACCAGGGCCCCCTGGTGACACCCAGCAGGAAGCCGGGTCCTCCCCTCCTTCCTAGGCCCTGGAGCAGTGCAAACCAGCCTTTCTGCAACAGGGTCCAGTCTGCGTCACAGGGGCAGACACCAAGTGGCTCAAGTCCTTGCCTGAAATCAACACTGGGGGGCAGTCACCAACAGGGCCCAGGACCCAGCTGTCCTGCCTAGGGCATCCCTGTCCCTATGGGCCATAGTTCCTGCACCGTGGACACACACACCCCTGTTCTTTTTGGACCAGTTGGGCCACAACGGCCAGAATAAACAACTGCTGAACTAGCAATGTTTCTGTGATAAGAACCCAGGGCTTCGGCACACAGGTTCCTCTGCCCCCACTGCAGGTGCAAAGGGATAGTCAGGGGGCACAGCTGGGGATAAGTCTTAAGTCTCAGCCTCTGATTCAGCCCTGGAAGTAACCAAGAATTGACCCAGCTGGAGCTGGGTTTTGGGGTGGTTCTCCCAGGCCCTTTGAACAGTGGAAGTTATAGCAGAGCTTGCTATTTTATGCTTGACCCCCAGGAAAAGCAGGTTCAGACTTCATGGCCAATGGCCAAGTGTGTATGTAGCACAGGGCAAGGGGCCCTGCCTACCTAGACCCCACTTTCCCTGCACTGAAGGGAGAGCCCTCAACATTGTCCCATCTCCAACTAGCCCTGAGCCCTGAAGGGAAGCCACCTCCATGGTAACCAAGGAAGAGCTGGGCAGGGACACTCCAGGGTTGTGTCCAGGCAAACACTCTAGGCCATTGAGGATTGCTCCAGAGAGGGTCTGGCAAACTGAGGGTCCACCTGGCCCCCCATCTCCCATGGTTAAGGAAAAAAAAAACACGTCAGAACCTTTTGGTCAGTTTTGTTTTATGTGTCCAGACAATCAAGGGTCACTGTTACAGCAATGGCCCAGCTGCCACCTGGGAGGTACATGACACAGAGGTGGCATCAGCAGAGGCTCTCCTTGCCCTCCACCCTCACAGTACAGCTGTGCACACACAACACTCGCACCCACACATGGGACAGGAAAGACGTGGGAAGGCCACAGTGAGGCTCACCCACTTCTGGTGACACGTGCACAGAGCTTTGGTTCACAATGGTGCATCTGCCTGTTTCAAGGGCAAACAGCCACGGTCAGATGATTATTCACAGCTGCAGACAGGAGGCAAGACAGAAGCAAGTGTATAATTACAGCATCTTGATTGAGGATTCTGTTTTATAAAGGTCAACACAGAAGCCAACCTTGGTCACACAGGTGCTGAGGGAGGGATACACTGGGTGGCCCACAAGGCCAACATTGTCTTCCTGGAAGCAAACACCATCCACAGGGGATGTGGTGGAGGACGGGCACACCCCAAGAACATTAACAATGCAACCCAGTGCTGGGCTTCTGTATCTGGCAGTGCACCATGAGCATGTGGCACCCTGAACAGGTGCTTGGGGACAGAGAACAGATGGTTAACCACCACTACCTCGCATATGGGGACAACCCAGGGCACCAAGCACACTCACATGCCCTGTGACTCAGGGCAGAGTCACATCTACCCCTGCACCTGTCCACAGGGTCCACCTGGAGAGCAAAGGCTGCTGGCCACCAGGCCTGGCTGCACAAGGCAGCTGCCTTTGAAATCCGTGCAGCCACCGTCCCTGTGCTCATGCCACACCTGGAAGGGAGTGCCAGTTTGTGATCAAGAGTAGGCTGCACTAAAAGTCCTGTTTCCTCTCGTTAAATAAATCCACGTGCTAAAATGCATTAATTGTTCGTATCTGCTACATAATTCCAAATCTATCTTCTACGCACTGTAAGTTTCTTTCCAAATGCTAAAATATCATAAAAGCTTTAAAAATTAAGGGTGGACAGAGGGAATTGACTGTGCAAAAATCTTTAGTAAAAAGTTGCCAGAGGCCAGCAAAGGTAAGGGGCCTTGATGTCTAAGAAGGTGTGTTTTTAGGGCATTAAGACTTACTCAGAAAGCCCTGGCCAGGTAGCTCAGTTAGAGCATCAACCCAATACACCAAGGTTGCAGATCTGATCCCCCATCAGGGCACATACAAGGATCAACCAAAGAATGCATAAATAACTGGAACAACAAATCGATGTTTCTCTAGCTCTAAAATCAACAAAATTAAAAATTAAAAACAGAAAAATGGACCACACCCCAGCTCAGTGCTTGGGCAAAAAACCAGGCTAAGGCTCACACTGGCTGAATAAATCACCTTGATGATTTGCCTGCAATCTCTGAAAAATAATTTTGATGCTAAAACTGTGTTTATTTTAAACCAAAAAGGTCCGAAATGTTCCTGTTACAACATTTTCAGAGAAAAAGGGAAACACAGGAGACAGGAAGGGGAGGGCTCCCAGCACGAGCCTTCTCACCAGGCCCCCAGCGGCCCACGTGAGTCCCGAGCACAGGGCGCCATGTGACCTGACCATCCTTTCTCATTGCATCTTGTCATCAACTACCGTTTGTCAGTGCAGGTTATGTACTAAGACTCGTGAAAACCTTCATAAAACCAGTCTGCAGTAAGTCCACACAAGCAGAGGTCATCTCCAAGCTCAGCTTCCACCTGTGCGGGTAGGCTGAGTTGATGTTTTAACATGTCCACTCAGACCTGTGGGTGGCCCCCAAGGAAATGGTACGGTACGGTATGGTACAGTACGTGGCCCTGGCTGTCCCCACGCACTGAAGCCCCACCCCTCAGACATGTGGCTGTAGGAGAGGAACTTAGATTGGAGGCAAGAGGCTGCAGAGTGAGCGGTGCACGGTCTCCCTGGCAGCAGAGCTGGCAGCCCCCATGCCCAGTCTGCCACCTCCTCACACGTCCACAGTGCACAGGGGTTCACCACCAGGCTGGGCAGATGCCACAATAGACATCTTGGGCTTCTTCCGCGTCTCCTCCTAGAAAAACAACAAAGGTCAGGGATGCCAGTGAGGTGAGAACCTGCTGCAGCCCAACTTCAGACAAGAAACTCCAAAGGGGAACAGGTGGGTGGGTGGGGTGAGCCCAGGAGACTGGTGCCAGGCAGCCTCTGGAGCAGGAGGGCATCTCTGCTCTGTGACTTCAGGCTGGAAGAAGGGAGGGAAGTGGGCCGCACAGGGGGTGGGCTGAGAGGGTCACCCTGAACAGCAGAGTACCACGTGATTCCCTGAGAATAAGGATACATACTAAAAAGTGAAGGGCCAAGGAGGTCACAGCCACCAGGGATAAACCAGCTGGGTGGGTTTCTCTCCTGACCTCCACCTGAGGGCAGGGGTGAGACCTCTTGTGGACCCAAAAGGCTGCAAAGACACCACCTCCTTCAGGGTTTATTCAGGCCCAGGCTGACACAACGAACAAGGTCTGAGCCCAGAGGCCCCTTGAGTGGGTGGCTTTAGAAAGCTACACACAGAGCCCTACCCCAGTTTAACTGTTCTGTGAACCATACCCCCCCTCAGAACTGCTGAGGACTCCAAGAGAAACAGATTCAGGATGGCAATCTGTCACCCACAGGACCTTGAGTTGGGGGGGAGGGGTTGCCTGGCCAGTGCACTGTCCTTGTCCTCAAACAGCCAGCACCAAGTGGGGACCCAGAGCCAGCACACAAGTGGCTGGGCCCTTCACAACCACAGGCCAGGGCTGCCAGCTCGCTGATACGAGATAGTGATTTAGCACAAGTATCATAAATGCTGAAGCTCAAGGACAAGCAAATCGAATGTGGAAGGATTAGGGCTTTTCAGGTGCCTGGACACTGCCAGGGTGTCAGAAGCTAGTGACAGGTTCCTAGGGAACAGCTTTCTCCCCACAGCTGCCACAGTGCAACGCAGCTTGGTCCCCTCTCCCTGCCTTGGGGACAAGGGGATGAAGGAGCCATGGCCTGTGCTCACCCTCTCCTCGGCCAGCCTCTTCATCTCCTCCTGCAGCTTGCTCAGGATGTGCAAGTTCGGCTTGTTCTTCTTGGCATACTGCTGCAGCTCAATCACGCTCTTGTCCGAGGTCTCCTGGGGAGCACAGTGCCTCCGTCTCAGGACTGCCCTGGCCCCGTACCAGCTGCCCCACCCTTGACCTGTGCAGAGAACGCTGCGCAGTCCATGCTGCCCCCACTGCCCCATCCTCAGTGGACAGAAAGCCACAACCTCTTCCTTTCATGGGACAAAAGCACCCTGGCACCCAGCTGTCTCCACTCCCGCCCAGGTACAAGGAAGCTAGGGCCCTCCATCTCTCAGGACATCTCTCTGTTGTACCAGGGATGCCAGGTTCCACCTGCCCTGCAAAAGCCCCATGCTGGGCTGTGCCTGGGCTGGACCTCTTGCCCTCCAGCTTAGGAAAGGTTCCCACCCACAGGCCAAAGCGGGCTCTCTCCCCCTCAATCTTAGCCCAAGAGGATGCACAGAAAGAGGCGTATACAAAAGGCGCAGTAAGTGTCATCTGCACTGCATTCAAGTTTTCTCAACAACACATACCCTGAGGTTCCCCTAAGCACACTGGGGGCCCTTGTTACCTCCCTCACCCCACCTTGTCATGCCCAGAGCAAGGGAATCTTCAGGGACAGTCTGAGGGCCCACAGCATGTTCCTCACCCTCCACACTGACCACCCCTCTGCTTACTGGGGTGCTGATAATACAGACTTTCTATAAACATCAGGGGAAAAATAAAAAGTATAAACACTCACCTCCCTGTACTTCCCTCCACCCAACAAAGTACACAAACCCATGGGTATTGGTTTAAATCTCAAGATCTTGGCAAAAGCAGCAGAAGCAAAAGAGATGACACACAGGCTGTTGAATTAAAGGTCAGTGACTGTGTCTGTTGCCAAGAGTTGCCCTTGCATGCTCACTCTCCCTCAGCCACTGGGTGGCCTCAAATTGGCACAAGGGCTCCTGTCACTAGACTAAGGACTCCAGACAGGCTGGCAGCACTCCCCATCTGCACCTCCTGCTGCTCTAGCCCCCTCCCCACACTGTCAGAGCCAGGCCCAGGCCCTCTGGGCAGGGAAGACCCCCACCCCCTCAAAGTCACAGACATGGCCCAGCAGAGAGCCCAAGAGAGGGGGCCATTAACAAGAGCAGAGCTGTTCAACTCTGTCCCCCATGACAGCAGGACTCCAGGGCTGGGAGCGAGGTCCTGTTACCTGTTTGACCATCTTGCTGCTTTCACGGCCATACATGCGCAGTAAAGACCCCCAGTTCTTGACATGTGGGTGCAGCAGCTGAAGGATTTTCTGAGAGGCTAACTGTTTCCCAACTCTCTTATTTTTACCTGTGAAGAAGGAAAGGATACACTGAGGAGTCACAAACATCCAGCTGTCCATGCAGCCACTTTGCCTAAAAAGGAGCTCACCTGCCCCCTCTAACACGAGCCAAGGGTACATTCTACAGGAAGGGGGTGAAGAACTGCTCTCTACCAGGTACCTCACAAACCCTGGACCAGGACCCACCCTATCCCACTTGGCAGAACAGCCCATCAGAGGCTCCAGAAAGTCAGGACATGATAAAGGTAGGTCTTAAGAGTCCTCCCTCCCAACACAACCCATTTCCAGGCACACAGACAAGCAGCAACGAGGCATCATGAAGCATGTGGCCTGAAGCTCTTTGGAGGCAGGTACTGGAAGGCCCATAGGAGTTTCCAGAGAGTGTATGTGTGCTTTGGAGGAGGTTTCTAAACAGAGGAAAGGCAGGGCTAGGATGCAGGGTGGGTCTGGAGAACAGCAAGTACTAAGTGGGCACTCCAGCTGAGTAGGCCAAGGCAAGCCACACCTCTACACAGGGCCTCCCGGCTTGGAGGAGGGAGTCCTAACACCAGGGTCCCTCCTCCATCTCACGCCCTGCCCACCTGCTCAGGAGCACTTCTCAGAGGGACTGGTGTCTCCTGGAGCGAGGACACAACAGGTCTCAATGTGGTCCTGCCATTTTCTCAGGGTCAACTTGTACATACCTTCTAATTTACACAGCACTGGTTTTGTGCTTGTAGTAGTTATACAAAGTTTCCTTTTAAAATATTTTAGGAAGCAGTTACTTCAACATTCAAATTAGGTCAAGAGCACAGGTAGCACACACAGACCAGAAGGCAGAGGGGCAGTGCACACCTAGCACAGAGATGCAGAGCGTGGCAAGCCGGAGACTCTGCTACCATTTGAGCAGGATGTCCCCCGCCTACCACAGGGACCAAGAGCTGCGAGGGGGCGGAGGTGGCAGAAGAGGAACATCAGGCCTAGAAGAATGACCAGTCCGAGCCCAGGAGGAGGCGGAGGAGAGAGGCAGCATAGAGAGAGGACTCCCACAGCCAGGTCTCAGGACAGCTGTGTTTCAGATGGCAACAGGAGATGCTGGCAGACACAACTGGACGCAGTCAGTGCATGTGGCCAGGGCTCAGGGGCAATGGTAGGGCAGTGGCCCTGGACCAAGCCACAGGGGCTCAAAACTCCCAGAGAGACAACATTGGGGGTGCCAACAGGGCAATACCCCCAGTGGTCATCTGACCGCATGGTCAGCCGTGGGGAGGAGGGGGGGATCCTTACACCAGCCGCGCACTGTGTGCTTGCCGCACGCCATGACATATTCACTCTTCTGGTTTTTACCAGGAACCACTTCGAACTTGATGGATGTGTCACCCATTCCATGGTTTCTTCAAGAGAAAACAAAGACAGCGGCTGACACCAGCTGAAGAGGAGGAACTGGTGCTTCCAGAGAGTTCTTTAAGGGCTCTCTGAAGACAGTACCAAGCCTTCTCCCAAAAGTGCGTCTCAGCTGAAGAGGGTGCAGTTCTCCAAGGGCGCCCAACCCCGTCCCACGGGGCTCTGAGACCGCCAGGCGGGGGCCTCTGTGCCCGCAGAGTGCCTGCAATGGCTCAGCCTTCAGCACGGCCTCTTAAGCCAGGAGAAACAGCCAGTAAGGGTGCCGGGCACCCAGAAAGAAGCCCCCACCTACCTTTTAAGGCACTCGTGAAGGATCTGATAGGGAGACAACAGCCCGGCCTTGCTGGTCAGCTCATACACACGCGAGTCCTCGATGCTGATGTGGTTGAAATACTGCAAGACAAAGTGGCCCCTGAGTGCGGGCCTTGCAGGGCGGCTCCCAGGCTCTCCCCGAGGCTCCCTGTCCTCCTCAGCGCCTCGGGGGCGCCTCGCACTCCTCTGCACTGTCCAGCTGGCCCTCTGAGACACAGACAAGGAGCCGCACCGAACCAGGCTGAAGAGAGTGCTGAGGACGGGCTGACAGGCCCTGGTGCAGCCAAGGGCTGGGCCGCACAGCCAGCCGGCCTAGGGAGCCTCTTCTAAATCTGATCTTTAGATTTCACGTGATTAGTCAGAACAACCTTTGAGGAAAAACTGGAAGATCGCCGTGAGACGACAGAAGAGAGGAGGCAAGCTGCTCTCTCTACCAGCCGATCGGCCCGACGGCTGCAAAGGGCCCAGCCAGGCCCTCGTCTCAAACACAAAGTCATCCTGGATGTAAAACTGATCACAGTGGTCAAAGAACAGAAAGGTTACGAAGGGTTAACAGGAAACCACTTCACCAGGTAAGGGGAAAAAGGGACGTTCTGCACAACAGAGACAGATGCCGGCCAGGAGTGGCTCCCCTGGTAAACGCAGGAGGCCGCCCAGGAACACAGCCCACCTCCCAGTGGGGGCTGCAGTCTTCTGGGGCTGCCATGACACAGTACACAAACTGGGTGGCTTCAAACAACAGAAATGTATTTTCTCCAATTCTGGAAGCCAGAAGTCCAACAATCAAGGTGTCAGCAGGGCCCGGCTCCTGAAGCCTCTCAGGGACGATCCTTCCTTGCCTTTTCCAGCTTCTGGTGGTCCCAAGCTTTCCTTGGCTTGTGGCAGCGAAACTCCCATCTCCATGGTGTTCTCTCCACCGCCCTCCCCTCTTCTTATAAGAGCGCATGACACAGCTGCTCTGAGCAGGCGGCGGGGTGCCCCTGCCTCCACCTGCTTCAGTGAGGAGGCAAGCTCACTGTGATCGAGTCGAGGGAAGGAAGGCACTGTTTCTGAAGAGTACTGCCGATTCTGTGAGCAGGAAGTCCTCTTGCTATCATTTGGCTATTTGTCTTCCAACAGGTGCCCACAAGGTGTCTCCACTCTCAAGGGCCCACATCAGTGTGAATCAGTTTCCAGGAAAAGTTACTCACAAGAAGTCAGACCCAGGCCCTGGATCCATCCTTCATGGCTGGCCAGGCGGCCGACCCATCAGCAATGTCTGGTTTTCATTCACCTGGTGAAACCCACGCTCACCAGCAGCCACACCTGAGCTGTGGACCTGTAATCAGGCCGAGCAGGAGGAGAACCTACGTACCCTACAGCTCCAGATTTCTCCCGGACAGAGCTGAGGCCAACACACGCATACGCTAGGTGCTCAGAAGCCCAAAAATACCCAAAGGCCTTGGCAATGGCCCATCCCACAATGACCAAGGGGCTGGTGGTTAAGTGGCCAGGGGAGTGTGGGGGCTCCTGCTCAAGACAGCACAAGGCAAAGGACAAAAGGGACCCCTGAGCACAGCGCAGGAGAGCTGGGAGATTGGTGTCCGACAGACAGGGAAGGACCACAAGGGAGCACCACAGAGAACCCAACACCCATAAATTCAAACATTTAGATAAAACACACCAATTGCTGGAAAAGGCAAACTACCTACAGTGCCCTATTCCAACGATTTCCAACGTTTTTCGTCTCAGGGCACGCATAAACGAATTACTAAAATCCTGTGGCACACCAAAAAATGTCTGCCAACCTGACAAAAAAACAGGTTTGTTGCGGATGGCTACTGTTGTGTTGTCATTTTTTTATTTGACAATCTAAGGGAAAAGAGGTCAGTGCCCCTGACTAGATAGTAAGGTATCGAACATCTTAAAAATCCTGCGGCACTCCAGTTGAGAACTGCTGGAACAGGGCGAAGAACTGGGTAAGGGCAGGATGCAGAGCCCCCACACGCTCTTCAAGCGTACCGCTCTTCCTCTGTCTCTGTGGGTCCACCAGCCCAGAGGCTCCTAAACACCACTGGCTGGGGTTTTCATAGAGGTTTCACTACAGAAGCACAACTGATCACATCACTGGCCATCAGTGACTAACGCAACCTCCAGCTCTTTTACCCCCATGGCTGGAAACTGGAGGTGGGGGTGGAATGAGGGGAGGGACTGAAGTTCCAACCCTCTAATTAAATGTAAGTTTCCCTGGCAACCAGCACCCCCCCCCCCAATCCTTAGGGTCTTTCCAAGTGACTGCATTAACATAAATAAACTCTAGTGTGGTAGAAAGGGGAATACTAAGAATAACATCCTTGGCCACACAGCTTGGCCAGTCAAAGCAGCTTGGTCAGTCAAAGCGTCAACCTGATGAGCCAAGGTTATGGGTTCAATTCCCAGTCAGGACACATACAAGAATCAACCACTGAATACATGAGTAAGTGGGACAATAAATCATGGTTTCTCTCAAATCATTGTTTCTCTCTCTCTCTCTCTCTCTCTCTCTCTCTCAAAAAAACAATTTAAAAAATAAAAAATAAGAAGAATAACAAAAGACATTCCATTCATCTTTATCAACTTGGAGCTAGTTCAAGAACTGGGGACAAAAATAACTCACTGTGTTACTTTAGCTCTGTCCCAGGAACCAGGGCCAGAGACCAAACATACTCTCCTTATTGTATCAAACATCACAGACACACCCACCTAACAACAGTCCCCAAGCACAGAAAGCAAACACCGATGGGACTGAAGGGAGAAATAAACAGCTCAACGGTAACAGCCGGAAACTTCAGTACCCACTGACAACAACGGAATAATAACGAGGCAGAAAACACTGCACACCACCTAGACCTAAAAGATAAAAGACATCTGGTTTCCTCCCCCCAGGAACAGCAGAATACACCCTTTTCCCACATGTACAAGGAACATTCTCCAGGACAGACCACATGTTAGGTCACAAAACAGGCCTAAATAAATTTGAAAGGACTGATGGAAATCATACAAACTGCTTTTAAACCACAATGGAATTAAGTTAAAAATCAGTAACTAAATGAAATTTGGAAAAGTCACAAATGTAAACTGTGTAAACTAAAATAACCAAGGGTTCAAATAAGAAATTACAAAGGAAATTAGAAAAATACTTTGAGATTAATGAAAACAGAAACACAATACAAGTAAAGCTTATGGAATGCAGTTAAAGTACTAAAAAAAGAACATTTATAGCTGTAAGCTCCATACATACATAGGAAGAAAATCTCAAATCAATACCCCAACCATGAGATGCTATAAACGAAGAGGGAACTAAACCCAAAACTAGCACAAGAAAGGCTAGAGCACAGAGAATAAAAAACCAACAGGAAAAGTCAACAAAACAAACCCGAAGCTGGACCTTTGAAAGGATCAAAAGACGGATAAAACTCTGGTCAGACTGACCAAGAGAAAGAGAGACTCAAGCCCTGGCCGGGTGGCGCGGTTGGCTGGAGCGCTGTCCCCATACACCAGAAAGACTGCGGGTTCAACCCTCCGCTGGGGCACAGACGGGAGGCGACTGATTGACGTTTCTCTCTCCACCCCCACCACCCCTCCCCTCTCTCTCTAAAAAATCAGTAAACATATCCTCAGATGAGAATTTTAAAAAGAGACTCAAACTGCTACAATCAAGCATTAAAGCAGTTACATCACAACCTTACCAAAACAAAAAAGATCATTAAGGAAATACTACAAACAAATTTATGCCAATGAATTAGGTAACCTAGATCAAACTTAAAAATTCCCACAAATATACAAAGTCCCAAAAGTGGCTCAAGAAAAAATAAAAAACCTGAATAGATGTATAACAGGTAAAAAGACTGAACCAGTCATTAAATAACTTCAAACAAAGAAAACTCTAGGCCCTGATGGTTTCACAGGTAAATTCCATCAAGTGTTTAAAAAATTAATACCAACCCTTCACACACTACTCCACACACAGAAGAGGAATGACACTTTCCAATCCATTCTCTGAGGCCAGTATCACCCCGACACCAACACCAGACAAAAACATCCTAAGAAAACTACAGACTAGTATCCCCTGTAAATAAATACAGCTATAAAAGTCCTTACCAAAATACTGGCAAACCAAATCCAGAAACCCATAAAAATGACTACTCCCTGTACATCAGGACCAAGTGGGATTTACGCCAAGAATGTAAGATTGGTTTAACATTCAAAAATCAATATAATATATCACCATATTAGTAAAGTCAAAGACAAGAACCACATGGTCATCTCAAACAGAGAAACTATCTGAGAAAATCCAACATCTATTCTTGGCAAAAACTCAGTAAACCAGTAGATAGAAGAAAATGTCCTCAAGCACGCTAAGTGAAAGAAGCCAGTCACACAATGGACCACATGTGGTGTGACTCTATTCCTATGAAATGTCCAGAATTGGCAAACCAAGAGAGACAGCAAGCAAATTAGTGGTTTCCGGGTGTTGAGGGGCTAGGGAATGTGGGGCACTGGGAGTGACTGCCGAAATATTCTAAGGTTAGATTGTTGTAATGGTCATACAAATCTGAATATACAAAAACCCACTGAACTACTGAGGTCAGAATGGTGAAATTTATGGTACATAAAATACATACCAATAAAGCTTTGATAAAAAAGCATTCTTCAGAGTATGAGAAGCCGTGTCACAAATCACAGAATCAAATATACCAAAAAAAAAAAACAAAGGCTCACAAGTAGTTTCAAGGGGTTCTCAACATGAGGAATAGTCTGTTGCTGACTCTGCCTCGAAGGTCCACTCCCAACTATGGAAACAGCTGATATGCTTGCTCCCAAACACATCTGTCACGCACACGCCACTTCCTTCTACCCACTACATGTCAGGGACAGAAACAACATTTCTTCCCCTGCTTCACAAAGGCAAGCAAGTTTCCCTTTATGAAAGGGAAACAAACCACATAACCTGAAGTCTGGGTGACTCGACCACTGGGCACAGGCTGCACTAATCGGGCAGGACAGGCGGCACTGCAGTCACAGTCCACACAGGGCAGAGGCATGGCACTCACCTCAAGCTCTTCACTGTCTTTGGGCTTCTCCTCAGAAGTCTGTTTAACAAAGTCAGGGATGAGGATTTCCAGCGTAGCTCGTGCTGTGAAAGAAAAGCCCTGAGGATGAGGGCTTGGGCCCAGCCCGCTCCCAACTGCAGAGCAAGCCATACACAGGCTCCTCTGCAGGGAGGGCCAGGGCCCCCTGGCGCAGTGGGGAGCAAGGGCACCTGGAAGCAGCAGTGCTTCAGAGACAGGGACGGCAGAGGATGGAAAAAAGCATATCCCAGGCAAAGACGACGGTGCCACGGGCACCTGTAGCAGATTAGGGAGAAATCTGCATGTCAGAGGAATCATGTGACACGCAGGCAAATGGCTCAGCAGAACTTGGACCACGTAGGGAGGACAGTGAACTCAGCAGAGTGTGTGAGTGTGGCAGGCAGATGCAGCCAGATCCAAAGGATCCTCTGGAGAAAACGTCTGCAGGACAGGGCCGTGCTAAGCACCGATGCTCAAGTGAGCAAGGCTGCCACTCACCGCTGGGGTGGAGAGAGTGGGGCACTGGGGGAGGGGGGAGGGGTGTGTGCAACAGTCTGACCCTGCAGGGTTGTAGTGCCTGCAAGACATCCAAGTACAGGTCTCCAGACAGCAGCAGGGTCTGGGCAGAGGTGGATCCCTGCACACGGGGAGCAGTGCAGCAGCGCCCTGCCACTAGCACGTCTCCATCCCCCACACTGGGCCCTGCTCTGTGGGTTATCTGCTCCACGACCTTGGTAACACCCAGCCTGTTAAACAAAGTCTTTTGGCAATTTCTCAAAACTCGACAAGAGGCCTTCCTGGAGAATGGTGCAGAGTGTGCGAGCCCAACACAGCCTCAGAGAGGAAGGACAGACAATGTATTATCCCACTTGTCCTCCGCAAACACTAACAAAGGAAAGCAACACAAGGGAACTGCTGAGTGCCATGAGCAAAAACACTCTCACTGACTGGAGACCTATTGAGACTTTGATAAAACTGAATACTTCACACTCTATGAAGGGGCAGAGCTGCTCTGGGAGACAATATGGGAATGGTAGAAACCTCAAGAATCAACCTATGGGTGCCAGGGCCTGGAATGCACCCAATGCCCAGCCTGAAATGTGGTCCACTCCTAAGAAGAGGCTAAAGAGCCCTGATGCTGGAACAAACAGCTTCTGGAAAAGAATGCCAGAACTACCAGTGCTGGCCACAAAAGCAAACAGCACCTACACAGTCAAAAAGAGCAATGAGTTTTAACCAGAAAACATAACTTTCTCACTGATCTGCTATGCTGTGTTCAGTGAGTGGCAGGCCCAAATTTGGAGTTTGAAGGACTCAGGAAATTGTCCTCATAGATGTCGAAACCACTCAAAGAAAATGCCAACTGCACGCTGACTCCCGTTTTCCCTCCCCAGCATACCCACATGCTGCTCACTTTAAACACAAACCTACTATAAAACATGTGCCTAGCACAGCCCAGGCAGCTCTGTGAGTGGGGGGGAAAGGGGTGGGAAATTTCGGGCTAGCTGCTAGTGAAGAGAGAAGGGACCTTCTATTTATTTGTATTTCTCAGGTTTTACTTTCTATATCAGAGACTTTCCCAATCAGCGTATAATTCTTAAAAATCAAAATAGATAATTACATAAATAAAACGGATTTCCCCACCCACACCCCTCCCACTTGGGTTGCTGTTCAGCCCTCCCCAGACAAGGGGAGGGGCAGACACAGCGGGCAGCGTGGGGCTCTGAACCCAAGCAGGCACATTACCAGCTTTATTCTTCGCCAGTTTTTTGCTGCTTGCAGTTCCAGATCCATAGGTCACACCATCAATGGTCACCGAGGCACCAAAAGGCTCACTTGGGTTCTCTTAAAATCAAAACCACTGTTTTAAAACAACACTTGCCAAGACATCAACAGCATGCACACACACACACACCATCTGCTCACACCAACAGACAAGATGGGGTCAGGACTGCTTCCAGGAAGCAGAGACATGGGGACGGACACCCTGAGGCACTGAGATGGGGCTGAGATGGCAGCAGGCAGGGCGCACATCTGGAAAAGTTCGGAAAATGGGGACCACGGGATAGTGAGGAAGAGGGAAAACAAGAAGTCAGAGGCAGAAACACCAGGGACAGGGACCAACATCTGAGAAACATGGACAGAGGACTGTGAGGGGCAGGGACACACACATACAGTGAGCCAAAGAAATGACATGAAAAACAGTGAGTAACTCCCAGGTTCTGGCTTCGAAGAGGAAGACAAATTGGTTTTCACAAAGGTGTGACAAGGATGGACAGGAGACAGCTGATGGGAAGTGAGGGCCTGAAATCCCTTCATCTACCTGGGGGAGCCCGGAGACAGCAGGAGGCCTTCCTCAGAACACGGAACAAAGAAAGACGAGGGAGGGGTTGTGAACACACGAGGGGGAAGCAGAGAGCACTGACCCTTAGACTGGACACGTCCCCATAAAACTGAGCTATCTGCAGCTCCCTTCTCCCAGCCCTTCCCTTTCATTTCTAACTCAGTTGACAGCCAGCTCCCACCGCCCCAGCTATGACCAAAGTAAGGTGTGTGACCTTAGGACTGAAACAGGAAGGTCAAACTTACCACATTCAAAGAAGTTATAAACAGGGCGGACCTTGAGGACACGCTGCATGTACTCGTGCAGGATGCAGACCTCAGATTTCCCGTTGGGGTTAATGACAAATTCTGTGACAAGAAGGACCATCTCAACAACAGTGCGAGGGCCCCACTCTAAGCTAGCACTCGGGACCTGGCACCATCCAAGTTATCAGGTCATTGTGTTAGGGGCTCACTGCCATGAACATGTTGGACATCTGTATTTGCAGGGTAGACGTAAGCTTTGAATTAAAATGCAACTCACACACAAAGTATACATTTTAAGATCAAATGAAAAATGAACAGTATAACCAGTCTGCCAAAGTCACAATTTACAAGCCCCAACTCACCTTTCTTCGTGGGTGCATCTTGCACAGACAGAGTGATGAGCTTCTGATTGGCTGGCAGGATGGGCCGCTCAGACTCGGCCTGTTTCCGTTTCATTTCCCGGTTAAACTGCCGCCGCTCGGCCCAGGTCCTGAATTTCTTCACAGTAACTTGCTCAAAGTCAAAGCGCTTCTCCAGGTAGTTCCGAAATTCCTCAAGATCTGTACAAGATTTCCAGAGGACCAAATGACTAGTTTTCCACGTTAAGTCGCTTCCTCTGCCCAGTGAGCTGGACAGTGACGGGCTGCCCCTCAGACAGCTCCCACCTATAATCCCCACTGCTCTTTCCCTGCTCCTTTGGAAGGGCAAGGAAAGCAAAGAATTAGGTCCCGTCACTCAGCCAGTTCAAGTATTTATGGCAGATCCTTATGAACAAACTTCTGGGACATTCTTTTAGTTTATTTGGAAAAAGAACAAACAGGATATTTTTTTTTAATTGAAGAAAGATGAAAAACAAACAAAAAAAATTAGGCAGCCTTCAGGGCCTTTGCCCCTGTATCAAAACAGACCCTTGACTGCCAACAGCAATCAGGGAAGCTGCGCACCCCCCGTCCATCTTGCTCTCTCCCCTCCAGCCACCCTGGCAGCCTCCAAATTCAGCAACACACCCAGGCAGCTCAGGCCTGGATACTCATCACGCCTCTCCCTACCCAGTCCCTGGCCAGCCACGCAGCTCCCCCAGGTGCCTTGCCTCCACTAAGTACCCCCCCACCACCATTCGCGAGGTCCCCAGGGCCTCCTACTTTTACTGTCACACCTACTACCCTCTTCTCCCCTAGTACTTCCTAGAGGTTCCCATCAGCCTCACTAGTTTCCTATTCCTACCTGCCTCCTATCCCTCGCGCGTCTTGTGGCTCACACCCAGCCCTAAGAGCAGTGCCAGGAGAAGGTGGAGGGAGGGGTTCCATGTAGAAAGACTGAGATGTAGTCTTTGAAAACAAAAGGCCACAGCCCTGGCTGGTGTGGATCAATGGATTGGGTGCCGGCCTGCAAATTAAGGGGTCACTGGTTCGGTTCCCGATCAGGGCGCATGCCTAGTTTGCAGGCCAGGTCCCCGAATGGGAGTGCATGAGAGGTGACCACACATCAATGTTTCTCTCCCTCACATCCTCCCTCCCTTTCCCTCTCTCTGGAAATTTAAAAAAAAAAAAAAACAAAAAGGCTATAAAACAATATACTTGCACCTACTTAATTATAAACTGAAACTATATTATTTCTTTACATATGAATTCAGAAAAGTCTGGAAATAAGCACCAGTGGTCACCTCTCACAAGGCACTGAGGTTAGAAGCCAGGGGCAGGTGTTTAAAAAAACAGGGACAAATATTTCCATGTGCATAAAACATGACATGAAAAAATAAACCACTGTCTTAAAGGGAGGGCTCCCTTCTAGCTAGGTTGCCGAGAGAAGCCCCAGCACACCGACAGAGACAGAGGAAGCCAACTTGGATTGGAGAGGGAGGCAACACCAGGCAGACAAGTTGAGGAGAGACCGAGGTTCATCCACTGGGAACCGGGGGAGGGTGGGGGGGGGGGGGTCAGTGAGACTCTGCCCTTTCCCCAGATGTCCGAGGCCCCACCCATCATGATCCTTCTCCACATCCCCCAGAAGTCATCCCCTTAGCTCTTCTAGGGCTCCTCACATGCCATAGTTATGAGATAAGCCAGGAGCAAGATAACCAGAAATCCTGAAAACACAAAGTCCTCTCTGAATAAGATTCAGCAGGTGGGCTAAAACAAAACAGTTTGCCCTCACTGAAGAGACAACTACAACTTGAATGGGTAGAACTAAGCTAAAGACACAGAAGAGTGAAAAAGACCGACACACACCCAAAAAGCAATTGCAGGGTTCAAGCGTGAATGCCCACAGAATAGGGGAAGTTTCCCAACACTGAGTCCGTGGACTGAAGCAGCTCATTCTGAGCGCATCAGGGCATATCAAAAGGCCACACGGACACATCCTACTGAAAAAAGCAAGACTTCAGGAGAGAACATAGAAGTGACAGAGAAAAAAGGTCTGCACTGACAGTAGCCATCTCCATGGCAGCCTTGGCCACGTGGGCTCTGCAGAGCCCAGGAGCAGGGGCCTGGAGCCTGGGACCTGGGCAGGTTTTCCAAACAGGGTGTGGGGCCTTGGCAACCATGCAGGAGTAGACAGAGGTCCCCAGCAGTCCCTTCCTCACACATGTATCTAGGAACGGATGGCCTTCAGCAGAAGGGCAGGCACCCCTGCAGACAGTACAAGGCAGCAAAGGGGAAAGAGAATTCCTCTGGAAACTTACCAACTGACTCATCTTTGCACACCTCAACTTTGGCCTTCACCTGCCCCAGGGCTCCAGGGGCGGCCTCAGCCCCCAGCGGGTCCTTCTCATCTGGGGGCCCCAAGTCGGCCCCCATGGAGTCAGGCTCGTCCAGGGGGAACTCCAGCTCTGTAGATCGGCTGAGAGGCTTGACAGGGGACACCTCCCCACTAGGTGCGAGCTCACTATTTTGCTCCCTTTCCTCATTGTCCTTCATTTTCTTGTAATGCAGACAGGGGATGCTACTCAGAGGAGGGTCATGTTTCTGTGGATGATAAAATTGCAACAGATTATAGGAATGAGCCCGAAGGCCTAAACATCCTGTCTTTCACCTGCTGCGGCTTGGCTATGATGCAACATGCGCAGACACGCACGCTCTTGCCTGCGCAGTTACAAGACTAGATTCACGACTGATGCATCCCCTACCCGTATGCTTCCTGTTCCCAAGAAGTACGGCCGGGACCAGGTGACCACCCGAGACTCTCTGTGCAGGTACACGGGGACTCCGGAGTTATGGAATGTCATGATCCACCCATCGGGAAGTGGTTCCGTAGGTGGGCGGCCACGACCTGCACAGAAGAACATCCTACAATCACTTGAAAAACACAAAAACTGTTGGGACTTTTTAAAAATTATGACATGGCAAGAAAATTGGTAAAATGGATCAAATATTGAAAAGAAGCCCTAAGAACTAGGCAAGTAGGGAAATGCCCCACCCTGCAGAGCCTACCCCAACCCTGCCTGTTGTTTGGCAGCTCCTAGCACCTCCTCTGCATGAAACTGTGCTCTCACTGTGCTTGTTTATCTGGCTTAACCAACAGAATCTAAGTCCCTCCATGACAGCAGCGAAGGGTCTACCTCGCTCACTACTGTACTCCTGGCCTAGCACAGCACGTGGTGCAGGAAGGAGCCCCAGCTGCTGCCTCCACAGCTGGTGAGCACCACAGACCCTGGACTGCTCACCTTCCTGCCTTGGCTGTGGCCAGAGGCACCCCAGGGTCTGGGTAAACTTCGCTAATAAACTGCATGTCATGCCTATTGAACACCACTCTCTGTGACCAGGTGTCAAGTCTTCATCGTACCTAAGCTTCAAAACTCTCACCAGCATATAAAATACTACTTCACGCTGGGAAAGACCTGAGTCGGTTTTAAAGCACTACGACCAACCCCTTCCTTGCTTTACAGGTAGTCGTTTCTAAAAAGCTCGAGACTTGTTACCCACTTGACCCCAGGCCCAGTTGCTGGGAAAAGCGTAAGGCAAGAACAACTAAAACTTAATTCTCTTACAGGTACTGGGATCAAGTTAAAAATTTCAGAAACAAAAGGAAAAAAGCAAATGAACCCTACAAAAATATATGCACGATGAAAACAGTACCAGTGGTTCTCATGGAAAAGGGAGTGGCACCCCAGTACCAGGTCCCTGCTCAGCAAAGAGGGCCCCAAGCCTGACGACCACACGTGGCCGATACTGGACAGCTGACATCAGGACAGTCCCTGGGAGGAAGTGCTGCAGGTCAGAAGTGCAGGAACCCTGTCAGGTGCTCTCCCCAGTGAGCCAGGGCCAAGAAGCTGCTGCCTTACACCAGCTTTGGGCTAAGTTAGGAGAAAAAGCAAATGAAATACAAGCCAAGCACAATGTGGGACACAGGTGCATCCAGGCCACCCATTTACGATGACGAGTGGTCATAAAGTGGCCCCAGCTGTCTGAAGAGCTCACAGGCCGCGCCTATGCAGTCTGTGAGCATGAGGACCAAGCTGCAACTTCTAGGAGGGGCACCACTTCCAGGCAGGCTGCCAGGTGGCAAAGGCGGCAGAGGAAAAGGTTGTGCCCATGTAGGCAGACAGAATGGTCAAGCATACTGCTGACCTGTGTACTGTTCAGGACGGGCACGGTTTTACCTGCTCAGAATGAGGTTGCTGAAACCACACAGGACAAAGCAAACCCGCCAGAGGCATCACGGGGAGGTAAGGACTGCCCGTTAATCCCTTCTCAGAAGCTGAGACCCAAGTATATCTACATCTGCAATCAATGAGGCCAGCCCGTCCTGTCCCAACCACTAGCCAACACGGGCAGACACATGCTGCCCACCACCAACGTATCCACTCCACCCACAGCCAGGAGAAACTGCACGCCACCTGGCACCCCCATCACCTCTTCACCTTCTGCACCCTGCCCCTCAACCTAAGGTGTCCTAGGGCCCTCCTTGCTGGACAGGGATCTGGTGCTGGGGTGCCACTCCCTTTTCCATCTGCCCACTGAGTCTCTATGTATCTCTTCAGCCCTTTTCTGCTGTCCAACTGCCCAGCCCAAAATCTCAACCTGGACACTCACAGGTGCTGCCAGGACAGGCAGAAACAGACAGGCTCCTCCCAAATTGGCACTGCACTGGCAAAAGAGCTGCACGACCAAAATTCTGGGCTTCTCCTCACTGCTCTCCACTGTCCCCAAATCCAAGTGTAAATCCCACTACCTGCACCTCCAGAACACCTCCACCTGTCCTACATGAAGTACACAGGCTGTGTTTGCAGCCTTTAGGCAAACACTGTGTAACAACACCTGTCTGCTTCTTTTTACAACCAGCTACAAAGATACATTTTTTCCAAGTATCGGTATTCTTTTAATTTTTAAAAATATATTTCTAAATCTGTTTTAAAAGCCATTTCATTGGGTTTAACATTTTTATTGAGGGCAATTAGGCTACAATGAGATTTATTCTACTACCCTTTTTTCCCCTCAACACCTCCTTGCTTCTAGTGGCTTCCCCCAACAGTGGAAGAGCCTAGAACTTGAACCTCAACCTTCACCTGCCACCATGCTAAGCACCCACCTCTGGCCTCAGCCTCCACACACACTGGCTGCCAGTCTTGTCATCTCCCAGAATACACTAATGTCCCCTCCTCAGGGACCCACTCCCCACCCCATCAGAAGTCCCTTCGCAGTTCCTCCGGAAGACATCAGCCTCTGTGTGGTTTCCATAGCACACACCATGACACGCACCTGGGTGGTACTGCTTCCGGCACATCCTTGTGTCTTGTCTGTTTCCCCTGCATCAGACATGACTACTTCGCCCTGAAGAGCACGCCCAGACCACTGTCTGGTGTCCCAAAGGCTCTCAAACCTGCACTTCTGCCACCTTGCGAACACTCACCACCTGTTTACCAGCCAACTTACTTTTGAGCACTGTTTTAATCTTGGTCATCATCGGCTGCACACTTGTCTCTCCATCAGACGGATGGTCACTGTCTCCTCCATATTTCTCCTCCACTCTCCTCTTTTTGGGAGCACAAAGGCCTTCTTCCAGAAGAGCATCGACATCATTGTCAAAATCGTCCTGCAAGACATACTGTTCAGACACCATGGCCCCGGCACCTACATTCCTGCACCGCAGGCAAGCTCAATGACACTAGTGAGCGTGAACAGAGAAATGAGACGCTCTCGAGGGGACCTAGGTGTGCCTTTATGGTGCATGATCATCTGAAAAAACAAACGGGATGAAACCAACAAATGAAGCCAAAAGGCTCGGCCCAGGCACACACACCATCAGGGAGCGCGTCTCAGCAGCACCTTCCAACTCAGGTTGGGCAAAAGGTACAAGGCAGGCCTGTCGGCCAAACTTTGTGTTAAAGTTAAAAAGCTTGGTTTCTTTTCCACATTGTTATCCCACCTTATCTGGGCTTTTTTCCTCTGCAACAACAGCTTTCAAAAGATGTTGCAGTTCCCAAACACCTCTCTTTGGGTTTTGTTAAGGGCACTCCAAAGGAGAGGTCACTGACATACCTCGTAGGAGAAATTCAAGGCCTCTTCATCCACTCTGTCTCTTTGCACGATTGCTTTAGCCGTGAACCCGCCTGCTCCTTCTTCATCTAGCTCCAAATTGTCAGTAAAATCTTCTAACTCATCGAGCACTGCATACTCCACTCTCTTTTCCTGATCCAGCTCATTCTCCTCATCCTTCTTATCAGCACTCTCACCCCCTATGCCTACCCCGTTACCAACACTCCCACCAAAGGGACAAGCATGCACGTCTCCACTGACAGGGCTAAGGGCCAGACCGCACTCCGCACGAGTGTCGCGCTCCACTCCTGTGTACAGCACCTTCCTGTCCTTACTCCTGCAGCTCTCGGTAAAGCTCACGCTAATCTTTACATCCTTAAGCAACTTAAGGTCAGGGGAGAACTTCCGGACCGCAGGTGCGTGCCGGGCGGTGCGCGGGCTGTGGCCACTACAGTTCGGGTCTATGAGGAGGCGGGCTTTAGAGAAGGATCCTTTGGAGAGAAGAGAAGCTCCGTAGAAGTTGAGTGGGTCCTCAGCAGGGGGTTCGGCCTGTCCATCACCACCAGAGCCAACGTCCATTACCTCTGCATCACTGGACGTTTGCAGGGGAGGTGGTGGAGACTGTTCACAGGGCAGCGCTTGGAGGGGGCAAGCACGTTTCTCCATCACCGCTTCTCCTGCGGGCTCACGCGGGAGAGGAGAGGGACTCTCATACGTCTCCATAGTAAAAGTAGTTAAGACTATTTAAAAGACCAGTTTTTAAAAACCTTACATAAATCTAGACAGCTAACATGCACAAGTCCGTCGAGACCCGGTGCCGTCCTGCCCGCGCTGCGCACGCTGACGGCTTAGTCAAGCTGGCCACATTGCTCTTTTCATTAATGTAGACAGCTTTTAGAACCACTGCCTCAATTATTGGAAATCACAATGCACTCAGCTTAAATGACTGACGACTAAGCGATTCTCTCTTCATGCCAAAGTGGCACCTTTCTTCTTCTACCTGCAAAGAGATTTAAAAACATCGTCACAAACGACAGAAACCTTCTGCTTCCCTGGTACCAAGAGTCAACTGCTATTAACGGTGTAGTAAAGAAAATACTGTCTAAGAGACCTCGTAGGCTTTAAAACAAACTACCTTCACTTTTTTCTTCAAGACCTAAATATAAGTCCAAAGTTAAGTATTTCATTATATGTCCACTGCAGTCCCTGCTTCAGAAGCATAAAAACAGTATTATCTTAAGGCTCAGAAGGGCTTTTTAAAAAAACCTAGACTAAACTTCACCACAGCATTCCCCTCAGCTTATTAGGTAAGCAAGCAAATGGTGCAAGGCTGCCCTTTCCAGAACACACATAAGGTGTGCGGCCTCCCTCCGGCCATTAGAGCAACATCAATCTACTCACCTGCCAGGGCTGGGTCAGTCAGAGGGTGAGCGTGAGACCCTCCGCTCAACTCTGCAGCACTAGGGCCTCAGAGGTACGGCCAGGCACTCTGCCACCCTGGACCCCAGGGCTCTCCTGGGCCCACAAGGTGGCACGTGGACCGGGACAGTGATGCAGCGTGCTGAAGTCGCCAGAGGTGGCGTAGTTCTGTTCCCAGTAGAGGAAGGGGTGGTGGCTGTGGGAAGGGAGCCAGGCCAGGGTTGGTGGGGCAGCTACAGGAGACAGCCGAAGCCAAGGCCCAGGGAGTTCTAAGTGCCATTTGGAGCCTGGCTCCATCCTGGGGACAATGAGGAGCCACCGAGGGCGAGGTGACTCTCATGCCACAGTTCAATCCCTCTTTGAGAAAGGAGACTAACCACTGCACCAGGCACAGTCCCTGTAACCAAGGCACAGGAGTCCTCTCAGCCAGAGGGCCAAGGTGTGAAAGAGGGACAAGGAGCCTTCAAGAACAGTGAAGACATAGGGTTGACTGCTCTGCCAACTGGGTGGAGGTGGAGAGCACAGACAAGAGGGAACTGAAAGCCAATGAGGCTTTTTCCTGGAGGGACACATGTTCCAGCATTCAGGCAGGAGCCAGTAGAGGGGAAGAGATGAAGCCTCCAGGCATTCCTGTCTAACAGGTGCTGAGACTACAGCTCTGGAACTGTGACTGGCCCAGAAAAAGGGGCCAGAATGCTTTAGCCAGGTGGTGGTCATCAAAACCACAGAAGAGAGGCCACCCAGAGAGGGAACACAGAGCAAGAAGAGGGGTGAGGATGCAACTCTGAGGAGCTTCACTCCAGAGGAAGCAGGACAAGAGGGCTGACATGAGGCTGAGAAGGAAAGCTCAGGGGGCAATTAAAAACCCAGAGGTCTGCAGGAGGCACAGGAATCAGAGCAGAAGCACATGCAGGCACGCATACACAGTGCAAATGCACAAACACACAGATATGCCATGCACACGGGTGCAGGGATGCACATGCATGCCCATATGTGCACAGGGGGCAGCCTGACTGCATAGACAGGAGTCAGCAGACATCACACGTTTAAAAAGTTTGCAGTGAAGGGACAGAGCATAGTGGTTGTATTGTGAAGGTAACACAGCATACAAACCAGAGACGTGTTTAGATTTAATCAATTCATTCAACAAGCACTGATCGTCTACTCCAAGGGAGGCACTACCACAGACAAAAGACAAGGTCCCCACCACCTGGGCAGTTGGAAGGGCAATGACCACGGAGCTGTCGTTCTATTTCCAAGATTCTAAGATGTCCTTACTGATCTGGTGCAATGGTAACTTAACACAATACCTCCCCCAGAGATGTCTCCATCAAAGGTGCTAAGGATGAAGGAAATGCAGCACACAGATAACGACAGATAAAGAGTGAACTGCAGTAAACGCTGAGAAGGCTGCAGCCAGAGAGGCACCAGGAACATCAAGTGGAGTAAGGCCAGTCTCCTGGCAACCAAGAAAGATCATTTTAAGAAAAGGACAGGCAGGTCAGCATGCCCAGTGCTACAGAACACAGATCAGACCAGGACCAAACCTGTTAGCACCTGGCAGGTCTGCCCAGACTCCAGCTAGAGCCACTCCGTGACTCTAGGGGCTTAAAAAAGAAGCTAAAATGAAGACATGAGGAGATGGGGGGGATTGAAGACAAATGGCAGTACAGGATAGGGAACACCTGCTTCCATGTCAAAAGGCTAAGAAACAGCCAAGTAAAAGCACAAAGCAAAGATGACAATAACTGACGAAGGGAAGCCTTGAAGAAGCACAAAGGGTGGAGTTGGAGAGAAGTGTGTGCCCCTTGGGAGATCAGCGGGCCCAGCGGGCGGCAGCTCCTGGCGCAAAGCCCCACAGTGGGGCAGTCTGGCCAAGTTCCTCACTTTCCCTCTGCAAGCTTTCTCTACTCAATCAACAAATATCTGTGAATACCTTACAAATGGCACACACACACTATCCGAGACGCTGAGGACACTAGACAGACAAAATCCCTGCCCCCCGAGAGCTCACGTTTTAGCAGGAGAGATGGTCAAGTAACAACTACGAAAAACTAAGAAGTGCTCAAGAGAAAGCAAGGAACTGGGGAAGGGGAGACAGCTTCACAAAGGGTGGACAGGGAAGGTCTCAGAGCCAGGGTCCACCTGAAGGTAAGGAGAGTGAGCCAGGTGGACAGTGGGGGTGTGAGGAGGGGACATTCCAGGCACACAGAGAACAAAGGCCCTGGGGAAGGAGTGTGGTGTGGCAGGTGAGAGCAGTGTGCCAAGGAGATATGAGGGAGGCCAAGTCAATCAGGGCAAGCAAGATCTGGACTCTGGCTCTTAATTGACATGGGCCACTGGACAGGAGGTCCAAGCAGTGAGGTCACATGATTCAAGGACAGCAGTGGCATGGCAGCCAACTCTCAGCAGGACCCTGTTCTAAGCGTTTTATGCATTTTCTCTCTTTTTGAAGTATTTTATTTGTTTATTTCTAAAGAAAAGGGAAAGGAGGGAGAGAAACATGATGTGCAATAGAAACATCGAACGGTGGCCTCTCTCACGCCCCCAACTGGGGACCTGGCCAGCTACCCAGGCATGTGTCCTGACCAGGAATCGAACCAGCAACCTTTTGGTTCACAGGCAGGTGCTCAATCCACTGAGCCACACCAGCCAGGGCAGTTTATGCATTTTTAATTGCTGGTGCTCACACAGCACTGAAAGGTTAAGCAACTTGTTCAAGGTCACATAGCTAGAAAGTGGTGGAGCTGCTTTACCACCCAAGCAATCTAGTTCCAGTCTGTACTACCTCAATTTTTCACTCTCAATTTAATTTGAAAGATTTCATTCATTCATTTATTTTTTAGAGAGGGAAAAGAGAGGGAGAGAAACATCAACGTGAGGAAAAAAAATTGATCGGTTGCCTCTCGCATGAGCCCCCACCAGGAACCAAACCTGCAGCACAGGCATATACCCAAATCCGGAATTGAACTGGCGACCTTTCGCTTCATGGGATGACATCCAACCAACTGAGCCACACCAGTCAAGGCTACACTATCTTGCAATTTAAAAGAACCATTCTATGTCCAAAAGAACTTTAGATGGGTGTTGGGGGTGGGGGGCAAAGGTGACAACAAAAAGAATTAAGAGGCTCACCAGGGTTGAGCCAGAGGTGGTGAGAAATGGTCCTGCAGACTGCATGGAGGCCTTAGAGGAATCCATGTGGCTTCACACTCAAGAACCGAGCTGCCATGCACTGAGGTGGTGAACGCAGCATGAGCAGTGTTTGGGGGTAAAGACTGCAGTTTAGGTTTGGACATGGCTACTTGGCTGCAAAGGAACACACGGAAATGTGGAAGATGCAGAAAGGTGAGGCTGCAGCGCAGATGGAAGGCTGGGGCTGGAGATGGAGGTATCAAGGAGAGACGGCATTAAAGCCAGGAAGCTGGATGAGATCGCCAAGCAGGAGAGGGCAACTACAACAGAAGCCACGACTGGGCAAACCAGTCAGATGTTTCCTACCCCCAAGGTCACGCAGTTAGACTATAAAACAACATTTGGGAACTGCCCCACACAGTGCCTGGCCATAAGAGGTTCAAAGGACGGTTCATCCCGCCACTGGCCTCACTGCTGCTTCAGCCGATTGAACACAGGGATGCAGACCTTGCTCGCCAAGCAGCACACTCACTCACAGCAGGCTTCCCTGAATCCCTGACCCAGGGGTAAAACCAACGCACTGGGACAGCACCCTTCTTCACTGGAAGTCCACTTACTGGGCTGACACAGGCACGGACTGTGATAGCACAACGCTGTGGCTGCGGCCTTTAGGTCAAGCCTCTCCTGCTGTGGCTTCCCGCCCAACCCAGCAGCAATATGACCTCATCCATTCCTTTTGTCATCCTCCAAAGGGCTTCACATCCTGTATTCACAGGCAGCACCATCGACTGGCCATTTACTCCCTTGGGTGAGTGAAGGCCTGTGACGGGGATGCCCGTAGCCCGGTGACTGAAAAGTCCATTCTGCTGCCAGGAAACAGAGGGTCCCGTCCTAGTGGTTGGCCTCGCAGTCCCCAGCGCGAGACTGGACTGCCGAGCATCAGGTAACAAGGTACATGCAAGCATGCAAAAACGGTAAATCAAATTCCTACCATGAGCAACCCAAGTCCATCAGATGATACTTGACAGGTATCACTGTCAACAGGTTGCCACATTACATTTATTTCTACCACGATCGTTGTTATAACAAAACCACATCCCGATTATCAACGTGATACTCAATCCATGAACATTTAGCGCAGGAAAAGGCTTGGGCGACTTCTCAGATTTCCCGCAGGATCGTAAGCGAACACTACCATGTTCATACCTTTCCCGCCTGAAAGCGATGCTACGGCTTCGGGCCCACAAGGCGAGGGGTGTTTCTTTACACTCGGGCTGTTAACACGGGCGGAAAGCGACCAGTGGCGGCCCGCCCCCCAGCCGAAGTCCCCCACCGTCCCACCCCTCCGCCGGGCGGAAGCCCAGCCCAGCGCTCTCCCAGGACCACGGCCACAGAGCTTCACAAAGGCCGAGACTCCGCGTGGCCATGCCCGCCTCACGCCCACCCGCCCCGCCCCGCCCCGCCCCGCCGTGCCGCCCGGGCCTGCGGCCCTCCGCCCGAGAGGGTAAGGGCGCACCCTCGCGCAGGCCGCAGCGCCCGCCCGGCCCGCGGGGCGCCCCTCGCGCCCCGCACCTACCTCCGGCGCCCGCAGCCTGCCCGAGCTGCCCGCAGCCCGACCACAATAGGGAGACCCTGACGGACGACCGCCACCGCCAACCAGAAAGGCCACCCAGGCTCTCTCCGGTCGGCGGGACCCGCCTGCCGCGCGGGCGAGCGGAGGGCGGGCCTTGGCGGCGCGCGGCCAATCCCGGGGCGCGGCCGCCTCGCATTGGGGAAAACGCGGAGCGGGCTGCAGAGGCCACCAATCGGCGATGCCGGGCCCTCGCGGCCTCGGCGCGCAGCCCAATAGCGCGGTCGCGTGGGCGGGACCAGACGCTGAGGTCGCGGCCGCGCTAACGGTCGTAGCCCGGGCGGGGCTCGCCGCGCGGAGAGCTATCGCCGCGAGGAGCGCCGGGAACGGGGCGCGCGAGGAATGCCGGGAACAGGGGAGTGCGGGGAACGCCGGGAACGAAGCGGGTCACGGGGGAATGCCGGGAACCCAGGAGTACGGGAACGCCTGGAGCACAGGACGCTCCCGTGGTCTCGGGCTCCGGCCGTCTCTAGTCTAGACAGTGCTGTAGAGATTGTCCACACATTTTCCAATTAAAATCATTAAACGTAATCGTTAGGTTAAAAAGGACAAGTATCCTCAATTGTCTAGCACTGTTCCACTTGCTAATACTACATCAGGAGCCTCAAGAAAGGGAGCGAGATATAAGTAAGTGGATAAGGGACCGCTCTTCCTTAGTTTGACCAGAATTCCAGTAAATAAATAAGGAATGATAGAAATAAATAAATAAATAAATGGCAGGCAGCACACTAAGACAAAAATCATGGATGCTAAAAAAAAAAAAAAAAAGATGGGCAAAACTATGAGAAGTTGGTGGGGTGGTTTTAGAGTTGAGGAGTTTCTCCCCTAAGATACTAATTTTAAAGGTTAACTAGTAACTTTGCAGTGGGAAAAACCTGAGATGCCACCTTAACCAAGTGATCAAAGTCACCAGCAAATGTATACACATCCAAAGTTATCAAGTTATACACTATAAGGATGTGTTGCAGTGTATATTAATTATACCTCAATAAGAATGAAGGGAAAAAAGCACCAGGAAAGGGACAAATTGTGGATCTCCTGAGCAGGACATGTATCACTTGGTATTTCTGCCCAAAAGACAATACCTGTATATAATTATGAAGAAAGATTGGGCAAACCCAAATAAGCGACATTCTACGGAAAAACACTTAAAAGTGTCAAGATCATGCAAGTCAAAGACAGACTAAGGAACCATCTTTGATTAAAGGAGCCACAACAAATTGTGATGTGGGATCTGGATCCTAGCTTGGAACCTGGCTTAAGAAACAGATATTAGTGGGACAATTGATAAAATTCAAATAAGGTCTGTATATCAGTTAATACTATTGTATCAATGCTAATTTCCTGGTTCTAATCACTTTACTGTGGTTAGGTAAAGTGTTAACATTTGAGGGCAGTGGTTGAAAGATATTGGAATTATTTGTTCTATTTTTTCAAGTTTGTAGCAAGTTAAAATCATTTCAGAACAAAAAGGTTAATAAAGGCCAGGAGAGGGAGTGATGCAGGTGAGGAAGCTGGAAGCCTACTCAGGCCCTTCCCTCCCTTCCTTCCCCCTTCTGTTTACCTGGCTGACTCAGTGGTCAACACCTGTCACCTCACAGTGGCACCGAGCCCCATGAGAGTCTGGTTCCTGGACTCAGCCAGCTGCTGGCCTTGGCCCAGTGCAGTCAGAGCCCATGTGACTTCACAAACACCATTCAGCCACAGCCACCTCTCCATATTTTGTTGCATGCTGAGCTGGGGGCCGGACCTGCCTTAATCCAACTTGAGACCTCAGATCTGCACCCTACAGCCAGCTTCCCTCAAGGGTGGAGACCAACTGGGTGAAGGACAAGGACCCCTCACCACAGGACCTCCCCCACAATCCCTACCTGGCTCCAGCCTCTGAGTCACCAAGATTAATACCCGGAAGCTGGGAACTCCAGCCCAATTTAGGGGAGGAAACATCCCTCTGGGCTTGTGTTTCCACCTCAACCTGGTTCACCTATAAGCCAGGTCTCTGCTGAAGAGCCTAGATGATGCCATCTGCTGGCACCTTAACCAAGTGATCATGGTTACCAGCCAATGTATACACATCCAAACTGTGAACTCTGAAAAAAAAAGACACCTACTAAAAGGGATCCTGGTAGGTAACTGGGCTCAAATTTTGAGAAACGGAGCCCCGCAGCCATTTCTGCACAGGGCACTCTCAAACAAACTGCACTTCACAGAGAAGCCAGCACCGAACTGCCAGCCTCTGCACTGTACCTGCACTGTACCTGCCATCTGAGCAAGCCCTTATAATGGAGCTCCTGGAATCCTATCTCAACCAATAGGACTGAGGCTTTCCCTAATTGGAGCTGTGCAGCTCCAGCCAATCAGAGTGGCTCTATTCTAACCAAACAGAAGTGCTTTGGGGGCCAAACTACAAGGATTTGGAGGCCTCATTTGCATGAGGATGGACCAATCAGAGAGCAGGGAAGGGGGCTGCTATCCATATAAGCCACCTCCCCTCTAGCTCAGAGAGTGCATTTTTCCTTTCCATCAAAAACATCAAAAACTTAATACTGTGTTTCTTTGGCTGAACTGAAACACCAAAGATGACTTGCAGGGCAGAGCAGAACTGTTAGGTGGAGAGGGGCTGGCCCCAGAGTTCTACAGCTGTGCTTTTTTTCACAGCCATGCCGTGTCACAATTGAGCAGTTTTGTACTGAATCAAGTTTCTTTCTTCACTGCAACCCAAACTGGGAATTCCTGTTGACATTGAACTGGTGGCAATAACTATCAGTTGACAAAACATACCAAAAGGTGGGGTCGTGAGGGGCCCCTGTGGGCAGAAGGCAAGGAGCCCAGGCCTGCCAGAACAAGACCTGAGGTCAGGCTGCATTCCTGAGCTGGTCATGCTTGCTCACAGATGCTTCTGCATCAGTCAGCGCCCCACTTCCAGCCTCCATGCCAGTGCACTTCAACTGGGCTGTGTTGGAGCCAGAGAGCAGCGGAAGCTCATCTGGAAAAGGGGCATCT
Organism: Macrotus californicus; assembly: GCA_007922815.1. NCBI lineage: Eukaryota > Metazoa > Chordata > Mammalia > Chiroptera > Phyllostomidae > Macrotus > Macrotus californicus. The sequence continues at coordinate 353,492 of VMDR010000112.1, read as the reverse complement.
GGGAAAGGGATGAAGTCCCCATCTACCCAGGAGAAGAGGACCCATGCTGGGGACTCAGGGATCAAATGTATCTGGTGGCAAGCACAAAGGACTGGCTAAGCCACACCAAAGTCAGGCCCAGGCCTTCCTTGATGGTATGTCAAAAGTGCTTCTCGAAGACATCAGCTTCCTAGGGTCCCTGTACCCTTCTAACAGTACAGAGGCCTCATTTCAAGGCACTGACCTCAATAAACACAAGGCTTGGGAAACATCAGCACTGTCACTCCTGGTTCAAATATCTACCTAACCTAGGAATCAGGATATAGCAGTGGGCAAGAGAGAAAAGGGTCTGACTTCCTGGAGCTCTCCTGACAGGGAGACACATAAACAATCAACCCCTGACCGGTGTGGGTCAGTTGGCTATGCATCATCCTGCAAAATGAAGGGTGGCCAGTTGGATTCCCAGTCGGGGCACATGCCTAGGCTGCAGGTTCAGTCCCCAGTCAGGGCAAGTGTGGAAGGCGGCCAATTGATGTTTCTCACATTGATGTTTCTCGCCCTCTCTTTCTCCCTCCCTTCCTCTCTCTCTAAAAATAAACAGAATCTTTTTTAAAAATAAAAGAAACAATCAAAATGCATAGTATGTCAGACAGTGCTGAGATAGAGAAACAGAGGGAGCAAGGCGGGAAAATTGCAAATTTAGATGGGACGAACCCCCTCCCCCAAAGCAAAAGCCCGCAGGCCGGCCGGGCGTGAGGGAGAGCACGGTTGGGAGGTGTGGAAGAGGAGTTACTCAGGAGGAAGGGATGAGTGCATCGGCCCCAGGGCAGACACTGTGCAGACGGTGCCGCCATAAACTGTGGCAGGGGCTGAAGGGGGTGAAGGTGGGAGGGGTGCTAGGCAGCAGGATGAGACCAATGTGGGAGGACTGTGGGCCCACAGGGGCAGGCACCCCAAGGTCCATCTTGTCCTTATTGTGCTCCTTCCTGGCCTCATGGCTCTGCCTCCCCATTTGCCCTGGGACTGAGGGACTGTTATGGTATATCGCCAAGCCTTGATTTCCTCATCTGTAAAGTGAAGGTCACAATTATGTTATTTTTCCAGGACTGCCATAACAAAGTACCACAAATGAATAGCATAAAGCAGGGGCCCCCAACCCCCAAGGCAGGAGCCAGGCAACAAGCAAAGCTGGCCTGAGCCCCACTTCCTGGCCCCCCACCCCTTCACAGCTGGTAAGCAAAGCTCACTCAAGCTCCGCCTCCTATCTCCCCTGTACCCTCTACCCCCATCTTCCAAGAAAACCTCCGTGGTGCCGAAAAGGTTGGGGACCGCTGGCATAAACAACAGGAATTTATTCTCTCACGGTTCTGAAGGCCTGAAGTCTGAGATCAAGGTGACAGCAGGGCCACGCTCCCTCTAACGGTGACAGGGAAGGATCTGTTCCAGGCCTGTCTCTCAGCTTCTGGTAACTTCTTGGCGTGTGGCAGCATACTCAATGTCTTCATAGGATGCTCTGCGTGCACGTCTGTGTGTCCAAATTTTCCCTTTTGTTATAAGGACACCAGTCACATTTGTTTAGGGTCCTCCCCAATGACCTCATTTTATCTTGATTAGCTCTATAAAACCTTAAAAGGTCCCAACCAAGGATTACAGCATATCTTTTAGGGGCACAAAATTCAACCCCTAACAATCACGGAACTACACTTTGAGCTGCCCCTTCCTTGGGGAACCCAGGCTGTTGGGGAGCCCTGGACAGACTGGACGCAGTGGGTGGGGAAGCTTTCCCCCAATGCCCCACCCCTGGAGACTCTTCAGCGGCTCTGCACCCAGCCTGTGGTGCCTCCCAAGGGTGGACATGCCTGGCCAGGGTGGCTGCTGGCGTGGGGTCCATGCTGTGAGGCAGCCTGCTGAGGCAGACAGAGGGTGTTGGGCATTAGCAGTGCCGGAGCTGGGAGCCCAAGCTGGCCTCCACGGCCCACACCGAGTGCAGGTCGGACCACACTACTCCCTCAGGGGGCTCCCGGGGGCTCCCCACTGTACCCAGATAAATCCCTGGCTCCTTGGCCCAGCTCAGGAAGCCCTGTCACTGGCACCTGCTGTGTCCCATTACACAGTCTCTCTTGCACCCCAGCCTCTGCCCAAGGACCCTCTTAGCACTCAGGAAGCCATAAGCAAAAGGAGAAAGCAGAAAGAGCCTTGTAGCGGGATCTGTGCCGTGGGAACTCCTGCAGGCTGGGAGAGCAGCCCCCAACCCCTCGCACACAGCAGCTCCAAATGTCCCCATCACACGAGTTAAGGACCTGGAATGTGTGGACTCACCACAGCCTCAGAGTTTTATTATCAACATCTCACATTCAAGTACAGGTTCCTATGAAGTTTGACTCCCCGAGAAGGGAATGGCAAGGGCTGGCTGTGTCCCCTCACTGAGATGGGCCTGCTCAGAACCCACAATCGGTGGACAGGCTGCTGAGATGCCCAACATACGAAGGACTCCCAGTCATGGGACAGTCCCATGCACATGGGACCCCTAGTGCACACAGGACCACTGGGCCCACCAACCAGACCTGGGCTTTGTTGAGAGTAGGTTTTTCTTGGGTTTTCCTCATTCCAAATGTGGCCTATCTCTCCTCCAAGAGCAGGTCTGGTAGTCAGGAACTGGCCTATGCCCAGGAGAGTAGGGGATACTTTTAAAATCCTGTTGTTTTGATTAAAGCAGAGACCCACTGGTCAAAAGCACGTGTGGGTGTGAGAGGCACAGCTCCTCCCGTCGGGCATGACTGCATGTGTGTGCTCCAGTATGTGTGCACATATGTATTGCCTGTGTCTGTGTGTGTGTGCCTAAGAGGTATACATGGGTGCCTATGCATGTATAGGCATACATGTAAGCATGTGCCTTGCATGTGTGTCTCTATGCATGGGCAGTGGGCAGGGCCAAGTGCATTCACATATGCACAGCACACCTGGACCTGCCCCTAACCTGGCTGTGGGATTCTGTCACTCCCACTGGCATAAGGGTAGACCTCGAGGTGGATACAGGGACACAGACAGATCACATACAAATCAGAGGGCTCTGGTCCTGAGGGACAGTGGTGGAATCACACACAGGCAGTGCGTGTGCTGTGGAAGGTTCCCATCCAGTCCTCAAGGCAGGGCCTTACATAAGCTGTCTGGCCACACTCAGGGGTGGGACTTAGCTCTGCAGCCTAAACTCATAGGTATTGGTCTCCCAGCGGGAAGGGTCCTTGTCTAGCATGCTGCGCTCCATGAAGGTCACGTGCCCGTCTGCATCCACAAGGATGATCGTGTTGGTTCTGAAAGAGAGCACAGGGCCCACATTCAGCCCGCTGCCCTCAGTACCCTGCCCACCTGTCAGAGCCCCAACTGAGGTCAGATCTGAGGCAGAAGGGTCAAGCCCACTGCACCTGGGGCTTGTGCTAGGCACTCAGCCTGGCTGGAGGCAGGTCACTAATGAGCAGCAGCCTCGGGGGGTAGAGCTTCTGGGGTAGCTGGGCACTGAGCCTGATGGGGCCTGGAGCTCCCTGCTTGACGAGTCCTACTGCCTCCACTCTGAAACTCCCCCAGTCTACCCTGGCCACCCTCGGCAGTACAAGCCCCAACTGCCCACCACTCTCACCAGGGTGAGCCCTGGGCTGACAATGCACTTCCCCCTCTGAATCCCCCAGGGCTCTCAGGGAATGGCCCAGCACCGCTGTGGACGCTCAGCACTTCCAAGAGGCCAACCTGTCAACTGTTTGGAGACCAGGCCTTCCTTCTTCACCTAGAAAACTCCCTTGTGCCCTCCCTCACCACCCCTACTTCCTCATCTCAAATGCTCAGCACGCCTCTCCTCCTGCTGGCCCTCCCCATGGCCAGTACTCACTCAGCACCCATCTCCCACTGATGCGGGGCAGGCCCCGAGACCCTAACCAGACCCAGTGCAGGCTGACACCCAGAGTGGGCACAGGCACCTATAAACGGGGGGTCCCAGCCAGGGTGTAGACCTGGGGTTCTGCCTCACACACCAAGTACACAAGAGCACACAATTTAGTCACAAAAATAAGCCTGTGATGGAGGAGGGGGTCAAGGAAAATGACGCTCCTGCTGAGGAAAAAGCCAGCCCAACAAGAAAGACTGTCATTGAGGCATGCCACCCTCCTCAGGCCAGGGAGCATCATCGGGCCCAGGAGCATCAGTGCTGGGCACTCACACCATGCTAGCCCTGCCCACCACCCCATCCTGTAGCCAGAGGGCTTGAAACTGCCATTTTCTAAAAGATGGAAGATTTGGGGGCCCTACCACCCTCTTGGTTAGTGGTCCCCAGGACTTTCCATGCCCACCTCTCTGCCCGATGCCCTCAGCATCAGCAGAGCCTTAGCCATGTCGCCACAGCGAGGCTGGCTCACATCCTCCTGGGAGAGCCACCTCCGTACCTGCACAGAGGCAGCAATAACCCAACCTCTCCTACCTGCGGGGAAAGACGGGGCTCGGCTCAATCTCAGACAACCTGAAACCAAAACCAGTCGGCACTTGTCATGGCCCAAACACCTCGTCCCCGAGTCCTTGCGGGCCATGGGCCCCCAAGGGCAGGGCCCATCCATCACAGTTGCTGCGGATCCCCAGCCTGACACAAGGCTGGTGCCCACGAGGCCCGACACAAGCTAAGCCTAGGCAGACGTGGCTTGCACATGAGGCCATGCTCCACCTCCAGGCCAAGGCAGCCTGGCATGTAGCAGCAGCACTCCTGAAGCAGCTGGCTAGACCAGCAATCTGTCCTCCTCTGTGCACCACAGCCACCTCCAAGTGCAGCATGTGAGCTGCCCTCTGACGGAGCCACGTGGCTGGGCCGGGCCTCCAGCCTCGCCCCCAGCGGGCAGGAAGGCAGGAAAGGAATCTGCTGGGACAGCAGACAACCCCTGCCAACAGCTTCTCCCTCCTGCACATCTTCATCTTGCAACCGTGATATTTCCACCTTTCCTAGGGTAAGGCAACATCCCGGGCTGAGATGACCTAACCCCAACCCTGGTCACAGCAAGTGACGAGAAGAGCCAGATACTGAGATCTCTGAGTCCACAGGGATTTGCTGACTTTGCTGACAAGACTATGTCCAATGCCACCTTGGCCCCCTTGTGGCTGTGTAAGAGGGCAGAGGGCAGCCTAGGACCCCCTCCTGGGAAGCAGTGGAAGCCTCGGGGGCTATGCGCCTGGTATGCAGCACCCCTGGGAGCTGCCATCTGCTCACCCTACAGCCCCCTGAGCTGAAAGGGCAGCCACTTCTAGATAAGGCAGAGGCTTTGGGGTCCACAGAGCTCATTCCTCGTGGGACAGGACTGGATGCACCCAGAGCCCGCCATACCTGGTGCCGTAGTCTGGGCAACGCACGCACACAGCTGCGTACTTGCTCAGGATGGGCCGCACGTACTCCCTGCCCTGGTCCTCAATGGCCGGGTCCGGCAACTGCCTGTAAGGACAGAGGAGGGGTCACCACCAGCACCTCCGCTGCCTGCCCGGAGCCCTGTAGTGCCTGAGGTGCCTGCCACCTTGGAAGGGCTATTTCATGCACTCTTCTGCCCAATGGCTCAAATCTCTATCAAGACTGTCACTTAGGACTCCATCCCTGGGCCCAGGCTACCAGACGGTGACCACTGGGAAAGCTTCCCCTGACAGAGCCACTGGGAGCTTTCCTAGGACCCATCACTCAGCACCCAGCACCCAGGACCCCGAGGACAGGAGCACCTGTGAGCTCAGCGCTGGGAAGGCTCTTCTAGATCTGAAAGTATCCGGGGTCTGTTTGGCCAGAGTGGTGCAGGGCCCCCTGCAGGGGGGCAGAAGCCACCCAGGGAGTGAGCCTGTCCTGTCCTCTCAGTGTGGCCTGAGTCTGTGGGGTTGCTGCGGGCAGGGGCCCAGCTAAGAAGGCCGTCACCTGGCCACATAGGATCCCTGCCTATCCCAAGAGGTGCCCTCAGGGCATCTCTCCACATGGCAGGGGCCCACTCAACCCTGAAGCTTGCTGGCCATGATAGCTCACACTAGCTGTCAATAAAAGCAGCCAGGGCCTGCCCTGGGCCATTGGGGATGACAGATAGTGACCAAGGGCTGTGTGGATTTACAGCTAAGCATGGGCCATTAGGTGGGCCCAAGCAGGGCTTCCCTGAAGGGGTGACCATGCTGAGGCTGTGCCCTGGTTCATGGCTCAGAGAAGGAGGGTGAGTAAGGGGCAGAGAGGGGCCCCACGGGAGCAGAGCAAGCGGCAGGCTGTGGTGGGGCTCCGCTAAGAGGCCACTGGGCATCTGGGCAGAAGGTTGGCCTGGCCTGGCCTGAGTGGGGCAGAGGAGGGATGTGTGGGCCGTGTCACTGCACGGCAGCAAGGTATAGCTTGGCCAGTGCCTTGACACACTCCCCTACCACTGGGTTGGCTGAGGTCCACCAGAGGGAGGTTTCTCTGGGGCAGGTGCCCCCTGCAGAGGCCACTGAAGTGCCTCAAGGAAGTTGTGTCAGAGGCTCCTTCTCCCCAGGTAATATCTGGGGTGGGTATGTCTGTGCCACGGCTCCTGTATGCAAACAGAGAGGAGCCTCCAGCTGCCCTCGGCCCCAGAGCAACCCCCATCAAGCTCTAGAAGCACCGGGCTGCCCAGCACACCAGCCCATGACTGCCCATCATCATCTCCCATCATCAAAGTCCCCCGTCAGAAACCTCATCGGTCCACAGGGCCTGGTGGAGGGGGGCAGAGGTCAGCGAGTCAGCATATCCATCAGGTTTTCCCGTAGCTGAGGAGGTGGCCCCAGTCACCTCTACAAGCCTCACAGGGCAGCAAAGATTGCGTGCCTCTCTGTCCCAGGGCCAGAGCGATGGGGGGACACCCAGTTCACCCCAGCAAGACCCACCCACTCACGCCTCCTCGTTGTTGAGCACGTCCAGAAGCTGGGCAATGAGGACATCCTTAGGAAGGGCCTGGCTCTGCTCCACAGCCTCCAGGAACAGCTGCTTCCCAAAGCACAGCTTCTTCCAAGGCGTCTCTAACAGCGCATTGCTCAGCCCGTAGGTCCCTGCCAGGAGGGGTCAGTTCATCAGTGTAAAGGCCACACTGTGTGAATTTAAGGTGAACTCCCGCCCACCCACAAGGCACCAGGCGAGGTGCCAGAATACAAACGGAGGGCACTGAGGCCAGGCTGCCCCACACTCTGGCATCTTCTCTATGGGTATTCCCAACCCATCTGCACGGTGAGAGATGGAAAACTCAGCACGGTGGGGCACCAGCAGGAGACTGCAAGGCACAGAGGCCAGAAGGCCTTGACAATAAGGAATAAACAACCTGAAATCCAACTGGACAAAGGAAAGGGGGACCTTGAGAGGGAATAATCTCCCCATCTCACTCCCATCCCTCTCTAAACTAGAAAAAATTTCAAGGTGTGGGTCCACCTGAGCAGGTCAAGGGCAGGAGAATCAGTAACTGAGGCCAGGAGGGCACCCGCCCAAAATCGGTGCTGGCTCACATCACAGCAGTCAGAGAACCCACTGACATCAGGATAGCCCCACCAAGTGGGCACGGGCAGGGCCTCCTCTGCAGGCTGGCCGGGACCCTGGCTGGGGAAGCCTTGAGGTCTTGGCACAAGTTTTCTCAGAACGAGTTCTCAGTGGTTAATAGGAGTCATCACAAAAAATGAAAAGGGTTTCTTGCATCAAAAAAAAGGAGAGGCATGGCCTTGAGGTGGAGAGGCTACAACAAGCGGCAAGGGCAAGTGCGTCCGGAAAGGTACACTGAGGACAGGGCGTCGCCACCCTCTCTGGCTGCCAGACTTTCCAGGCAGCATCCTGGCTGAGTATGGCGTGACTTCAGCCACTTCTGAGGAAGGCAGCCCTGGCTCTGCCAGGCCCCATAGCCATGCCACCATCCCAGGGAATCACTGTGCTTCATCCACCAGGAGTGACGGGAAAGGCCACTCATCGGTGGTGCTGGGCACCTGGGTAGCCACATGCAAGGAACGAAGTGGAACCCCTACCTCACGCCATACACAGAATCAATTCAAAATGTCCCCAAGACCTAAATGTAAGAGCTAAAACTATAAAGCTCTTAGAAGAAAATATAGGGGGAAAGCTACACAACCTTAGATCAGGCAACAATTTCTTAGCTATGACACAAAAAGCACAAACAACAAAAGAAAAAAATATAAAATCAACATCATCAAAATGGAAAACAATGCGCTTCAAAATTTTCTTGTCCGTCGTTTTCTTGACAAACAATAAAGTGAATAGAAAACCCACAAAAGAGGAGACAATTTTTTCAAATCATATGTCTGAGAAGGGACTAGCAGCTAGAATATATAAAGAACTACAACTTAATCATAGCAACACAAAAAACCCAATTCGGGCTCTGAACAGACATTTCTTCAAAGCAAATACACACACGAAAAGGTGCTCAATATCACTAACCATCAGGGACACGCAAATCAAAACCCCAGTGAGGTTAACACCTCACACCCACTGGGACAGTGGGAGCCAAAAAGGCAGACAAGGACAACTTCCGCTGAGGGTGTGGAGAAACTGAAATTTCATACACTGGTGGGGAAGTAAAATGATACAGCTGCTTTGGAAAGCAGTTTGGCAGTTTCTCAAAAGATTAAACAGTTACTTTATGATAAAGCAATTCCACTCCTAGGTATATGCCCAAGAGAAATGAAAACGTGTCTGTCCAAAAACTTGTAACAGATGTCCACAGCTGTATGTACCATCCACAAAAGCCAAAAGGTGCAAATAACCCACAGATCCATCCAAGGACGAATGGAGAAACAAAATATTGAATATACGTACACTGGAATATAATTCCGCCATAACAAGGAATTAAGCCCTAATGCAGGCTACAACATAGATGCTGGGTGGAAAAACCCAGACACAAAAGGCCACACATTGCATGACCCCATTTATATCAAATGTCCAGGATAGGCAGATCCACAGAGACAGAAAGCAGACTGGTGGTTGCCAGGGGCGGGGAAAGAGGGGGATCGGGGTGTGACTACCAGTGGGTACAGTTTGTTTTGGAGTGATGGAAGTGTCAGACAGCAGGGGGTGGTGACAGCCACACACCTCTGTGAGCACTGAAACCTACGAAGGGGTGCACTTCACTGGGGAGTGTATGACATGTGAGCCAGAGCTCAACAGAGCTGTTCTTCAAAGGCAGTGACACGCACCAGGCGAGGGCGGGCCGGGGAGGAAACCACAGGGTGTGGGCAAGAAGAATTTCTCTCCTTTTCGCAGTTTTCACAGGAAGCGACAATCTGGCAAAGAAATGAGCATCTGCAGGCTCAGAGCCTCTAGCACAGCGAAGTGAGGGTGCCATGGAGGTGGTTCCCTGATGCGTGCACAGAGGCCTCCGGGCCACCGCACGGGACTTGGGGAGGTGGTGCTCCGTGTCCCTTTGTGCCTTCCAGGCCCCCATTTTCTCAGGGTAGTCACGGGCTCGGCACTGGGGGAGGGAGGCCTAAGCTGAAGGCAGCCTGACACATGGACCAGGCAGGAGCACCAAGAGCCAGAGAGGAGCATGACAGGGATCTAGTCTCTGAAAAGTACAGAAGTGTCCCCACAGGAGCAGCCCCCACCCTGTCACCACCCACCAGAGTGGGCTCACCTGGTGCCAGGACAACAGGTTCAGGCTCCCCCTGGTTTCCATAGTAGCAGATGACATCTCCCTTCTCTGTGCTGTGAACAGGAGGGTAGAGAGGGTCGGACGGGGCCACAGATCGGGCAGACCCCTCACTGCCTGGCAGTCTCCACAGCCCTATCCCCAGCCCCCCTGCCAACAGCCAGCACAGGGACAGTGGCTCACTGCAGCCAGGTCAGCAGTAGTCAGGGTCCCAGCCCCTCGGAGACTTGCAGGCAGGGTCGTCAAGATTCCTGGCTCACCATGGGGACCATTGGCCTGGCAGTGGCAACATCTAAAAGACCCCGCTGACTCGCTGAATGCCCCACAGCAGGGAAATTAAAGGCTGCTAGCGGTGACCATTACAGGGGGCTGAGTCCCACACCCAAGAACACCGGTCCCCCGTGTAAGGACGCAGCCCCTAACCCTACAGCTCATCTCTGAGCATTTCAGGACTAGATGAGATCCCCCAGGGTAATGGAGGCTTCCGAACAAAGCACCAGAGACCACACTCTTCTACTTTCATACACTGAGCGTGGATTTTAAAATAGTTTAAAATGCTCCAGAGCTGAATATGTTCTAATTCCAAAATACCATAGTAGAGCTTCCCGCTGTAACCTGGAATGCCTTTTCTGCAAACTTAAAAGGGACATTTTCTGGCCCGTGAGCTGACTTCCTGGTAAGATTCTGGACTTAGAGACCTGAGCTTTCAGGATGAACAGATGCAGAGGAATAGGCTGGCCAGGGAGGGCGGGACAGTCCCACTGGTCAGGCCCACCCCAGCCATTCCTCCTGCTCGATGGCACCCTGCAGGCGGGACTCCCGGACCCCAGGAGACTTCACGTCCTGCTCACATTCTTCCTCCCCACACCCTTGGCTCCTTTCTTGAGAGGTCTGTCTAATGACCTCAGAGATTTTGTTTGCAGGCAAAATGCTAGAAAGCACAAGGACCTGTAGGAGTAGGCTTCCACGCCCACCAAGCCTGGCCAGGTGGAGGGGGTCTGACTCAAGGCCCCTCCTGGTAGCCACCACCAGGGCTGCTCGCTGATGCCTAACTCCCTGCGCTCTCTGGGTCCCTCTGACCTCTGACTCCCTCCACCCTCTGGCCTGCGCTGGGATGCTCCTTGGGCCAACCCGCTCCTTGAGCATAACGCACTGGGTTCCCCTGGCTGTGTCCGGGGATGCAGGCCCTAACCCATGGCTGGGAGCCAAGGGAGCCGCTCAGGCTCTAAGGGGACCAAGCCCCTGCCCCACTGGCCTCCCCCACCGATAGGACTGCCTGCCCACCTCTAGTGTCCACTCAGTGCATGAGGTCCTCCTCACCCAGCCACCTGACACACTGCTGGAACCAAGTCCTGCTGGTGTTCGAGCCAAGGGGTTGGTCTCCTGGGTCAGGTCAGACTTACACAGAACTACTGACAGGCAACGTGACCCCTAAACTGACAGAGCCGCCGAGGGTTCAAGAAGGCCAATGCAGGGAAGAGAGGGCTCTGGGCAGTAAGCACCAGTGCCAGCAGCTGCCCACCCCGCCGGCCCCCCTCCCAAGGGGCACTGCCACCTCTGGACTGATACAGCTGTCTGCAAGGCAGGGGCAGGACAGAGCACACCACACAGCAGGCCTGGAGCTCCCGGGGCAGGAAGGAGGCCCGTGGACCCGCCCTCATGAGAGAAGGCTAGCTCAGGACATGGGCCAACCCGTTCATGGGCCAACCGCGGGGCACTGACCACCTCCCCTGGCACCTGCACTGGTGGGAGCATCCACCAACTTCTGGGGCTTTGGAGGAGAGGGCAGGAGGGAGGGAGCATGGCAGGGATGCTCACTTCACTGAAGAGCAAAATACACAAAACCCCTGCAGTTCCCACAGCCACGTCTCTAAATTGCACTTCACATGGGTGGGAGCCCAGACACGCAGCCCATGCGGGGTGGGCGATGCAGGCTGCTCCTGCCGACATCTGGACTGACTGGCTGCTCTTCAAGCTGGCAGAGGGGCAGACACCCAGCAGGGCCTCTCCACACTGGCCACAGCACTCTGCTCCCCTGTCCAGCACATTCTGCCATGTACAGTGAGACTGTCAACAGCATTACTCACCTGTCTGCAGACAGGGGCAAGGGGGAGCTTGGCCCCCAGCATGCAGACCCCGCACCCTCCCTTGCCCTGTCCACCAGTGTCTGACAGCCCTCTGGGGTCCCCCAGAAGACAAGAGTGCCGCGCTTCTCCCCCTAACCTCAGCCGAGTACCAGCAGCCTCTTCAGCTCGGGGCCCCCGTCTGCAGTGGGAGGTGGTACCACAGACAGTGCCTGTGCGGCTGCTGCTGAGCTGGTGTGGGGCCGCGCCGAGGGTGCAGAAACAAACCCACTCTGAGCGCCAGGCCGCGACCCAGTGGCAGCCAGCATCAAGCGGGGATGGGCACGGTGCTCCTTCCCAGCCTGGGGCAAGACGGGTGCGGTGCAGCTGCTGGGTACGGCGGCACTCGGGACTCCAGCACAGTACCAGGGGAGCCCGGGCCTACCTCGCACCACCAGGGGTCGTGGCCAGGTCACCTCCCTGTCTGAGGTCGACTGTGTCAGTTGCACGGTGGTTCTGAGGACATGCTGAGAGCTGCACGTGGGGCTCAGCACACGCCCGTAGGCAGCTGCTGACTGCTCCACAGCTGTCAGCCCCCGCTGCACCTCTGTGTGTGCCCCACAGGGCCCGGCAAGGCTCCAACTGCCACTTCCCAAACAGCGCGGGCCCTCTGTAGGGCCCCAGCAACCTGACTCCTGAACCTCATAGCCCCCAGGCCCCTCACAGAAACCGAGAGGAGCCACCCTGTCCGCTCAGACCCAGCTCCCAGAAGATGCTGCAGCTGGGCCCCAGAGTCATGGGGTCCTGGAGTGCTCCAGGACCACTGCCAGTTGTACCTGTATCTTCCTTCTCCAGCCCAAAGCACCTCTGCCCACCAGAGAGCAGTGCCAGTGAGATATGGCGCAAAAACAGGGGGCTCCTCAGCCACAGACATGGGGAGGGAACCTGGGGGCAGAGTGACAGGTGTAGGCAGGGGTCACACCCAGTGCTAGGACAGCACCTGGCAGTCATGCTCCAGTTCTTTTAGGGCAGGAGCCATGGGCCCTCACACTGTCACAGGAAGACCCACTGCTAAGCTCTGTGGCCCAAGTCCCCACAGCAGGGGGTCTGGGCCCTTAGGATGCTCACTGAGCCCACTAGGAGTGACGTCCCTGGAGAGGCTGCCACAGATGCCACAACACCCCAGGCTGAGTGGCAGGGCAGGCGTCCTACCCCCTGCTGAGCCCACAACCCAGTCTTGAGGCGGCACTCCGGGGGCTGCCGTCCCACCTCTTCCCCGGCAGACTCACCTCAGGTCAGCTGCTATGAGGTTGAAACCATTGTACAGGTGACCCTCTGCGGAGACCTTCTTCAGGTAGGAGAAACTGTCCATGTCCGTGGTCAGAAAGTGGGCCACAAGCTCACCTGTGAGCGGGGAACAGATACCCGTGGCCGAGGCAGCAGGCTTAGCTCCTCTCCCTGGGGAGACTGGTGGTCCCGCGTGGGCTGGCTACACCTCATTGACCGATAGCCAAGGAGGTCGGCGTGGAGAACTCTGTTTTTGTTGGTTTTAAAAATTGTTCTCCATTGTGCCCCCATGCGGAAGTCCAGCAGGCAGGAAAAGCCTTCAGTGGGGACAATGGTCTCCATGGAGAAAACGTGTGTCCACGGAGCTGTCCTCCCAGGGGCATCTGCTCTGCAAACATTAGACAGGTTGGGGACAATGACCCACAGTCAAGAGTGACACATTGCCCGAGGAACAAGTGTGAAGCACGTCCCCTGAGAGGGGTGAAAGGTCAGTGCCATGGGTTTCACGTGGGTCAGGCTGAGAGTGATTCCCACAGTGAGGCCACTCAGTGGACTGCAGGGCCCAGGAAAATGGGCCCTCCCCCACATTCTAGCTCCTCCTACTGTCTCTGCACAGGCCCAAGGAAGCCCCTGCCCCAAGGCCCCAGCCTCCAGGTGAGGCCCCCCTCACCCTGACCCATGGTACCTCGGCCCCTGGCTGTTGGGTCCTGAAGAGGCTGCAGGTAGTTGGTAAGTGCCGCCAGCTTCCCGCGTGTGCTGATGCCCAGCCACGTGCCTCCTTCCTTGCCTTCTTCCATGTCGAGCCCTGGATGGATGCCAGCATCATCACCAGCGGTGCCCACCCTATCCCTGTTGTGTCCTGGGGAGTCGCACCTCAGTCTCACAGCCCTGGCTGCAGAACAGGGGCTCTGACTTCACAGGGCAGGGCAGCAGGACACTCGAAAGATGCCCTCCTAGAGCCCCAACCCTCAGGACAACTGACTCCCCAGACAGTATTCTGGAGCCTGGATTGACGCCAGGTTAGGAGAAGAGCACCAGCTCCATCGCGCAAACCTCATCCTGGATCTGGTGCAGGGGCCTGGGCAGGCTAACCCTTCCTCCAAGCCTCCGTGTCCTCATCTACAAAAATCTTCCAGAGGTGCCTCCTTCCTCCCGTCCCCAAGGCAACAGCCCCTCCCCACCACGTCCTGACAAGCACCCCCCCAACACACACACACTTCAGCCTCCCATCTGTGCCCCACAGCATGGACACACACAGCCTGCCCTGTCCCAGACCCCTTCTGCTCCCTCCCAGCCCAGGATGGCTGGGATGGTCCCAACTGTGCCCACAGGCTCCCCTCAGTGCTCCTCCCACAGCCTCACAGGCCTGTCCACTGCAGGAGCCATGGCTGAGCCAGCGAAGGACCCCCCCACACACACACATACACCCCTGGGGTCACTGAACTGCTGTGCCCAGAATTTACACAGCATGGGGCTCCTCACCAGCCCACCGCCTGCTCCTGTCTGCGTGTCTGGACATTTCCAAGGTTTCCTGTGCAGTTTCGGACGAGGCCAAGATAGCACAGAGACTCAGCCTCTCCTCCCTCTCGCACTCGGTCATCTTGGGTCCCCACTCACAGCCTCTCAGTAGCTTTCCCTACCCCCCTGCCCAGTCCTCCTTCCCAGGACAGTGCCCTGCCCCGGCTGCCTCTCTCAAGGATCCACGATACATGAAGCCACGTGGACAGTGCTGAATGGACAGTTCTGGGCTGGCCAACCCAATGCTGGCCCCGGACCGAGACTTGGGAGCCGGGCCCATTACAGCCATCCGAGCCCACTTATTCATTCCAAACCTACCCGGGAAGCAGCATCCACAGCAGTTAGAGCCACCTGGGGCTCACGCTGCCTGCTACGCGGTGCTCACCCACCATGAGGAAAGACTCACCACTGAGGACCTCATTGTTGCTCCCCCAGAAGTCTGCTACCTTGGATGGTCTGTGGTAGAATTCATCCCTGTTGGCTGCCAGGATGAGCCTAAAGAACGGAGCACAACTGAAATTCTCAGGTCAAAACAGAAAAGCCACGTTTTTTTTTTTTCTCTCTACTTAACGAGGAAAACTTGCCTCAGTGACAACAGGGGCAAGTCCCAAAGAGAATAGGAGCCCACAAGGGACAAAGGCTGGCAGCAGTTCCAGGCAGGTGGTTTCCAGGGAGCCCTCGGCTAGACTGTGCCCAGGGCCCTACAGAGGACATAGCAGGGTGATGGTCAAAGACGTGAGCCCATGCTGTTCGGGGCCGGGAGGCAGAGTGCTGCCCTGCACACCCACTGCCCACCCGGAACAGGGCCTGGCAAGCAAGACCAGGGCCAAGCAGGCGAGGGCCCTGCAGATGAATTCTACCAGAGGCACCAAGGTGGCACCAAGGGGTTCTGGTACCCAGGCGGCAGGGAGGTGCTCCTCCTTCTGTCCGTCTGTCCCTTCCTCTGAAGACACTCCAGCGAGCATCCTGGAAGTATGAGCATGCTCACCAGAGTGGCTTGGGGTGCGTGTGGACCACTGCAGTGCACAGGGTCTCCGACTGCTATCCTGAGTGCAGGGTGTTTGGGGGAGGGAATGGGTGAGAGCTTCTGTGTTTCACTATTTTTTTCATTATGAATTGAACAAGTGTTTCCTTGGCAATTAGAAAAAGCATCACAGTTTTCAGAGCCCTGGGGTAGAGGTAAGAAACCCAAGCTGCCAGTCAGCTTTGCCACTTAAACAAGAACATAGATGGTGGTTGAGTGGAACCCCTCTGGGTCTAAGGAGTGACCACCGAAGGGCCCTCTAAGCACCACAGCTGGTGGACAGGAGAACAGAGAACAAGGGGCCAGGGTCTGGGGCTTGGTGGCCTGCGGGGTCCAAAACCAAATTAGTCGGGTCAATGGTCATGTCCTATAACACCTTCGACACTGATTTTAGTACTGTCTCATTGATATCATAAGTATTTGCTCGTGGGGCAATACGAATGATCGAAGATGCTCATAAACTGAAAGTGAAACCAGTGCCAGGCCATGGAAGGGTTTTCACCCCATGGACACAGGGTACGACCCCCGACCCCGCCTTGACTCTGTACTTCCCCATGCAGCCCCTGCAACAGGTGCCAACATAGCCCGGGACTTCGCATGGCTGTGGAATACTCAGGTCTGCCTCAGAAGCCTCACCACCTTCGGGATGCCCATTGGGCCTGCAGCCACTACCCCCCCCCCCCCGCTCTCCAGAGCAGGCTCCAGGGCTGCACCAGGTCTCAGGGATGTGCACCCGAGAAGGAAAGGTCCTTGCCCTGATGCGAGCCCCAGCGGTGCACAGAATAATCCTCTGCAGCTCTAACTGCCACGCTCCAACCTGGACCCCAGCCTCGGGTTGAGGTAGACGGTCTGAGGCAGAGGCCAGCTGGGCCCTGACCCCTGCTTCCCACGTCAGCTCTGTCCCTTCTGGAACCCAGCCACAGCTGTGTCCTGGCTGACCCTGTCCCTATAGGCTGCCTTAACCGACTGTCCTAGTAGGTGTCCCTCCACCATGGCCTGGATAGCAGTCAGGAGGGGGAAGAGCCCATGTCCCCGAGTTGGGGGGAGAATCCGCAGCTCTGGCGGGGAAGCTGCAGGGGCCAAGCTCCCCACTAATGCCGCAGGTGGGGGTGATTTCACATGGTCAGGATCAAGGGCCTCCTTCAGATACCAGCGCTCCTCTGCACGCTTGTCCTGCCACCTGCGGAGAGGAGGGTGGGGAGGCCAGGAAGGCAGCCCCCGAAATGAGGCTGGTTTTGATTCTTACATAAGGAAAAATTAGAGGGGGAAAAGCTGACTGAGTAAAACCTTCTGTCCTAAGATTTTCAACTGCCTCTTTAAAACAAGGAGCATTTGCATGTGTTTGTAACTAGGAACATTAATTGCTGGGTTACTTTCATTAAATGAGTCACTGTTTAACTGAACTTCGAGGTTTGCTGGGGATTTCATTAAATACGTAATTCAGAGACACAAGGGTGTGACAAGCGCCCACCTCCAGGCTCCACGTGAGGGAAGGAACCTCCCAGTCACCACTTCTGGGACAACACCACCTACCAAGTCCATCTGTGCCACTGTGCCCAGAGGCAGGGAACGGGCCCACCACAGCAAGGGGCTCTGAAGACAGCCAGTCACCCCTGCCTTTGTTTTGTTCTGATCATTGAAACCACTGATTAACTATGCCTGACCAGTAAGCTTCCCTCACCAGCTGCTGAGGGCGGGTCTAGGCTGAGTCTGTGCACTTTCTGGGGAGGGTAGGTCCGTGAGCTCACGGTTAGCTTTGCATATCTTTGGGGAGCACGACCTTTTTTCAAAGAGCACAGTTCCTTTGCAATCAAGGAAACAAGACCAACAGAATCCCATCAGAATCCCAACCGCTGCCTCTACAGAGCGTGCCAAGAACGTCAGGGCAAAGCTGCAGCCAGCATGGGAAACTTCCATGTTAGCATCTCACAGACCCTAATGTGAGTTCTTACCTACTAGGCTCCTTGCCGGAGTACTGCAGAGAGTCATACTAGCATTAAAAACAAGAGCAAAACCAACAGACACCCAGACTATTCCCACACTAGATAACTGCCACCAAAATATGGAGGTCTCAAGTGCCTGGCATCAACGGGCATGGGGGGCAAAGGCTGCTGGGACCACTCAGAGGATCACACCCTTGGGCAGGAGCCACGATGCATTGTGTCCAAGGTGACCCCAGGAGGAAGTGACACCAGAAGAGCCTGCCTGTGTCTGGCCAGCATGCAACCCGGAAGGCAGATCACATGTGCACCAGGGCCAGCCCAGCACCCAGAGGACAGACAGGGAGGCCTGAGGGAGCCTGGGAGAAGGCAGCAGTGGCATGTGGCATGGCGGGGCTGCCATGTCTGGAGGAATGGGTATCCTCAATAGGGAGGGGAGCAGAGTGGCAACAAGAGATAGGGGGGTACAGACTGCAGGCTGTGACAGCCAATCCCAGCAACAGGTGTGGAGCTGTTCCACAGAGGCCATATTCGCATTCACTCCCTAGGCAGGCGCTGAGCTGGCTCCCCTCCCTCCCCTCCTTCCCCGTACTGAGGGCTACTCAGGCAGTGGCTGCTGAGTCTGGGCACGAACAACCCACAAGACACATGCTCCGAGTGGCCCACGCCTTCTCCTGTGGGAAAGAGATGACAGAATGCTCAAACACAGCCCGAGGGAAGGAGATGCTTCAGAGACCATGCCTTCTACCAGCAGGCCAGCCAAGTGGCAGGACAGGCCAACCGTGAATATTGCCGGGCGGTCCTGGGCAGGGTGTGACAGGCACAGGCTCACCTTTCCCCTTCCTAGGAGCTAACTCCTGAAAGCTAGAAAACACATTCCCGTAAGATCAGCATCTGGAAATGGCAGAGCCACAAGCGACACCACTCACAGCATCAGAGATGAGGATGCCTATTTCTTCTGCGAGGCAGAGGTGACTCGTCTGAAGCACCACTATCCACACGGCAATAATGGCCACGGGTCCAGCCATAAATGTCCTCTCTGCAATCATCTGACCCTGGGCAACCCAGACCGCAGGGATGAGCTCCATCCACAAATACGAATGAAAACAGGTGCCCCCGTTTCCCTGAGGGGCAGAGACCACTGCACAGTTGATACTGTGGGTGCTGGAGGGAGTGTGCAGAGCCACAGGAGCCTCCACCGTCCCCGCCATGTGGACCAGCTTTGTGGCAGCAGGGTTCGAGGGGACAGTGGCCCTGGCGCCGGGCCTGTCTGGCCAGGAGGAGAGGGTCTGGTCTGGATGGTGCACAGGACAAACTATAAGGACATGCTCTGCCATCCAACAGGAGACATGGGCTGCCGTGCCGCAGGGAGCCTAGGATAGGGCCATCAAAGACACTTGAAGACATCAATTTGGCAGTTCCCAAAAAAGCTAAACACAGAATTTACCTAAGATCTCGCAATTCCACTTCTCAGTACACATCCAAAAGAACTGGAGGCACTGGAGAACAGGACCCAAGCAGACACTCAGACACCAATATTCACAGCAGCGTTATTCTCAAGAGTCAAGGGGCAGAAACAACCCCAGTGTCTACTGATGGGTGAACAGTCAAACAGATGTGGTCCATACACTGGCTATTATTCAGCCTTAAAAAGAAAGGGCATTCTGACACAAACTATAACACAGATGCCCTTGAAGACATCATGCTTAGTGAGAGAAGCCAGTCACGAAAAGATACACATTGTGTGATTCCACGTATATGAGGTACCCAGACCAGTCAAGGTCATAGAAATCTAAAGGAGAATGATGGCTGCCAGGGGCTGGGCGAGGGGATGGGGATGATTATTTGAAGGGGACAGAGCTCCAGAAGCTGAATGGAGTTCTAGCAATGGATGGTAGTGATGGTCGCACAAAAACGTGAATACTTAATACCATGGAACTAGATACCTACAAGTGGTCAGCGTGGCAAATATTTATGTATGCTTTACTACACACACTTCAAACAAAGCGCACTCTCATTCCTGACTGTGACTACATGAGGGGCAGGTAAGGATACAGCAGTGGACCCTAGGATGGGGTGCAGAGGCTGGTGCAACCCAGGCCAGGACAGGGATGGCTAAGGCAGGAAGGAACCCAAGTGAGGGGCACTGGGGCAGGCTCTGCTGGCACAGAGATCTCCTGGCAGCACCAGACATTCAGGGCCCTGGAGCTGGGCCTACACCCCCTTCATCACTCCCCCTTCCACTCCAGGCAATGGGAGGGAGCCCTTCCCAGATCTCTGACATGCCCAGGCTCAGGTCACCATGCCTCTCCTCACTGGCCTTGCTGCAGTGTCCCTCCCAGGACCGTCCCCTCCAGCTCCCCCTGCCCTGTTCTGGCAGCACGCACATACAGAAGCGCATACAGAGAGAGCCTGCAGCCTGCCCACTCTCCCTGAACAGACACCCCCAGAGCTAGAACAGAAGCCGCCACCAGAAGCCCCTTGGCCCTCCCATGTGGTCGGGGAAACACCGAGTACACCCATTCGGTCACCCAGAGGAGGCTATCCTATTGACCAAGGCTATCTCGAATCCCATCCACGGGGAGGTCGTTGTTGTGAGGGCTGCTCCTGGCAGTGACGTACGGGCTGTGAGCAAAAGCAAGAGAGATCTGAGTTCACCCTCCTCTCACCTTCTTCCCATTTTCATTTTACTTGCGGGAGGTTGGAGGGAGTCTTAGGGAAGAGCATCTCAAGAGGGGCTGTGGCCAAATCTGGGAGTAACAAATACAGGCAGTGACGGACCTAGTGACTGTCAGGCAGCACCTCCTCATTTGAGAAATTCTTCAGTTGTTGGATGGAGGGAGAGCTGTCTTGTTAGTGTGTGGAAGTTCAAATGAGCGTACATGAGTGCATAAGAAAGCTCAGTAGCCAAAGGGGCGGACTGTGCCAGCTACCCACTTATTGCACCTCAGCCCCAAATTCGCCCTCCATTGCCTTCTGTGATAACAGAGCCGAACTTTGCAGATGGTGCCATATTAAGTTTTGTCAGTGGAGGGCGCCAGAGAGACGCAGGAGGGGGAGAGGTTTCCTCTGCAGGTTGTGTAGTGCTTTCTCAGAAGGCTCCCACCACAGCCGTGACTTCGCCGGCATCAGCCTCCTGCCACACGTGCTTCCCCAGCCCGCAGCTTTAAGCAGTACCCAGCGTCCAGCACCTTCCCTGCAACAGTTGCCAGCACCCGAGGGCAGCCCAGCAAGCTCTGCTGGTGCAGCACCCCAACGACTTCTCGGTCACCCGGTGTGCCAGGGCAGTGCCTCCCCAGCAGGGTCCGGATGCCAGCCCGGGGGTGAAGGATGGGGCTCTTCTGTGGGCTCTCCAGGCCCACTGTCGCTAGTCCTTCTGTGTGTCACCCTTTCCCTGCTCAAAGCACTGGGTCTGGGTCTGTCCTCCGGCTGCGCCCTGACACGCAGCTCACCCTGCAGGGGCCAGTCAGGGTCAGCTCCCGGCCCCTGACCTGGCCCGCTGCCCTCTCCTCTGCAGGAAGGGAGCACTAGACACTCCTCACCCTCCACTCCCCGGCCTGGACCGAGTGAATTAGGCCACCATGTGAGGCAGCACGGTGTCTGCGATTTGGCACAGCACCTCAAACCCAAAACGCTGGTTGAAACAGTGAAAATTGTTGCTGGAATAGATTTTAAAATAATAAAAACTTTGCAGGCAAGTGCACTAGTGAGCAGTTTCAGACGTCATTTTTGGGTGTGGGTTTCATCTCAGCCTCATTCTCTACATGGATAAATTACGGTGGGGTCCTGCTGGAGGGCCCCAGGGCATGGAGGGGCATGGTCCAGAGCCTAGAGTCAGAGAGAGGAGGGGGTCCTCCACCTGGTACCCCCAGCTTCCCCCATCCCCCTGCACCCTGACCACATTACCCAGATTTCTCCCGGCAACACAGGCCCACTGCCACCCAATTCTGCTGCTCTCTGGTGCTCGGTCAGAGCCCGCAGGGCCACCCCCTGCCTCAACCCACTTTGCTGCTCTGTCCGGCCCACACAGCCACCACTGGAGGCTGAGGCTTAGTATATTTGTACATTGACTCAGGGCCTTCACCACCAAGAGGCATTCCCTCCAGCACCCCACACTGAGTGGCCGCTGTCTGAGAGGGTGCTGCCAGGCCTGTGCCGCTCATCCTCGGGCCTCCCTGGTGCCACCCGAGGGGAGCAGCAGCATGCCTCCCCTGCTTGGGGTACCTACATGGGCACTGAGGACTGTGGGGCAGCGAGGCTGAGCGAATGATGGCAGACTTGAAGTGGGGGGTTACCTGTATGCATTTTTGGAAACGGGGCGAGGATCGAACTTGAAGAAGATGATGCACATGGGTCCCCGAGAGTGGCTTTGCTTACACAGGGTCACACAGTCTGCAGGAAAAGGGAAAAAAAATGAGTTCAGTGAACAGTGGACAATAGCACCACCTTCCCTGAACCTGTGATGTACCTGGACTGGGAACAGAACCAGCTCTGTAATACCCGTGACCCTCGCTAGATGCGCCAGAATCCCATGCCCAACACCGTGATGCTCACCAGCACTACGCAACCCTCTCCCTAAACATACACACTCGTCAGCACTGGCCAGACCTCCCTGATGCCGGCTGTGCTCACTGGCCCCGGAGCGCATGGGGGTGGCAAGTGGGTGCTAGCAGGAAAGAGCAGCAAGAGCAAGAACCACAAGCACAACTAGAGCAGAGGGCGGGTCAGCGGCCCCGGAGCGAGGTTCTGCAGCTTGCTCCATGGCCCTCACCCAGCCTGCCCATTCCCTCCCCCAGCAACAGCACCAATTCCAGCCCCCAGCCTTTCAATGCAGGACCACATCACACCCGACTGGCCTGGGGGTGCTTGGCAGCAGTGTCTACCGCAGGCCCTTGGCACACACTTCCACCCATGACAGCCTAAGCACAGCCAGACACCCACAGAGCCCTGCACGCCCCAGCAGCAAGGGACAAGGGGCAAAGCACACGTGACATGGACACAAACTCAAGTGATGTGCAAGGACTCAGTGTGCACCTCCTTCCCTCCCCCTGCCCATGCACCAGTCCCTCACCTGGGGCCTCTGGAGCCAGCAGGGTCTTCCCACAAATGAGTTGAGAACTGAGATGATATCTCAAGGCCACCAACCCTGAATAAGGTGACTGTGCAGGTACTGAAGGGAGCCAAGAAGATGCCCCAGAAGAGCCTGGTGAGCAAGCGGGAGAAGATGTGTTCAGTGTATGCACGTATGTGAATGAGGCTGAGGAGTCTGTGCCTACATGTAAGTGCACGGGTATGTCCACATATGTGCTTCTGTGTGCACATGTGCACGTATGCAGGTGTCTGTGTGCACATGTGTCTAGAGGAGGCCACTGAACACAGGTGCCCTAGCCTGGGGCATGCTGGGGCGAGGGAGAGTCCGTGCAGTGGCCTGTCCCAAGGTGTTATGTGCACCGTGCCTGCTGGAGTAGGGCCTGGGCTCCGCCCCAGGGGCACATCTGTAAAGCAGGTCTGTGAGTTGGGGCCTCGCTGGGGATGGGGGCAGGGGAAAGATGCCCCACCCAGCCCACCCTTTCTCTAATCTTCCATATAAGCCATGACTACTCTGCTACTCCTGCCTCTCTACCCCGGGCCTCAGAGCAGCCACCCAGGGAAGGCGGCCAGCCTGCTGCCTGTGACACCAACACAGAACCCCTGCAGACCTGTGGGGAGCAGGCATGGGCCAGAGAGGGCTCCAGCTCACTGCCTGAGGCCCGAGGCCCCGAAGCTCCAGGAGAGACCCATTCCCTACCATGGGGACCCAAGGCAGGTGAATAGTGATGGGGAGCGTGCCTCTCTGATGTCAGTGAATAGCTCCTGGTTCTTGAGTCTGAAACGAAACCCTTTCTGTCTTGGGACTCATAGAAGTGGGGCATTCCCACCACACTAACTGCCAGCACCCATGGGTGGGTGAGTGGGCAGGAGGGGCTGCGGCCACAGAGTACAGAGGAGCCAAGGAGGGGCCAAAGGCCGCGGCCAGCACCGCAAACACAACGTTGGCTGAGAGCCACTCGGAGACTGCCGAGCTCCCGGGGCCCATCGTGGGCAAGGTCATGGTGCTCCCACCACTCCACTCATTTCTGCTCACTGGTCGGGCTGGGGTGGGGGGTGGGGGCGGAGGGGGGAAGGACTGACTCCACTGACTCCCACAAGCCTGGAGGGACCCCCAGGACCCAGCCCTGTTTCTCCTGGCCTTGGCAGGCATGGCTGTGGGAGATGGCACGTGTAAAGCCTACAGTTGTACAGGTGAGGCATCGTCATGGTGTCACGTGCTAGGGAATGCCAGCCATGTGAGATGGGCTGCTGGCCACCACCCGAGCTGACCGGAGCATTTTCCACCCCTGGGCCCCCTGGTAGTGCCCACTGGGGGCTATCACTCCAGGGGGGCCTGATGACCCCAATCCTGGTGGGCAACCTGAGGGGGCCGACGTTCTTGGTAAAAACAACTCAAAATGCTTGAGAGAATATGAAAACATCTTAGAAGCAGCCAGGAGCTAACAAGGTCATGTCGGATTTAACCAACATCTTGGAGAACATGGGCATCAGAGAGGGAGAAAAGCAGAGTTCGGGGGCCACTCCCACCCCGGGGCATTGACGCATCTGGGCAAACCAGGCTCTGGTGGCCTCAGGAGTGAGGGGGACAGAAGACAAAACCCAGGGCTGCCCTAAGACGGAACCTAGTGGGAAACCCTCCAAGGGGAGTTGGAACCCCAAAGAGCAACACTCGCAGGGTGAGGGTGGGCTAGACCCGCAGCCCCTCGGGGACAGCCTACAAGGGGAGGGGCACCTGAGAAGCTCCACGAGTGGAAACAGGGCCACACCGGGGGTCCAGGAACCCTCAAGCCAAGATGGTTTGAGGGGCTCCCACACTGGTAGCACCCCTGGGCACCTAGCAAACTGAAGTTCTAATCTTCACCCCAGACCTTAAAGGGGTCCCACAATAACTTCTAAGACAAAGAGCAGTCCACAGTCAGAAAGAGCCACACACCAGAACAAAGCTCCATGCACAGGAACCAGCAGAAAGAGACTCCCACACGTCTCATAAACCAGCCACGCTCCGCCTGCCGAAAAGGGGAGCTTGGGAATATCTGCAGAGAAAAGGAGGTTCACAAAGCACCAGAAAGAATTTTCAGAAATGGAAGCTACAAGTAACTACGAATTAAAACTCAGCAGTGGATTTCACAGCCGATTAGACACCGCTGATGATATGAGTCAGCAGAATCATCCAGAATGCAGTGCAGAGAGACAGGAAGCATGCTGGGCCTCCAAGAACTTCAGGTGTCCCACCTGCCGGGTACAGCTGACAGGTTTCCAGCACCTGCCACCTGACCACAATCCAGCACAGAAGACAGAGGCCCCTCAGCCCAGAGGAGCTCGTCTCTCTCAGACACAAGAATGCTCCACGCAAGGCGGTGGCAAGTGCGGCACCCCGGCTGCCGCGGGCAGTGGTAGGAGCCCTGCCAGCCTCTCCCTGCTGCCATCCCTCTGGTCCAGAGCCCCACCAGATGGAGGGCTATTCTGGAGGCTGCCCCAACAGGGTCGTGCCACTTTGGGCTATGAGAGGAAGAGGCCACCGTGTCTGCCTTGGTCCATCACACACCTGGCTGCTAGGTGAGGCCACTGGCAAAGGGCAGGTCTGTACACTGATGCTCACAGGCCATAAACAGCGGCCCCACCCCCAACTCAGCTGAAGCACCCCGCTGTCCTAGCTGCAGGTGAGTGGCAGACCAGCACCCCAGATGTAGCAGGGAGGACTCTGAAGTCTGAGGAGAGGCTGCTGAGAGGTCTCCAGGCAGCCTGGGGCCAGAGGTGTGTGGGCGCAGAGCCCAGGGCTGCGGCCATGACGAAGGTGCAGTCATTAGGAGGGAAGGACCAGAGGAAAGCCAGCCCCTGGGGAGGGGACCATCAGGAACTGCCTTTCTCTCCAATCCCTCACCCCCCACTCAAGCCAGGCCCGCGGCCCACTGGCCCCTCCCCTTCCTGGCCTCACCCCCCCACTCCCAGCACCCCTTTCATCTACACCTGAAATGCTCCCTCAGCAAACTCCTGGCAGGTCCCATGGGTGCAGGGTCCTCCTCCAAGAGTACCCCCACGCTGGCCCATCACAGAGCCCCAGCACTCTTCACAGGGCCTGGCGATGTCCTTCCTGACACCTCTGCTCATTCAGCTACCTTGTCACCCCTGCTGACTTTCAGGGCTCTGAGAACAACCTCTGGAGACAGCCTGTCATCCCAGTCCCTGCACCGAGGGCAGGGTGCAGAGGTGGACAGGCGGGTGGCTGGAACCACCCGCAGTGGCAAACAGCGTCCTGCCTACTGGGGCACTCAGGTCCTCTGAGAAAGTGCTCCTCTCCACTTCCCACAGCTCGGAGGCCAGCAGAGGGGGAGGGGCCTCAACAGGTCCCATCATGCCAGCTAAGGCTGGTGGCATCTACGTTTCTCAGGAGGGGCTCACCCTGAATGACACCTGAGCTGGTAAAATCTGTAGGAGAGGGTGGACAGCATACAGGGCAGAAGCATGCTTGGCTTTCTCGGTGACACCCCTGCCTGACCTGTCCCCCCCTCCACCTGGGGCTCGGGACATAGGCGCAGGCCCAGGGGGGTATGCATAGGGGCCCCAGAAGTAAGGGTTATGCAGGTGCTGGGGTCACTCCTGAGAGCAGGGCAGCCAGAGCCAGCCCACAGCCAGAGAAAAGGCAGGCAGAAGAGTCCCATAGGATCTGACCAGGAGCTCCACCACAGGCCTTAAGGTGGGTGCCTAAGCAATGCAGGAAGCCATGTCCCACCTCCAAGTCCGGTGCCCAGAGTGCTGCCTGCCCCAGCAGGCCGAAGAGGCTACGACAGCAATGTGCACACTCAGCGGAGCCTTTGGACGGCAGGCGTGAGCTGTCCCAGGCTCACCCTCTGCTTTCGCTCCCTTGCCCTCACTTGGCCTCCAGGCAACTGAGACAGCCAGGGAACACAGGACGCAGGGGGCAGGGCCCCGCATAGAGCTTGGATCTCTGGCCAGTGACACACTGAGTCAGAGGAGGCTGGGCCCCGGGTGCCACAGGGCAAAGGAGGGGACAGCTGGGGAGCCCCTCCCCGTGCTGGGCACTTGATAGGTGTGATGTCTCTTCACTGAGAGCTCAGCTTGACGTCACCCGAGAGGCTCCTTGGAGGGGTGCCTATGGGCTGCACATGGGGTGAAGGAGTAGGCACACATGGGGTGCTGCAGTCAAGTGGGCCTCCCTGGTCTCACATCTGCTCCCAGGCAGCCGCCTAGAAGGCCAGGACACCCGCAGCACTGGACCTGCCCATTGGCGCCGCCATGGCACACCACAACTGCCCCACCCCGCTTCGTCATGGAAGCCCTGGGAAGCCAGCACGCCTCCTGCACGGGCCCCACTGGCCTCACTGTTCTCCCTCCCCAGTGCATGAGAAGCCCCTGGGAAAGCCAGTGATGGGCAGCCAGCTCCATCCCAGCCACAGTGGAAAGTCACCGTGTCCACATGTGGTCTCCCTGGGGCTGCAGTTTTGCAACTGCCTCTCACACTCAGGGGGACCAGTCCACAGGGATGGAAGACCCGAGAGTGGCCCAGGCCAAGGAGGGCAGTTGTGTGGGCAGCAGTCTGGAGGGACCTCACAGAGAGCTAGAGAGTGGAGCCCTGGAGGTGGCCAAACATCCTGCCAAGTGCCTGGGACACTGGCACAGCACTGAACAGCAGCAGGCGGCAGAGCCGGCCACGGAGAGGCGCCACGTCCACTGCAGGAAGCGTGTCCCTCCGTGCTCACTGCAGCCTGGGCTGCTCTGCACAGAAAACCGGGGGCTGGTCCTGCTGGGGAGGATGGGGCCTCAGAGGTCCCCCGTGACCCTGGAGCATCCTCACCATGGTTGCTTTGCCAGGCCATGCTCCATGACTCACAGCAACTCGGACGGCCCCAGCTGCAGCCAGGCAATCTTTATAACCACCACGATCCCACATAAAACACTGACCTCTGCGAGCTTGGCCAAGTGACAACTCTGCTGGAACCAACTACCCAGGGCTTTTCTGGAACTGAACAGAGAGCAGCACGAAGTCCTGCCTGGAGCAGGCAGACTGCAGCTCTGGAAGCTCATTCTCTCCAACAATGTCCAGTACAGACTGAGACAGTGGCAAAGGAATTGCAATTCAGGCTGGATAGGCACACGAGGCTGCACAGGCAGATCTCACACCTGCCCACTCGCTGCTGCTCACCAGTCACTCAGCCTGGGGCTCCCGCTGTGCCCTTGGCCTGCCTAGACACAGCTAAGAAAACACCATTACCCCTGGGGTGGCCTCCACCAGCCTGAGCGTACATCTCTGCCAGGTTCTCCCACCTGCAGCCTGGGCAGATCCACGTGTGCAGAGCAGGGCTAGCACTTCCCACGTACACCTGGAATCTCTGGACACACCTGAGCCCCTGGAGGAAGGACCTGTGAAGCATGAAGCAAAAGGAAAGCGTCCTCTTGAAACCAAAGCCCAGAGCTTCCCAGCCTCTCTGAGAAAGTCCGCTGAAGTCTTCCCAGATCACAGCTCAGCGAGTCTGGCTTTCCCCGTCTAACCACCTGGTAGTTCCGGAACACGGGAAGGATGGGTCACAGATTTGGCACCAGTCCTTCTTAGTGCGCTGGCGCTGGCTACAAAGCACAGGAGCTTTCTAGGCACTCACAGCCCGTCTGCTGATAGTACTTTTGAGAGCTGTCCTGGCCTGCTGCGTCCCGCTGCTCACTCACTGCCTCCGAACCGCCCCCTCCGGCTGCGCTTCCTCCCTTCCTCCTCTGCCTCCCAGAGCCAACAGAGCTGTTCCGACAGCCACGTGGAGCCAGTGAACTGCCTGTCAGAAGGATCAAGCTCTTCAGTGAGTCAAGCTTCAAACCTCACTCCGTGTGGCATCTAACAAGAGCACCACAAGAAAATGACACAGGCTGGCCAAAGGCAGGTCAGAGTAACACGCCAAGAAATGTGGCAATGACTGCAGTGGCTCAGGCAAGGACCATGGGGACAACACCTGGCACCCTATGGACTGGCCCATAGCCTGCTGACGAACAGTGAGGATCTGCTTCCCTGGCCCCCCTACACTTGGCACAGAGACAGGTGGGTAAAAGGCAGGGCAAGCCATTGAGCTCACAGAGGCCACAGGGAGAGGTGGCAAGAAGGGCCTGAGGGCCACAGACAGGGCCTCATTGTCACTGCCAGCCCAGATGAACAAGGACCCCAGCAGGGTGACTGGCAGACCTCAGTACTACTGGGCGTGGTCACGAACCTGTCTCCAAACCCCACCTGGCTGCCCACCGAACCCCACCCAGGAGCTAACAGCATCACGAACTGACTGTCACCACCCGCCCGGTGCCTACCAGCACCACCTCCTCTGGCATTTGGCACCAAGGGTTTCTCCCTGCCCCCTCCTCCCAGCCCACCCATTTTCTCATGCCTGCTGCAGGCTCACCAGCCCGCCCAGTTCAGCCTCTCTGTGTCGAGGGCCAAGGCTCCACACCTCCTGCTGCCACAACCAGCAGCTCCTGGGGCCTGGCAGGGCCTGTGGCTGTGGTTCCCACTCCCAGGTCACCCAGGAACACACTCTCATCTGGAAAATTTCCAACTGTGCACTTCCAGCAAAAGCCCCACCTCCGGTCAGCTGTGCGCTGCCACATCTTCCTCCACAAAGTATGGGTGCCTAGCGTCATCGCACAAGCAAGATGTGGTTGCCTGTCTTCCCCATGACTGGCTGTGCAGGTCCATCCTCACCAAGGGGCAGTGTCCCCAGCCTGCTCACTGTGGCCCAACTTTCATGGGGGGTGGAGTCCTGTGCACAAGCTCTGCAAATGGGCAGAGGACCTTCCTAGGACAGTGACTCAGGAGGCAGAATGGCCCAGTCAGAGGCTGAGGCTCTCAGATGAGCACACATGGCCCAACTCCCTCCAAACATCGGGTGCCAGTCTGATCGCGCCCCCCTCCACCCCTGGGCTCACCCTCTTGGGTGGCAGGTAATGCTCTCACCAGTTTCCTTGGCACACTCTAGTACCAGTGTGTTTTGTTCCCGCCCACCATGTCCATGAATGGCCGATCTGGACACTGAACCCTGGGCCTCTGTTGCACTAACCTGTAGCGCAGTCGATGTGGTGTGGACAGGCCTGCCCTGTTTGTTTCACGAGCCACAGACGTTTTCTCCCAGTCTGTCCCCTGCATTGCAGCCTTGCCTGTACCATTGCCTATCAGAATGTCTTGTTATTGCCCTGGCTGGGTAGCTCAGTTGGTTAGAGCATCGTCCTAATACATCACGGCTGTGGGTTCAATCCCCGGTGAGGGCACACACAAGAGTCAACCAACGAATGTATAAATGAGTGGAACAACAAATCAGTGTTCCTCTCTCTCTCTCTAAAATTAATAAATAATAATAAAAGGGCTCGATTTATTTTGAAGTCCGTTATTTTATAGTGAATCTTCCCATCTTTCCTATACAGTGGTCGCCCTTCCTGTCTCAAAACAAGAGTCCCTTTCTTGACTTTCTTGCCAGGGTGTACTTCGGTCTAGTTCTCAGATCTGCGCAGGGTCTGCCCGAGTGGGTGGTGTGAGGGGTGGGCTCCTGTGCTTCCACATCTCCAGGGCATCCAGTCTGTCCAATGTCATCGCACGTGGACACCCAATCACACAGTCCCTCAGGGCCCTGCATGTGTCACTAGGCCTCTCAATACTCTGGTGTCTGGAGGGCAAATCTCCCTTTTGGCCATTCACACCGTCTCCTAAAACCCCGATGGAGCATGCCACACCGCGCCCCTGCCAGCCACACTAGTGCCACTGCCCACGAAACAACACAGGTGAGGAAGTCTGCAGCCCGGAACCGAAAGCAGCCCTACTACACCCATGCACGGTGGCACCTATGTACTGGATGGGAGAGAAGCCAGGGCAGCACCACCTGCTCTACTGGACACTAATGGACATGAGGGAGACATCTGTGTGCTGGCGATGGCTTCCACACCCTCGCATGGACGGTAACTGAGAGGCTGGGCTCAGTGCCCCATCTATGGAGCTAGACACTTGTAATGCAGGTGGTTTTGATGTCAGGGAAGTAAATAGATCGTCCACCATCCAAAGCTGCCCATGAGAAGCAAGTGGACAGACCCAGCCCTCCTTCCCCACTGGCTTTGAGATACTTCTCGGGGTGGGGCAGGGGGGAGTCCAGAACAATCCAGAAGAAGAAGCTGTTTACAGAAAAGTGGACAAGAACAGACTCAGCCCTGGCCCAAAAGGCCTCAAAACAGGGACCAAGCATTCCTGGGCTGTTGTGAGTTCAGCACAACCACATCACCCACCTGAGCTGGCGTCAAAGCCACACCTGACCACTGGGGCAAGGGGGTACGGGGCCCTCAACAGGATCACTTCCGTTTGTCAGCCAAAAAGGCAAACAGGGCATGTGGGCGGTGGGGAGATGCCAGGTCAGAATGCAGGAGTGAATGGCAGCGACGGTGTTTTCACCACACAGAGCCCAGGGGGCCGAGACGCTCAGGAAAGTGAGGCTCCAGGTTCACGTGGAAGCAGTGTCCTATGCCCTGGCTGGTGTGGCTCAGTGGGTTGAGCGCTGGCCTGTGAACCAAAAGGCTGCCAGTTTGATTCTCAGCCCAGGGCACATGCCTGGTGTGTGGGCCAGGTCCCCAGTTGAGAGGCAACCAATAAATGTTTCCCTCCCTCTCTTTCTCCCTCCCTTCCCCTCTCTCTAAAAAATAAATTAAATCTTTAATAAAAAAAAAAAATCTGTGTCCTACCCAGCTGCCGCGCTAAGACTCTGGACAGAGGTTAACTGGTCCCTAGAGTCAGGTCCCATTTCATTATGCCAAGCACTTCACACATTTGGAAATACATTTTTAAGTCTAGCCAGCCTGTCTATCCGGTGTCGTGCAGAGCATGGGGTCCTTCTGGCCTCACACAGGAGGGCTGCAGAGCCGGGCACCTCCTCCTCACCAAGCACCTCCTCCCTGTCCTGCCCCCCCCCCCCTTCCTTCCATAACAGCTCCCAGGGGCGGAGCTGGGAAGCCTGAGCTGCTCTTTTCGCACCAAGCGTGAAGTCCTCCCAGTGGCTGCTACCGAAGAGGTAAACACACACGGGAACACAGTGTCGCTGTTCCGGCCTTGGCGAAGAAAGCCCTGACGTCTGTAAATATCCTAAGCAGCCGGCCCACTGCAGTGCTCCACCCTCCCCACGGCTCTGTGACTGAAGACTCCTCCATCTCTGTTTTGTCATTCTGTTAAGTGGCATTTCACCATGACAAATTCTCTACAGGGATATTCTCTCCTAAAATCTCTGAGCTGCTTTAGGAGCGCTGGTTCAGCCTCACGCCAAGTGTCATTGTCCCTTCACAGTCCAAAGGAGCAGCACAAATGAGGGGCACAGTGAGCATTAAGGAAAGCTGCCATCACAAGGTGGCCCCTGCACCTCGGCCCCTCCTGGCAGGAACACTCGGCTCCCCCACAGGCCAGCCTGTCCTCACAGTAGCCCCTGCAACCAGCACGTTAATAAAGAGGAAGGGGCCACCTTGCCGCGAACCCCTCAAAAGAGGATGAAAACAAGCACTTAAAGCTGGCAAGGTGCGGGAGTCCTCTCGGGACGAATCCCATGTGGCAGCAGTCACCAGGAGATGGGAACTGGCCGTTTGTACTTTGAAGTACGCACATATTATTTTTGCAGTTGAAAAGGATAAAGTTGAGAGAGAAAGCAGAAAGCTGCACTGAAAACCCGAAAGGGCAGCCCAGTGGTTCTGGGGTGATCTTACTTTCATGGAACCCATTGCAAAGCCCATGGTCCAGACCCAGAAATGCCGGGCTGTGCAGTGCTGCCCTCACACGCAGACTGACGTGTCAGCAAAGGGTGGGTCCCGCTCTCACACACCTGGAGCATCACTGTCAGCATGGCCCCACCTCTAGAAGCCTCCCGCTTCTCTCCAGACAGGCTCTGGGGACCCCTCACCTCGCCCCAGTGGTCCTCAGCAGCACTACCTGCGCTGCCTTCAGAGAGCCCGCCCTCCCGTCTGGAGTCCAAGTCCGAGCACACAGTACGTGGTTACACCCACGGGGAAACATAACCAAAATGACAGCCTCACATAATGACACAAAGGAAACATGAGGCAACAGTAATAGCTCAGGGGCTGGGCAGCCGGGCAGAAGGAATGGCCTGTCGCTCTCATTCAGAGAAGGACTGTTGTCACCACACACCGGGGCAGGCAGTGGCCTGGTCTGAAGGGCCTGCAGCCTGTGAACACATCATAACCCGAAGCTACAGGACTGGGGGAAATGGTCAGGGGCCCAAGGGTGGGAGCACGAGAGCAACCCACTCTGTCCCATGGGAACACTGGGATCCTGGAGAGGGGGGTCGGAGGGGGACAGAGGCTCTGCGGTGTCCGTCTGCCAACACAACACAGCCATCCTCTCCAGTTGCCACCACTCCACCTGACAGGTCACCTGATGCAGGAAGACTTCTGGAAGAGAGACCCAGAAGGAGCAGAGGCACTAGGAGCCAGCCCTGACTCTGAGTGATAGGAGCCAGCCCTGACTCTGAGTGACCTTGGGAACACCATTTGCCCCTCAGTCTGAGTTTTCTTCACTGTGAACAGTGTTTGGCCAATGAACACTTGCCCCAAAAGTTTGCCCAGGGGACCAAAGGTTCCCAGAGGACCATCAAGCAAGTGTGAGAAAGCACTTCCAAAGCACTACCAGCAGGAGACACCCCTTGTAGCTGTCACCAGGTCTTATCTGCCTCATTGAAGAGGGCACTGAGCCCAAACAACAGCAGTAAAACAGTGGTCAGCAGGTCTGGAGCAGGATGACAAGCCAGGCCTCTACCGAGCATGTGACATATTCACAAAAGAATGGTGGCCTGAGGCTCAGAGACTGGTCCAAGGGCCCTCTACCTGTGGCCCAGAATGAAGCCTGGAAGCATGGAAGGCGCTGGGGTGAGGAAAGGGGTCTCAAAGGCTAGCAAATCGGCCAGAACTTGCCCTGGGTGCAGCCCTACCCAACCCCCATCCCTGATGCCCTGGAGAGAGGGTTTGACCACCTGAGCCACTCCAGGAAGGTCTTCTCCAGGCACAGGAAGAATCCAGCATTTGCCGCCTACTCAGACATAGATTAGGTGTCACCCCGCTGACCCTGCAGCAGGACGCAGGGAGGCAGCAGCGTGACTCAGGGTTCCATAGGTGACCGATACCGTGACCCACCCACCCTGCAGCCGCCACGCAACTCCCAGCACCGCCAGTGTCTACTTCCCTGCAGTGAGACCAGCCCTGCCTGCCAGCGGGCTCCCCCCACCAACCACCCCATCCGGGCGGGCAGGGATTACTAGAAATGCCTTCCAGTAACGCGTGGGGACCTCAGTCGGCCGAGGTTGGTTTGGTCTCCCCGGAAACGGCCGCTAGATTTCCAATTCACGCCTCAGAAAGGGGAAACTGAGGTAGGGGGAGGTGGGACCCTGCCCATCCCCTCCCGCGCCTCCAGAGCCCCGCGCCCCCGAGTCCCGGGTCCGCCCCGCGGGGAGCTGAGTCCACCAGCCGGAGCAGCCAGCCGCGCACTCACCGCCTCCGCCGCCGCTGACTTCCGGGTGCCGCGCCCGCGCGCCGCCGCCACCGCCCAGGTCCCGCCCCTGATGCCGTCTGCCTGCTCGCTATTGGGTTTCCTGGCTTGGGGCGGGGCAGCGCCCTATAACCTGGGGTGCGGTTGGCTACCAGCGCTGTCGCTCGGGGGGGGGGGCTGCAGCCCTCCCGGCGCCCTACCCCCCGAGCTGCGCCAAGACTCCGGGCTGAGCTGGTGTTTAGGGTCCTGTGACCCCTGCGGCCATCTCAGCCTTCTCCGCACCCCGGCCCTGGGGACCGCTGCGGGAGGTCGCAGCCGCCCCCGAGTTCATGCTTTCGAGGACCCGTCAGCGCCGCGCCCAGAGCTCCCCACGCTTATCGGTCACCTACGCACCGGAGGCCCTCGCTGGAAGCCCTAAAGGGACGCTCACTTCCGGACCCGCCCCTCAGGTTGGGTCCTTGTCTCCCTGAGACCATCCAATCTGGGCCTCTGAACCTGGTCATCCTCTCCACTGCAAGCCTGATACTCTGACATCCCTGCCATGTTCAGCACAGACCCTGGACCAGGCATTCCAGCCCCATCCAGCCACCGTAGCCTTTGAGCCCACCTGGAGGCTGTTTTGCTGGTCCAGGCCCCAAGGATGAAGGGCTGGCCCACCCCGATCTGTACTAAGTGAGTCAGCGAGCAAGAGGCCTGGAAAGGGCACTGACTGGGGCCTTTCCAACTGGACAGAGGCATTCACTGGGCTCTTTGTCCCCACTGTCTGGGGCCTGAGTGTATGGAAAGTGGAGAATCAGAGGCCCAGGGTGGCTTGCTCCAAAGTGGGCACCATGCAAGCTATGACAAGAATGACAGTTATATTAAGGATAATAACAATGCACTAAGCACTCTAATCCCTGTGTTTCAGTACACAAGTTTCATTCATACTGTTTTACAGACGCAGAGCCCAGGACTCAGAGCAGTTACATGGCTTGCTTGAAGTTAAAAGAAAGTGGCAAGTGGCAGTGGCTAGATTAGCTCCACAGCCTGGCATTGAAGACCTTGATCCTGACTCCAAGTGCTGAAGCCCTGTGAAAAACTAGAGCTCAGAAAGGGGAAGGGCTTGGCTTGTAATCAGCAAAGGCAAGAGTCCAACCCAAAGCTGCACAACACCCCTGAAGACCTGTGGCACACCACTCTTTCGCCATCTCATCTGTGTTCCTCCTGGAACCCAACAGAAGCCCTTTGCCTGCATGGGGAGAGAGGACTTCAGATGCCAAAGGACTCATGGCCAGCAGGTGGCAGACCTAGCAAGACACATAGTTTCCCTTCCTGTTCGGTTACCACTGACTCCAGTCTGGATGACATTTGGTGCTAGGAAGCAGGCAAGACCAATCAGATGAGTTGAGGTGGGCATCTGAGCCCTGGGGTCCCAAGGCTGCAAGGGGCTCCCTGCCATCCCATAGCCTCAGACAGGAAGCTCACTCCCTTGTGTGGCCATGCTTTTGGTGTCTGAATATCTGCAACTGTTGGAAAGTTCTTCCTGACATCCAGCTGAAACCTTTCCTCCCTGTAGCTTTCCTCATGTGCTCCAGGGATATCCCTACAGAGCCGGCCATTGGCTGAGTCGAGCAAGTGGGAGATAGGGAAGAGACTGGGTCCTGGTCCCTGTGAAGGCCACCTCTCCTGCTCTCTGACCTTCTGACCCCCACCTGCAGCCTGGATCATGGTGGGCCACTGCCAGACAGTGGGAGAGCCCTCTTGGACTCTGATCCTCTGTAGGTGCTGGTGATCCGCCTCAGGGGCAGGTGGGTGTCTGAAACCCTGTCAGGAATTAGAGGGGAGAGAGGCAACTGCTTGGGCTGATTTAGATGCACAATCTCAGCTGAGGTTGTCTAGTCCCTTTTGCCACTAGTAGCAAGTGTGTGGGGAAGGGGTGATGCTGGACCACAAGGTCACTGCAAGAAGAGGGGATTGAGGAAGATCAGGGCCCAGCGCCCTTGGTGAAATCCTTAGTGAGTATTGGGCTAATCTAGTCCAGAGTGCCAATTGATGGTGTGGTTCCATAGGACGAGAGCTGTCTTGCTACATGGGGCCTTTGTGTTCCAGAGAGGGACACTTCATTCTGCCTGCCCAGAGCTTGGAGCAATGTCCCTATACCAGGGTGCCAAATGGCCATCACCTCAAGTGCCAACTCCAGTTGATTGGTGGTGGCTGCTTGGCTCTGAAAGGCTGCTGGGACCAGTTTGCTGTGTATGCTGAGGCACATGGGGACCCAGTGGTGAGTTCTAGCCCCAACACATTTCCCTTTCTTTGTTCTGACCAAGAAACTATTGGGTGAACACTCCGGCCCCTGACATGGTGGATAGGACATGAGTGCCCGGTCCCCCCATTAGCAGTGTTGTGGCTCCTGGGTGGCTGTGGGGAATATGGTGATCTGAGCATTTGGTCATCTCCAGGTGCAACCAGGACAGGCAAAGCTTAGGACCAAGAATGAGCCAAGATAACTGGTCAAGGGGCCATTTCAGAAACCGCCTGAAATAATCCCCCGTGGGCAGCATCCCCGCTGGTGCCTCCCACACCACAAAGGTAAGTGGAGTTGGCCTAGGATTACAGTTCCATTTATGGTCACATGTATCACAGCCCTGTGTGATTGCAGGGACCAAGTGGCTGCTCTCCACCTGGCAAGGGAAATACAACCTTTGCTGAACTCAGCCTGGGTGGCTGAACCCTACGATGTTCCTCTGTGACCCCGGGGAAGGGTGAAGGAAGTGGGACACCAGGAAGGGGGGTGATAAAGGCACAAATTTTTCCTCTCCAGGCCCAGATCTATGACGGTGGGATGAGATATGTGAGCAAGGGTGGTCCTGTGGTGCCCTGCCGGGTGGTGTCTGTAGATTCAGGCCTGATGGTAAATGAAAATCCCTTGTTCGCCGAGGGGTCCCTTCCTGCCCTGTAAACCCTGCAGGCCCTCACCTGCGACAGCCTCCCTGAGCCAAGGCCGCACCCTGCCTCTGCTGTGGGAACGAACTCTGGGACTATGAGGGTCGGGGAGCCGAGGCCCGGGTATCAGAAGGATTGGGTTTGAGTCCCAGTGACCTAAAGCAAGTGAAACCCTCTCTGAGTTTCAGTTTCCCGTCTGCAAAATGGGGTGAGAGCATAACTCTCCCTCGCAGTCTGCGTGAGGAATACAATTTGATGTGGAAACGAGGACCGTGCGCGTAGCGCCAGGCGAACAGCAGGTGCCAGGGAAGGATACCTGCGAAGTCAGGGGTAGTGATGGGAACAGCGCGGCCGGAGTCATGGGAAGGGACGTTAGTTCTACCAGACCCCGCTGGGGGCCGGACGGTCCCGGGACGTCCTAGAAGGCGGGCCGGAGGGAAGGCCGCCGCCGCCGCAGCAGCGGTCCAGGCAGGTGCCGGGCCTCCGCCGCTGTATAAGGGGGCCGGTGTCGGTCGAGACAGACACCCATGTGGCCCAATGGCAAGCTGGTGTCTCCCCGCGCCTGGCCAATCGACGCCGGTTGCCAGGCCGCGCTGGGTCTCCCGACCAATGGGAAAATTTAAGGGTGGATGGGGCGGGACGGAGAGCCGAGTCGCTGGCCAGGTCCGCTTTGCGCACGGGCCACTGGAGGGGCGCGAGGGCTGGCCCGGGAGCTGCGCGCTGGGCCCAGGAGGGTCAGCACCCGCACGGGTCTAACCCAGGGCCGCGCAAACGGCCACCTGCAGAGCGCCCTGGGGTTGCCGCATCCTGAGCGCTGGGAGACCTGGGGACGCCCGTCTGGGGGCGGGGGCCTCGCTGCGGAGCCGCCCACGCCGTGCACCAGGTAGGCTGGGGCCGGAGGGCGGGGCTGCTGGGAGCCAGGGGTTGGAAGTGGAGGTCTGGGCTTGGCAGGGGCCGGGCCGGGGCGGTGTCTTTGGTTTGGAGTCTGGGCGGGGATCCGGGCTAGGTATCGTAACTGAGCGCCGCCCCACCCGCACCTCCTCCGTGCCACGGAGCGCTAGACCCTCGACCGGTGGGCCTTTTGTGCGTGGCCTCTGGGCCCTGCCGGACTGGCCTGGGTTCCTGCATCGCGCGACACCAGGCGCCTTGTAGTCAGGGCTGTGCAACCACGGAAACTTTCCAACCGCTGGAGGGGCGGTGGGGTCGGGGAACTTTCCTGGGGCGTTTCGCCTCCGGGAAGGGCCGGGCACAGTGGAGCCTAGGGGCTGTCTCTGCGCCTCGTGGCTTCCTCTGCTTAGAGGACAAGGGAGGGGACGCTGCCCGGGGTCCCTCCGCTGTGCCCCAACCTAGGGTCCCTATCTCTCACCCCCACTCCCCCCTGTGCTGCCTCGGTGGGACTCCGGTCCCCTAGCGGAACAGCGTCCTCCCCACTCGGAATGCTTCTCAGTCCAGGTTCGCTTGAGGTGTCGCCATGAATGGGCAGCCTGGGATCCCCAGCCTTCCTTTAATCACTAAATAATTAAATGTTGGGTGCTTACAACAAGTCACCGTTTCTAACCTAGGCAGAGTGTGTCGCTCCGGTTCCCATTCACTTTAGACCCAGGCGTGCTTAGAAGCAAGGTTAAGAGAATAACCCACCCAATGGAGTTTGATTCTTTACGATGGATTCATAATATAATCTCAAGTGGTTACCCCTTGCTTGTGCCCCTTCCCCTTGTCACCCATGTCACTGTGCAGGGCACACACCAGGTCATGACTTATAAACTCAGGTGCTCAGGGGATGAGCAGCTTAGTACCTGTGGGGGCAACCTGCCTGATAAGGGCAGCACCAGGGGCACGCTGGGAGCCCCCCCCCTTTCCTTCTCCTTTCCCAGGCCCAGGCTGCCACCAGAGGTCTGCCTGTCCTGAGCAAGTCCTGCCTGTCCTGTGCTCACTGTATCTCTGGGATGGTGCTGGGCACAGGGACAGTCAGAGCCCTCTGCCTAGTGTGCGGGGCCATTGCCAGTCAGTTTCTGAGCAGGTGGTCCAAGCCTCGGGTTCGGCCACAGTGTGTGGCCATGAATCCAGAAGGTATGCATTCTCCCAGCCTTGCACTGTCCCACCCACTGAGCCCTGTCTGTCCCCTGCCATCCCCAAGAGTCTGTGGTCTGCCAGAGTCTAGCACAGGGCTGGGCACAGCACTGCCTGTGCTTGGGACGCTGGGCCTGGCCTGAGGAGGAGGGTCACATGAGTACAGCCAAGCCAGACCCACCCTGCTCTTCCTCACTGGCTTTTCTACAGGACACCAGTCTCTGATGGCCAAGTCCCTCCTGGAAGAACTGGGTCCAGGCCCCAGCCCTCAGTCCTACTAAATTAGAGCTGCCCCCACCTCCTGCCACATCTGGACTGCAAAGTGCCCCTTCCAGATGTCACCCCTCAGGTCTCTTTCTAATCCAAGGTCCCTCTGCATCTATCTCTATTCCTGTTTTTGTTGCATAAAAATCTATGGTGCGTTCATTGTGCCTCCTTTACCCCAAGAGAAAGGCTTGTGGGGCATGAGCAGCAGGATCCTTTGCCTTGAGAGGAGCCAGGAACTGAAGCATAGCTGGGGGTTGGGGGGGAGGGGAGGCGAGCAAGGACACCAGGCATGTCAGAGCCTTGGCCAGCCCCTAGCATCTGCCCTTGGCCTGGCCTCAGCAGAGAGAGGGAGGGGGCAGAGCTGAGGTAGAGGACCAGGGAAGGAAGGTGAGGGCCCTGGGGGCAAGCAGGGAATGAATGCAGGGGTGGGGTTGGAGGGGTACAGGGGTTCTGGGAACTTTTTTGAGAGTGGCTGAAGTCGGAGAAAGTCATCTCTTCTTTTACTGCCAGCTTCCATCAAGATTAGGACGAGGTCTTGGGCCATTCTGCAGGAGCCCCTGAATTAGAGAGTAACCAGAGTGGGCACACAGGGCCAGGAATCCTCTCAGGGGCCTTCCCCACTGGGAGGGCTGCACATCCTGACCTATTTCACAGGCCAGGAGATGAGCCCAGAGCTGGTGGACAACTATATCACCTATGCGCTTTCCCCCTTTCCCCTTCCCCAACCCTGGGTCAGGCATAGGCCTTCCCACTGCTCCAGTGGACCCTGAGGGTCCAGCAGCCTTTCAAGCAAAGCTGCAGCAAGCTGAGTGAGGCCACCAGAGGGCACCCAGGACCATCATGGCAGGCAAGACTGGCTCCACCCAGGACCCTTCCTAAGGCACCAGAGCTCTGCTTTCTCCAGGTTGCCTGTTCTGAGTACACAGTTGGAGAAGAGCAAGAATCCCTGGAACAAGGCCCCTTGGTACCCCTCAGAGCCCCTCAACACCTGTGGTGCAGGCAGGGGAGACCAGAGGTCTGGATCTCGGGTGGCTGAGCACCGGCTCAGACAAACACAGCGAAGGCTGGGCCCTGCACCTGCACAGCCCTGAGAGTGAGGACTCCCCAGTTGGCTGCCCCAGGCACCTCCCTGCTTCCATAGGCCAGCCCTGCCATCACCAGGGTGTCCAAGCAAGGACTCCGAGTGAGCCACTCACGGAGGGGCTGTGCCTCTCTTTGTTTTGGTGTCCTTTTCTGTAAAACAAAAGGGTGCAGCCTAAGTGGGCGCCTGTTCACCAGGCACCAAATTACCAGAGTGACCAGCAGCCTGGAAGAGTTCATCAGGGTTCTCCACGGTGCAGCAGGACTCAAGGCTCTGGTGCAAAGCGAGCGCTCAGGCAG
The DNA here is from genome assembly GCA_007922815.1 of Macrotus californicus. Lineage (NCBI taxonomy): Eukaryota > Metazoa > Chordata > Mammalia > Chiroptera > Phyllostomidae > Macrotus > Macrotus californicus. Next base: position 312,813 of record VMDR010000112.1, on the reverse strand, counting down.
GCCTGCTGGACCCTCACCTGAGTTCTACCCCCCCCCCCCGCCACTGTGGCCCCGAGCCACCTGCCCAGCCCGAGCTCCATTCTTCCTCTGGACCCCATCTGTGCCCACGGGAGCTGCCTCTTATTGTCAGTATCTGTGGGTCCATAGCTTGCTTTTCTGTCTGCATGGCTGGCCCTTGCAGGCTGGCCTAGGCTCCTGCCTCAAAGACACAGCAGGCCTTCCCAACTCTGGGGGTGAGTATGGTGACTCCCTCGACCCCAAAGACCTTGGCACAATGTGGTCCTTGGCTTGGCAGGTGACCCCAGAGCTAGCAGACCAGCCCTGAAGGGGTGGTAAGAAGGACTCCCCACAACAGGTACCCTCCCTGCTTGTTCATCACAAATCCCGTCATTAGTTCTACCTTCATATCTCATCTGATAGTCTGTTTGTCTGTCCATCTGTCCACTGCCCTAGGACTCCTGTTAGGCTCTGCCCTGCCCTGGCCGATACAGCACTGCTGTGACAAGGGGTCCCTAGGGATGGAGACCCACGCCTCCTCCATACCCTCTCATTACTCTGCTTCCACCCTCCACCTCTCGGAAGCTCTTCCACGGACCCCTCCCCTGGCAGCCCTGCAGACGTCCCCACCCCCACACTAGTGTCTACTGCTAGCCCTCCTTTGCACCTGTGGGGTTCTTGGCCTAGCAGGTGCCCCGTGAAGAGGGAGTACATTCTTCTTGTGACCTCACATTCCTGGCTCCGTGGGTGAGTTGGGGGAGTCCAAGGAGCAGGGAGACCTGAATTCAAGTGCTGGCCCAGCGCTGCCTTGCCCGGACCCAGCTTCCCCACCTGTGCAATGGGGCATCAGGCCAACACAAGGTGTTCAGTGAGCGTCTGTGTGATGATGGCGCCCAGCCAGCACTTTAGGAGGCTTCTCATCAGGACTGATTTTAAAGAGGCATGCAGTTCTCTGGGACAAGATCTGTGTGAACATTTAAGCCCAAAACCGAGGTGTCCCAGAAATATCATTCTGAGCAAAAGCTGACCCCTGAGCCTTAGATCGTGGGGCAGGAGCAACGGTGACTGGGCTGTGGGCAGGAGGGCGTCAGCGGGCAGGTGGACTCCTGTCCACGCCTCCTGTCCCAGGCACACGTGCTCACACACACGCATGCACCTGTATGCAAGCCCGGCTTGTCTCCGCCCTTCCCTGCCTCTGGCCCCAGTGCCCTGACTCCAACCCCATGACCCCCCTGACTTGAAGCTCCTCCCCTTGAAGAAGAGGCTGTGATGAGGATTCCCCAAATGAAGATTGGACAGAGGCTGGAACAATCTGGAAAACACCATAGAGCCGAGGGAGAGAGCTGCCATCACCCATGTCCCCCAGGAGATGGCCACCCATCTGGGGCCCAGACCCTCCCTACCTGTCTGTGCCACCCTGGTTTTCCTTTTCATGACACAGATACTCTGGCCCCATCCCCAGGCTCAATACGAGAGGAAATGTGTCCCCCAGGTTGTTGGCCAAGACAGGAGGCCACATGGGTCCTCTGTCCCCACTTCTGTGGGCATGTGAAGGGCACTTGGCCGTAGCTTTAGCACCTGGGGCCCAGGGGCTGGGGAGCTGGGCTGGCCTCAGGGAGCTTCAGATAAAGGCGGGTGGCCTGTCCCACAGTTAGGGGGAACAGAGCAGGAGGAAGAGACACCTAGCAGGGCGTGACACCCTATGTGGGCCATTTATCACAACAAGGCACACTCAACCTTCTGGAAGGGGGATAGGTGTTATCATCAGCCCACAACTCAGCAGTCACACTTTAAAAAAAAAATAAAACTTTATTTTTAGAGAGAGGGGAAGGGAGGGAGAAAGAGAGGGAGAGAAACATCAATGTGAGGGAGAAACATTAATCGGTTGCCTCTCATACATGCCCCTGGCCTGAACCTACAACCTAGGCATGTACCCTGACCAGGAATCAAACCCAAAGCCCTTCACTTTTTGCAACGATGCCCAACCAACTGAGCTACACCAGTCAGGGCTCAACAATCACACTTTTGAAGGATAGTCGTTAGCGTTAGAAACACAAGGGACCATGATATTCTGATGCAAACTGCAAATGTGATGGTCCCAGTCGCGTGGGTACAAGAGTGCCCACAACCGCTTGTCAGAAGCACTCCGGGATGACCTGGGGGTCAGGGATGACACTGCCCAGCCAGGAGTCTGGCCACATCTAAAAGAGACAGCCTGGCAGGTGAGCCTCATGAAGTGCCCTCTGGTTTCCCTGCAGGAGCTGGAGCCAGCAGGATGGGTATTGGGACATGCTGATCTCTCCTTGAGACAGGTAGGTGACCTGGGCTTGGTCTGGGGACATCTCACACAGGACAGCAGAATGTCCTGGTGGGCTGGGCTAGTGTGGCCAACAGAGGGATGGGCCATGGTTCTGGGTGGTGTGTGCTTCCAGTCAGCCTCTCGTGGGTGGGCACAGCCCCCTGGACTGGACAAGGCTGAGCATGGGGACCTCCTGCCACCGCTGCTTGGATTCATTGATGGCTTGAGTGTGGGCAGCAGCCACCGTTAGACATCTGGCTTAACGGACGAACCTGCAGTGGGGCCGACTCACCAGGATGTTAGCTGGGCCGCTCTCCTCCCACCTTGACTGGACGTCTGCCACAGCAGTGTCTGATATCGGCATAGCCCACCCAGCTCTGCTCTTAGCTCAGGGTGGTCCCTGCTGCCAGGGGATACTAAAGCCACCAGTTAGGGACAGGCAATGGGCCCGCATGACAGAGCACCAGGAGAAGGGTGCTGAGGCCAAGCAGCCGGCTTTGTCAGGGCCAGAAGGTAAGTGTTTCAGCTCTGCCAGCCACGAGGTCTGCCACTCCCGGCCACACTGGTCTGCAGAGCGAAAGCAGCCTTGGACAAGCCACTGAACAGTCTGATTGCCCTGCTCACAGCCAGATGCCACATGCTTGTCCATGGCCTTGGGCGTTCTCTGTGCTGTGGGTTCTTCTGTGAATCACAGCCCTAGTGGGACTGGGGTGTGGTGCCGGGAAGTGTAGCAGGAGGCTGAGGGGTCCCTGTGTCCCTAAAGGCCCTCTGAATGGTACGAAGGTATGCCCTGCTGACACCCCAGTCTGCCAGAACTTGCTGTGGTGGTGGCGTTTACAGAGTGGTGATGGCTTGTCAGGATGCCCCCTGTCACTCTTGTCCTTCCATTGCAGGCTCCCAGTCCTTAGCCCAACACCCGCCCCTGCTCTGGCCTCTCTGGGTGCTGGGAAGCTCAGCCATCCCAGCTCTGTGGATCCTCAGTGTCACTGAGCATGCAGTGTGGAGGGCCCGGCCCAGTCTGTGCTCAGGTGGTGGCGAGAAAGCAGTAGCCACAGACTCAGGAGCCCTTAGGCCTTCAGATGCCTGAGTGTCCTGGACTGAGGGCTGTACGGCAGAAGAAGCGTGGGGCACCTTGCTCTTTTCTTGTCTGTTCCCCGGGACCTCAGCTGTGAGAAGCTGCCAGCTGGGCTGGTGGGAGCAGGAGATCCACTGCCATCCGGCTGTGTGGGAGGACTAAGTTCCGGACAAGCATCTCAGTGGCCAGGCTGGTGGACCATGCGGGGGCTCTGGATTGGCTTAAAGAAGCTAAGGCTGTATCCAGGGCTCAGGACATGGCATTTCTTATGGCATAGGTAACATGGCATCTGGGAGTGAGGGTGGCAGGTGGCTGACCCCCAGCCCCCTTCACTTCTGGTAGGCCACCATGCTGCAGGTTGGCAGGCCACCAGACACAGAATGGCTGCTCTGGCAATTGGGCCTGCCGGAAGCTGCCCATCATTCTCGCCCGTCATCACTGCCCTTGCCTGCACTTTTCCTGTCCCTGTCTTTCCTTTCCTGTCCCCCGCTCCTGGTTTTCTCCCTGTTTCTCTCAGGCCCTCTCTGGGCAGCTCTGCCTCTCCCTGCCTCCTGCCTCCTGTCCTGCTTGTCTTAAGTGTGGTGATCGACTGTTTTTCTCTGCCATAAGCTCTAGTGGGACAGTTGATGGTATTTGTGTCATCTTTGCTCATGGAGGGTGACTATGATGCCAGGCCTAGGCAAGACAGGCCCTGGGGACACGGGTGCTCCATACCACAGCCACGCCTGCACTGATCACCACCTCTCGGAACCCACCCTCCACTCGGCCTTTGCGCCTGAGCAGGGATGCCCTTCTGCAAGCGCTGGGCCCTACCCAGGGTTTCTCGGGGTTTTGATGTTTCTTAGCCATCGGTATAAGTCTTTACACATTCAAGTACGAATTCTTCCCTTGTCAGCCTGCCTGCTGCCAGATTCTTCAGCCTTTTAATTGTTGTTTGTGATGGTTTACATGGTGGGGAAATTTTTCACATTTTGTGGTGGAACCTGTTGAACTGTTTTCCTCGTCTACTTGTTCCATTGTTCTGTGCCCCGTCCTCCCGAGCATATAGCCAGATAAACGCACACTGATCTTTTCCTGTTGGTGTTTCTAGTTTAGTGTTTCTACCCAAGACTTTGTTCCTCTAGAATTTATTTTGACATAAACGTGAGGTATCTGAACAGTTTCTTTCTTTTCTTCCCGTTTTTTATTTTGAGAGTATGTTTCTTAAAGCTGGGGTGGTGAAATAAGGAAGGGCTTAGGGTAGAAGGAGCAACAGGAGAGAGCCGAGGCGGGGCTGCTTTGGCTCCCTAGAAACGTTATGGGAAAGAGGTGAGCCATGGGGGGCACTGCTGTCAGCTCACTGAAGAGTCAGAGAATAGGGGACTTGGGGACAGGATCAGGGGGTTAGCCCAGGACCAGGTGCCACTGCCCACTGCTCCTCTGGTTGCAAGTTGTGGGGTCCTTTAGAGGTGCAGAGTCACACACCTGTGGGGGAAGAGCAGGGGGAAAGGAAAGGCATGGGCATGCTCCTGGGAGGGGGAGCACGCCGAACTATTTCTTGACTAATATTTCCTGTCACCATAAATTGGAAATATTGCATAATGTGTTCTCGGGCGTGCGGTGTCCCCAGCAGGCACCTGGCCATTGGCCAGCGCCCACTGGATGTTCAGGAGATCAGGTCGGGGCCTCCTGCAACCAGCCTTTGCTCTCAGCAGTCAGACTTTCCGCATGTTCACTCTGCAGGGGCATGCTGAGTCCGCCCTGCCGGGTCCCCCTCCCACTGTGGACTCACCTTAGGTGCATGCTGTCTGGAGCACGTCGGCCCGCCCTGCATGGGAGTGTGTCATGTGCTGGCCCATGCACGTCCTGCTCTGTTTTCTCTGTGTTCTGGGCTCGCAGTCCCTCTGAGCTCCCTTCATTACTGCAAACAGGCCCCCACCATTGTGGGACCCCCTCAGAAGCCCCAAAGGTGAGCAGGTCCCTTTGTAGACATCCAGGCTTTGACAGCTGTGTACTACCTGTGGCCAGGGACAGCCCCTGAACCACCTGCAGTGAGGGGCATGGGTCTCCTGGTGACAGCGTTCATGTTGTCCTTTGGCTAGGCGGCTTTGCCATGCTGTGGGATATAAACTGGCCTCTTCCTAAAGGGCTATAGGTTTGGCATCCTCATGGCTGCAGGGGGCAGCTCCACCAGACCAGGTGCTCACATATGTCCTGTTTGTATCTCAGCCTTGGGGGCTATTAGGTATGTGGTGGTCAGCCAATCAGCCTGCCATGCAAGGATCTTGCTCACATGGCTGGAAAGCCTGGTGTAGGCCGCCCAACTGCCCTCTCACCTGTGGGCTGTTCTACGCCAGGCACCCAGGGGCCTCTGCGGTTGGACTTGTGGGTCATTCCCAGGGGGGCTCAAGGGGAGAAACAAGAGCCAAGATCACAGCCCCAAACCCCTCCCCACCCCCAGAACCCATGCGTCTCAGGCGAGGCAGGAGGTAGAACCTGTACACGGCACGAGTACAGGGCCTTGGGTTCAGGCCCTGGCTCTATTTGTCCCACAGGCCGCATGCAGGGCTCCGTGCCGGCCACTGCAGTTATGGTGTGCATGCCATGCCAGCTCCTGACTGTGCTATCCCACACTCAGGGTGATTCACAGCTGGTGGCATGGACTATGTCTCAGGGCCAGCCTGGTGGAGCCGGCTGTGCTCTGCCCACAGCCCCTTCAAGTCCCTGCAAGCCCACGGTGGCCGTTTCAGTGTGTTCCCTATGGCCCCCCAGCCCCATCACTCCCCTCCCAGCGCGTGCCCGCCCTGCACTCTTCCCTTAAGGCCTCCCCGGGGGCTTCTCATCATCACTCTGGCCAGAGTCAGCTTTGAGCCGTTCCCTGGACTTGTTCTGCTTTGTCCCCCTTCTTGGACTGTCCTCCGGAGAGCTGCCTGTGAAGCCCCCTGGACCATCAGGCTGCTGAGGGGCCTCCATTCCCCCAGGCCCGGGGTGCCCCCGTCCCGACAGGACCCTCAGCTGGAGCACCTGCAGTCGGAAGCTCTGCTTCTCTCGCCCACAGGGAAAGCTGCCCAGGGCCCTGGTCGGGGAGCCGGAGGCCCCCTGCCCCCGTGGTGCATCTTGCCAGGTTGATGTTTGCAGTTGTTGAGTTTGGTATTTCGAATATGCCTTTAGTTAAACTTTTTCTTTTCAAAATATTTCACTCTCCCGAAAACCTAATTAGGCCATTCATTCCTCTGAATGTACTTGCTGCTGTCTGCATTTTGTGAGCTAGTGAGGCTGTGGAGGTGCTGCCAAGCCTATCCTCCCAGGGAGCTTTTGCTCTGTGCCCTGGAGGGAAAGGCTCCACTGTGGCCATGGCCATTCCTGGCCCATGGGATCGGGACCCCAGAGCCAGGGGAAGGGGCGGCGTGTATATAGATAGCGAAACTGAGGCCCAGACCCCTGAAGAGTCTTGGTGGCATAAATGGAGGGGTCTCACTCAGCCCCAGCAAGGCCCACCCTTCACAAATCAGCATCTCCTGTCACCTCTCATTACCTCTCAGCACCTCTCATCACCTCCCGCACCTCCTGTCACCCCAGGCCCAGGGTCAAGGCCATGGCCTCAGTGATGCCATGGAGGTGCCTCCTAAATCCCACTGGGCCAGGCTCCCCTGAGGGGCAGAGAGCCAGGGGGAGGCCACAGGACCAACCTACAGACTCTAAGTGACAGTGGCACCAAAGCCTCCTGTTTTGCCTTTTTAATAAATTATGAACCACCATGTGCTTGTTTATAGAAACTGTAGGCAAGCCAGAAAAGAAGGAAAGAGAAATAACACCTACCACTCCCCTCCGCCCTGGCACTGACGGTCCTTCCAAGGCTCCCAGCGAGGCAGTTTCTGCCTGGGCACCTCTAAGCTGCAGGGGCTGTGACACCCCTTCCCCTCCCCAGCCTCTTCTGGGTGGATGCTTTACCAGCACAAGATAGTGGGTGCCCCTCACTGTGCTGTCCCTGCCAATCCTCTCCCCTGACCCCCTGGCCCTGTCTCCTTGGGCCTCTGCCTGTCCCCAGACCGGCTGCCCCCAGTGTGCCTGTGGCGTTTGCTCAGCAGGTGCTGCAGCCCAGAGCTCAGGAAGCACGTTCCACCATGGACACGCACTGTTTGCCGCACTCCTTCCCCATCAGGGCCGCTGAGGTAAACACCCTGTGCCCAGAGCTGTTTTCTGTATTTAAACAACTTCGGTTTGCTTTGACCTTGCAGTCCAGGCAGGTCCAACTCTGTGTGTGTGTGTGCATGCGCGCGCGCACTGGGGCACAGCCTTGATGGGATTATCAGACTAGAGCAAGGCCTGAGAGCAGCTTGAGAGGCCCATGACAGCCCACTGTCTTAGACTGAGTCCACTCCACCCCAGGGACCTGCACAGGAGACAGACCCCTCCATGGCAGACAGTCCAGGGAGCCACACCTCTCCCACTCCTGTTCCCCCTCGTGTGGCATGGCAGCCCAGGTGCCCCAGCAGGTGTGTGTGAGGTGACCCCACTCCTGGGCTGTGCTGAGGAATGTGGGTGATCAAGAGGCCAGGCTGGTCCCAGCTCTGTGGTCCTGGCACAGTAGGGCTGGGGCCATCCCCTTCCCCTCTGCTTCCCCAACCTCAGTCCTAGTCCTGGGCATTTCCTTGGCCCTCACACAGCCTGGTCCCCTTGGGAGTTGGAGGCCTGGTGGTACCGCACTCCTACAGATGATCACCTCTGAGGTTAGTCACTGGGACCCTCAGGGAGGGTTCATGGATGGCTCTGGTAGTAAGAGTGAGTCTCTTCTGCACACAGCTAGAGGTACAGGGTTCAGGGCACCTGGCACCCAGCCCCACTCTGCCCTATGCAGAGGCCCGTGATTGAGTGAGGGCTCCAGGGCTCCAGGGCTTAGCTGAGGGTGCCAGCTCTCCCCTTGGAGAGTGCCACGGACCTTTCAGTCTGCCTGCTTTGGGGACCTTGCAACCAGGAAGTCTGACAGGGCAGGGTGGAAGCATGCCCTCTTCTCCCAGCAGCCCTGCCTGCTCCATCCCCCCTCCCCCAGTCACCCTCCCCTCCCTGTGCTTCCACTTTCCCTCCCACTCTGGACTCCTCAGCTCCCTGACCCCCACCTCCCCATCCTCTCTGCAGCCTGCACACCCACACCTAAGTCGCGGCTCCCCCTCCTCTTGTACCCCTCCCCTCCCCACCCTTGTATTAAATGTGTTGTATTAAATGTGTAGAATGGGACGTCTTTCCATTTATTTAGATCTTCTTTAATTTCTTTCAGCAGTGTTTTATTGTTTTTATTATTATTATTATTTTAAAGACTTTATTTATTTATTTTTAGACAGAGGGGAAGGGAGGGAGAAAGAGAGGGAGAGAAACACCGATGTGTGGTTGCCCCTCACACGCCCCCTACCGGGGACCTGGCCTGCAACCCAGGCACGTGCCCTGACTGGGAATCGAACCGGCAACCTTTCAGTTCACAGGCTGGCACTCAGTCCACTGAGCCACACCAGCCAGGGCTCTTTTTTATTCTTTCTGATGCTATTCTAAAAGAAACAATTGTCTTAATTTCTTTTCTGTATTGTTTATTAGTTCTGAGTTTTTTGTGAAATCATTAGGATTCTCTACATATCAGATCATGTTGTCCGCAAACAAATAATGTTATTTTTCCTTTCCAATTTGGATACCCTTTATTTATTTATTTATTTATTTATTTATTTATTTATTTATTTATTTATGTGTCTGCTTTCCTTTTTCCCCCTTTTGCCTAATCGCTCTAACTAGGACTTCTAGTACTGTGTTGACTAGAGGTGGCAAGAGCAGGAACCTGCGCCTTTTCCTGGTCTTAGGAGTAAAGCTTTGAGTTGTCCCCCACTGAGTCTGGTGTCAGCCGTGGCGTGTAGGGAGTATGTGTAGCATGTGTAGTGTGACGTAGCTCTCCACATGCGATATTTGTTATGTTGAGACAATCCCTTCCCGTTCCTAGTTCGTTTTGTGTTTTTTATCGTTGAAAGAGTTTTGCATTGTGTCATCTGCTTTTTGTACATCCGTCGACAGGATCTTTTTTTTTGTCATTCTGTCACTGTGGTTCACTCCGCTGATTGATCATCATATCCTATCCTTGCATTTAAGACTCCATCCCACTTGGCCAAGGTATCCACGTTTTTTAATACGCCACCAAGTTCAGTTAGCTAGGATTTTGCTGAGGGTTTTTACGTTAATGTTCACGGGGAATATTAGTCCTCAGTTTTCTGTCATGGCTTCGGCATCAGGGTAGTGCTGGCCTCATTGAATGAGTTAGTAAGTGCTCCCTTTCCTTCAATTTTTGGAAACAGTGTGAAGAAGGTTGATTCTTTCAGTGTCTGGTGGAATTCACCAGCGAAGCCATCTGGGCCTGGCTCTCGCTTTGTTGGGAGGTTTGGATTACTGACTTAACCTCCTAACTAGTTAGAGGTCTGTCTACTCAATTTTCTGTGTCTTCGTGGGTCAGTTTTGGTAGATTCTGTTTTTGGAAATTTATCAGTTTCATCTAGGTTATTGAATTTGTTGATGCATGATTGTTCATACTATTCTGTAACCTTTTCATTTAAGAACAGGGTGTGTACAGGGGAAAAAGCAGTACAACATTACACAAGAAAAAGGCATACTACACGCAAGTGAGCGCGGGTTTCTTCTGACATTTTTCACGTTTATTTTTAAGCAACTGAGTTTGTAAAATTAAGGTAGGTAAGATATCCCTTTGCTTTTTCTTTTTTTTCAGCTTTATTGAGTATAGTTGACAAAATCTTAAGATATTTAAAGCGTGCATAGTGGTGATTGATACGAATAGAAATATATATTGTGGAAGGGTCTACCCCCATCTAGTTAATGAACACATCCATCACCTCAGGGTGTGTGTGTGTGTGTGTGTGTGTGTGTGTGTGTGTGTTTGGATTGGCTGCGCTTTGTTTTGTGATTCACGGATTCACACCTACTCCCTTGCAGTCTTCAGTCCGCAGATCCACAGATTTCCTGAGACAATAAAAATACTCCCCAGGGACAGCGGGCGGAGGATGCCTACAGACAACTGAAGCCATCTTAAGGCACGCAGAATGTCAGTGTTAAAAAAAAGTAGGTTTACAGTTGTGAGTACGTGGAACACAGAGTCTATCATTTATTAATTATTGCATTTTCCATACAAACAACTGTAAACCTACTTTTGCTCCACGCTGTATTGCTGGAAAACACAGTTCGACCTCAGCAGCCCTTGTTCCCTGAGGGGCGTTGCCTGGATCCTCTGCTTGCAGTGCCCCGAAGATGCCCTTGGGTTAGCCAGACCTCTTGGATTCTGGAGGTTTTCACTTCTTCTGGCTCTTAAAGCCGTAGTCCCTGGTCCTGTTGAGCCACAGTTGCTGCCTCCCAGAGAAAGACTGACCGTGTGAACAGCACATCGTGACTCTGAACATCCAGAAACTTCACCACGATGTCTCCTTAATGCAATTAGTTTAATTCCTTTAGAGGTCTCGCGTTAAGGAGGTGCCGTAGTTTTGTTTGTTTTAACAAAGCTGTCAGCTATTCCTTACCTAAAAAAGAGTGTCTATAACATGGGAGGTGATGAGTGGGCAGCGGCTGCCACAGCTGACACCCATGGATATCCAGACAGTGTCCAGGCCGTGGACAGCCTGGTGGGGGACGTGAACCCAAGCCTCAGTGTGGCCTGGGACATCAAGCTAGGTAGGCCTCCTTCCCACACTGCAGAGCGGACACCACATGTTTAAGACGTCCAACAAAACATCAGCTAAAGAGAGTGAATTGTAAAACTCTGGGAATAGCCATGGCCACGGTTTTCTCAGCTTGTTTTCTGGACAGAAAGCTCAGACTCCGCCCCGGACAGTGACCTCCCCGCTAGAGGCCTTCTCTGTTGAGGGCAGTTTCTGACCTTTTCTTTGGGTCCCACGTCTATTTTTTCTCCCTCGGAGAATTCCTGTTATGTCAGAGCTTAGCCCAGGATTCATTTTTTTACATCTCCTGTCTTTTCTGTTTGATCCCATCTTTGTCATTCTCTGCCGGTTTGGAAGGACTGCCTTGACTTTGCTTTCTGCCCTCTCTGTAAGTATATCCTGGTTTTCTGCTGGGCCCTGTCTGCTGTTTGCTGCCTCTGTCTTTCCTGTGCATCTGTCTCTGCAGGATCCTCCTCTTTAATGACCGGTCCTTTCCACTATGGTCTAGTCCCAGTTCATCAGTTCAACGCTGGCTTTAACCTTTTGAGGACACGTGTCAGCTATTCCCTAATATCTGTGCTAATAAACATATTTCAGCATTTGGCAGTTCTCTCGGGTCCCCCAAGGGTGGCAGGCTCTGCCTGGGGTGCTGGGGTGCTGCAGGAGGCCTGTGCATGCCCAGCCACTCCCACCTGTCACAGACAGACCTGGACCGGGCTGGACACAGAGCAGATCTGTGCATGCGTGTGTATGCATGATTGTGTGGGTGGCTGCACATATGTGCTGCAGGTGGGTTTTAGGAGGTTCCAGAATAGTCAGCAAGCCTTCTGCAGTGTTTCTTCCTCCTTGTGGCTAAGCCACAGACAAGCTTGGTTCCCAGGAGGCTCTTGTGGTATATATGTGTGGGTTGGGGGTGCCAGACTGGGACAGTGCAGGGCCTAAAGTCTGTGCTGAGTGGGGGTGGGGTGGAGCCCCCTGCTCAGTCCCACTGGGTCATTTGCATATGAAAGGCAGGACTTCGTTGCTGGCCGAGGTTGGTGGTGTCTGGCCTTGTTGCCATGGGCACTCAGAGCTTCAGGAGCAGCAGAGCTGGCTGCCAGACAGAGGAGAGGGGTTGGGAGCAGCAAGGTTGGCACCCAGCTCAGTTTCTGGGAGGAAAGAGGTGTCCTTGGCGAGGCCCTTTGAGGAGCCAGAGCTGGCCAAAGGCAACTTGAGACCCTGGGCAAGGTCAGACCAGAGGGGACTTGGCCCTTTGATGCAACAGGCTAGGAGCAAGGCTGGAGGGGCCTGGAACCTCCCTCCCCAGGTTGAGCCCACCTCTGATCCACCCAGAACCGGGCAGCCCCGACCACTCTGCCTCTGCCCACAGCAGCCGGAGGGTGTTTCTCGCACCCGAGCCGCTTGTGGGCCCTGTCCCCCCACTGTTGTGAGTGCCATGTGAAGCCAAGTGGAGTCTCCCTGCTCGGGTCCCCAGTGTTGTTCCCTAAGGAGGAAATGAGGGTAATTTGCCCACGCATCTCACTCTTCCCAGAGAACCTTCTTCTGAAACTGTGGGTGATTCAGCTGAGCCCAGGCCCCAACTCCCTGGATGGCAAGGCCCCAGGCTGGGCTATGTTGGGGTCCCCACAGGTACCCCCTCCCTTCCAGGGCTGTGGGGAAGATTGACTGGGTATTGCTGATAATGTCCATGCGGGCATGTCCAGTTGCCTGAAAGTGTCAGCAGCTGGCAGGAATGCTGATGGGAAAGCTGCCCAGGAGGGTGAAGTAGGGGCCAACCTGGGGGTACAGGGATGTTTGCTGTCTGGCAGAGGCACCGCTGTGTCAGGGCTGCCCCGTGTCCCCTTCCCTGGGACCTGTGTGGATCTGCCCACAAAAGGATGAGTCTGTCCTGGGGTCATTACCGCTGCATGCTGCTGCCTGGGTTTGTGATCCCCCACCCTAGGCGCTTAGTGAGCAAAGCTGCAGTGGGTCAGACTGAGGTCACTTGGGGAGGGCTGGCCCGGCAGGGGGCCCAACATGCAGGGGCACTGCCAAGTGCCTGGTCAGCAGCAGGCAGGGTGGGAAGAATGTGCGTGCTCGCCAGGATGGGGTGGGGCTCCGTGGCTGGGGCCACCTCCAGGGTAGGAGGGGGATGGCAGGGAACCTGCTGGGGTACACACAGGACAGATCCGCTGGGGTGGAGACTCCATGTTGGATCCCTATCACTGTGCCCTGGACCTGCATTGCTCTCAGAGTCCCTTCTCCTCAACTCTGGAGCAAGCCAGGCCACAGCGAGGTTCCTTTTTGTCCAAGCATGTCCCAAGTTTGTGGCTGCAGTAAGTCTGCCCCAGGCCACATAGCTTGGCCGGTGGAATTCTCCTGAGGGCAGGCAGGCAAAGGTGGGGACTTCTATAGCAGGGGAAGCCAGGCCAGAGAACTGAGGGACAGTGAACTGGTCTGGGGGCGGGGGTCGGGGGGGAGAGACAGACACCATACGCAGTTCCTTCAGCTGCCCTGGTCCCAGACCTCCTGCCATCTGACCAGCTACGCTACTTGCCAGCACCAAGGACTTTCTATCCCCAGTTCCGACTGGGTCCTGTGCCTGGTTTCCAGTGAGGTGGGAGTTTCCCTGCTGCCTGTGCCTTCTTCCATTGATCTAGGCAGCCTGCACTGCTTGCCACAACACTGGGAAAGACAGTGGGAAGTCCCCTACCTCCCAGAAGACAGCCTCTTCCCAAGGCCATGGGGCTCTTCCCAGGGATCCTTCCATGGGCAGTCGGTACAGGTGGCTCTGGTGTGTGTGTGGGGGGGGCAGCCCCTAACCCTCAGACTCTACTGCCCCAGCTTCCTTGGTTCTATAATGGGGGGCAATGGGTTGAGGGGCCCTGTTTCACCCCGCCCCAGAGGCTTATTGGACACAGGCTCCCAGGGGCTATAACCCCATTGCCCCTCAAAGAGGCTTTGTACCACCACAAAGAGGCTCTGTCCCTCCCAGAGAAGCCTGGGTGTTGCCATAGCGACAGAGGGGCCTGGAAGAAGGGGATGAGTTTCCACCATGCAGAGGGAAAGGGGCATTCCAGGCAGAGGGCACTGGTGTTCACAGGCCAGTGGCCAGTGTGGGTGACAGCTGCACTGCCCCGCTTCGACCCTCGGCCTGGCTAGACAGCTGTCCCAGCTGTGCCTCGGTGGGGCCATCAGAGCATCTCAGGGATCCTGTGGCCCCTTCAGTAGAGGCTGGGCTCCCAGGCCCTGGTTACTTTCAGATCTGCCTGGGTTTGACCCCAGCCTGGCTATGAGCCTCAGGCTCCTCGGGAATGCCTGGGTCCCTGTGTTCACCCCAGAGTGTGGCAGGGTAGGTCTCTGAGCCTGGGCCTTTATAACTGCCCCCCACATTATTCTCTTCCTGAGATGGAGGGAGGTGGTGAGCAGGACCCTGCTGGAGGGCCTGGGGGAGCTACACGGCACATTGCAGGCTGAGTGCCCGGTGGGGGAGGCAATGGAAGCAGGGGCCAGCTGATCCCACACAGTGGGGCACCGTGGGGTTCACCCCTCCCTTCTGCTCCAGGCTCCCCTCTCATGGTTGGGACTGGAGTGGTGGGCTGTCAGTGCAGATGGGGAGAGGACCATGACTGCCAGCCCCCAAACCTCTCTGCATGGAGCACCATGGCTCCCCAACCCTGGGGCCTCTGAGTGCCCCTGGGCTGGCTGCTGCAGGGATCACACAGAGGGTGGGTCCTTGCTGCCCATACCCACACTCAGAGCCTGCGAGACATAGCCTCGAGCCTTGGCCACAGCTGCAGTCTGAGTCAAGGGCAGGAGGAGCAGGGAGGGGGCTGCCTGGAGTTGTAGCCAGGACTGGGATGCTGCCGTGTGTTTCCATTTCACGAGTCCTCACAGACAGGCGGGTCTCAGAGAACCAGGGAGACTTGAGGGGGCCACAACTGGCACAGGAAGCACAGCCTGTGACCTGCCCCAGTGGCACTCTCAGGCCTAGACCCTTTAGGGGGCTCTGGCACAGTGCTCTGCAGCTCAGGCCCCCCACCGAGGAGGGGCAGCAGCTGGGATACTCACCTGCCACTGCCTGCCATTGCTGCGTCTGACCTGCAGTCACCTGGCCACTCCCCAGCCCCAGCCCCTGCCCAGGCTCTCAGCTCCTCAGACCTCAGGTTCCCTGGGTCCCCAGAAGTGTCCCTGCTGGGATCTGACCTCGAACTTCCTGCATTAGGCCCTCCCTTACAGCCTCTGGTCCTTCTGGGTCATCTGCCAAGTGGCCCCCGTGCCCTGGGGCTGACCAGTGCTTGACCTAGGGCGCCCCATTAGCACAGGGCAAGACCCCCTTGGGATGCACACCCCAGACTGCTCTCCCCGTATGTGGGAGTCATCCTCCATCTGGTCATGGGATGTGTGCTGCTAGGGATCCGTGTGGACAGCCTTGGGGCAGAAGGAGGTCCCTGAGGGGCCATATCTGCCCCCGCAACCTCCCATGGTACATGGTCCAATGCAGTGGGGAGACCTCCTCTGCTGGGGAAATCTAATTTCCAGGCTGAATGCAATGACGGCTCTCGCAGCTCCCTGAAAATCCTGCTGCTTCCCTCAGGCAGCCGTGGGCACTGCTCAGCCCCGCCCAGGCCCCCAGGGAGCTGAGGTCCTCAGCTTTCTCGCTCACTTGGTCTGTTTTCCCCATTTCTTTCTCAGGGTCTGATTGTAGCAGGAGCTCATGCTCCTTCTATAACACTGGCACGGCCCGAGGGCCCCGGAGCCGCTGCAGCCTGAGATGATTCCCTCCAGTCTTTTTTCCCCGTGCTCATGCTT
This sequence comes from Macrotus californicus, assembly GCA_007922815.1. Lineage (NCBI taxonomy): Eukaryota > Metazoa > Chordata > Mammalia > Chiroptera > Phyllostomidae > Macrotus > Macrotus californicus. Next base: position 296,978 of record VMDR010000112.1, on the reverse strand, counting down.
TTGCGCACAGCTGTCTCCACGTTCATTGCCTCTTGTCTCTCTGGCCACATCCCTTGCTCATAACCATCACCTACTTTAAGCTGGGGTTTTGGTTTTTCCTATTGATTTGTAAGAGCACTTTATAGACAAAAGATATCACTTTACTACTGGATATTGCAAAGACTTGATCCCAATGTGTCAATTGTCTTTTGGTTGTCTTTGGGTCTTTTTCTCCTACTTTCTATTAGGGAAAATGACAAACGCGCAGAGGTAGAGAGGCCAGTGTGACGCATCCCCATGTAGTCCTCCCAGCTTCTGCCACGATGACGTCACAGTCTAGAAGTAAACCCGTCATCTGTCTTTTGTCTGAAATGGTCTTTACATGTGCGGCTGTACATGCTGTCTCTTAAACAAAAACTATAACCACAGTACATGGCTTTTATTTCAGACGTGCAGAAATGTTTCATTCTCACAGTCAAGCCGGTCTGTCTTCCCTTGACAGCCCCTTCCAGTGCTTTAAGATTGGGAACGGCCTCTTCCCACCCAGGCACCCGCGGTCCTGACTCACTGAGTGACCCAGTGGTCCTGGCTGGGACAGATGGATGGACGAGGGCTCCGCCCTGTGTGAGCCCCATGGCCCAGGCCTCCTGCTCCGTCTCTGTCCCAGCCTTGGCACAGTGTGTGTGGATCAGGACAGAAGCTGTCCCAGTGGCTGTAACCACAGTAGGGGGCAGCAGGATAAACATGGGCCCCCACAAGGCCTGGCCAGAGGAGCAGGGAGCAAGTCCCCATCATGCTGGCAGTGCTGAGGTGGAGACATGACACCCTCAGGCAGAGGGGACTCAGTGCCACCAACCTGGGTTCTGCTCTTTTGGTCCTGCTCCTGCCTGCATGGCTTCCTCCTCATCTAGGTGGGTGGGGCTGTGGGGGTGGGGAAGGTTCAGCCTGTGGCTAGTCCCCTGTCTCGCCTCATGGTGGACAGGGGCAGCAGACAGTGTGCTGTCAGATGGCCAGTGAGGGGTCAGGATTGGAGCCCAAGCCTCCTGCCTACGCCCCTGCTGGCCTGACCCTTAGGAAATTCCTTTAATTCTTCCACCCAGATTGGACTCAGGCTCCATAATTTGATTTTCTGGAGCAGGGTTTGGCTGTACTCCCTGCAAGCAGGAATGTCTGGGTTAGCAGAAAGACGTCAAATGTGGGCTTAGGTTCTGGAGGGAGGATCAGCGTCTTCCCCCTAGTCCCTCTGACAGTGCCTTCTCTTCCCTGATGGAGCGTGTTGTCTACAGTTGCGCCTAGAAGGCTCAGGAACAGGGCTCCCTCCTCCCAGGGGTGTTTCAGAGCCTTGCTCTTGCCCACCTGCCCACTCATTCATCCGCCTAACTGTCCATTTACTCATTCCTCCAGCCAGCCTCCCATTCCTCCACCCATGCCTTTATGCACTCACCAACCGCCTAGAACCCACCTACCTAGCCAGCCACCCATCTACGCCCTCCTCTCACATGACGACCTACTTATTCTGCAACCCACACATCCACTTACTCGGTCATTCATGTCCCCTTGCATCTGGCCTCTGTACTTGCATCCCTCCACCCCCCGACCAGTCCCTCCACCCAGGTTCACTCCTGGGTGCCCAGATCCGGACAGGCTCTCCCCAGGTCGAGCACCTCCACTGCTACCCCGAGACAGGCCAGACTGTCTCTGGGCGGCATGTTTGTTCCTGTCTTCTTGCTAAATTATCTCCATGGGCAGGCCAGTGCGTGTGGTGAAAAGTGACTTACAAAGGTGGTAGCTGGGGTGGGGGTGGGGGTGGGGGTGGGGGTGGGGATGCGTCTGCCCTGCAGGCCGTGCAGGCAGGGCCCTTCCCAGGAGAGCAATGGCTGTGATGACATCAGCCAGGGAGGCCAGCGAGGCTTGGCCAAGGCCCCACAGTGTGGCACCTCCCTGCCTGCCTCCAGAGCCACCCGGGACACAGCAAGAGTGAGTCTGGTGCCCACCGCTACCCAGGATTGGGCCCCACTCCAGGGCCGGGCTTGGGAAAACATCTTTGAAGTCTCATGGTCGATCTTAAAATTCATGCACATTTTGCCTTTCATGTCATTACATATTTATTGTTTTAATATAAAACTAGTGTTTTGAGTTACCATCAGAAAAGCTGCCTCTGGGGTGATGGCCTGAGTCACCTGCGCCCACACGTGCTCCTGCACACCTGGGACCTGGGGAAGCTGCTGTGCCAGGAGAGTGAGCCTGGTTCCCAGATGTCCTCAGTCTCCTACGTGTGCCAGGGCTGCCCTTGAGGCCACCAAGGTGACGAGACTGCAGTCTGCAAGGTTTGGCACCCTCACGGGCAGAGGGATGCACCCTCAGGCTGGAGAAGAGGCAGGCAGTTATGGGGCACTATACCCGCAAGCTGGCTGGCATTTGAGGGTGTCACCTGGGAGACACACAGTCATTTAGCTCCAGCTGAGAGAACTGAGCAATGGAAAGGTCAGTGTGAGGTCTGGCCACCTCACTATAGCCTTAGAATTCTGGGCCCCTGGCCAGGCCCCAGCCAGGGCAAGTGGGCCCCCTTCAGGGGGGCTCCTTGGCCCCCAGAGCTGGGTGGGTTGTGCTGGAGGGCCCAGGCCAGGGCAGCTGGAGGCTAAGGCTGCTGCCTTGCCTGTGGACCCCAGGATCTGCAGTGCAGACCTGGTCCTGCTAGGTCAGGGGAGGGGAGGCCTGAGGTCAGTCAGCAACTCATGTCTCTGCACAAGGAGGGAGGGAAGCCATGTCCCGGCCATGAGGCCAATAGCTGTCCCATGGATCCTGACCATCGCCTCCCAGGGCACACTTTCCCCTCATATGAGTGGCCTTGGTCCCAGCTGTGATGCCCAGGGCCACGAGGCTTAGCTGTGACTGCTTTGTACAGTCAAGGCTGGCTGAAGGCTGACCTGCTTTGACCTCCGCTCTGCCCTGTGCTGCCCTCGAGCTGCCCTCGAGGGAGGAAGGGCCCACAGCTGGGGGCAGCCAGGTTTAGCTGATCTGTGCTTGAGGCTTGGTGGCCACCACATGCAAGTGTGTCTGGGACCCCTACACGAAACTGCATGCCCGTGGCTTTGTACATGCCATGTTGTTTCTCCCTTACTCCCTGCTGGCTGAAGGACCTGGTTGACATCTTGCTCACTGCACCCCCACCTCTCTGTGGGTACCAGGACCTCTTCCAGCAGGAGTTCAGGTCATTCTTCCCACTGTGCTGACCTCACTGCCCCTCTTCTAGGTCATGCTGACAGTTTATTTGTGTGACTCGTGCTGGGGAGATGAAGAGCAGCTTCTGGGACCTACACTGGCCTCTTTTCCTCTCTGGGCCTGAGTTTCCCCAGGTGTCACAGTGGACTGGACTCTGTGATGTCCTTTCAACTCAAGGTGCACCCAGGCTCCCGACAGTGTGCCTGCCTGAGCCAGCATCGGTGTGGCCAAGCCTAGCACTGACCCTCCCTTCATGGGGCTTTGCCTTGCAGAGCTGGACCTTCTCAGGTGCTGCCCACTGTGCTGTGTCTCTAAGCTCAGGCCCTATGTGGGTGGAGAGGGCAGGGGCCAGCAGAGGCAGCCTCAGTGTGGGTTGTGGTTTGGGCCAGGAGGAGGCCCCGAGCAGCAGTTTGCACCATGAGGCACACTAAAGTGCCTGGCAGTGTGGTCACATGGCCTGCACCCCCACATGCTGCCGTGCGGCTGGATGTGAACTCCAAATATTCTTCCTGCTTCTTTTTGCCCATGAAAAACAAACACACTGAGCAGCCAGGGAGCAGCGGTGAGGAAAAGCGCTGGCTCGTCATTGCAGCTGCCAAGCCCCGCCACCCCCACCAGATTCCCTGGGCCCTGCAGGGGAAGCACTGCGCCCGAACCCAGACAGGCAGCACACTGGGCCTGGGTCGCCCAGGCCCCTGCCCTCAACCTCCCTCTGGATCCAGTGTCGAGCATGGGCCACTTTCAGGCACAGAATTGCACACAGGCTGAATTCGGTTTTCACTCTGTGCTGTGGCTAGACATCACCCTTGTTCCAGCATCACTGTGGATGGAGCCCAGAACACCGGTCTGTAAGCCTGTGCCACCCCTGTGCCTGCCTGGGTGTCCCAGGTGCCCTGGCCGCTGTGGAGTGATACCTCACTCCCTGCTCACTGGTGCATTCACTCTGCCACACCAGCTATGTGGCCATGGACAGGTCCCCTGCCCTCTCTGGGTCCCAGTATTCACCTCGATGAGCCTGAGCTGGCCTATGAGATTGTGGTGCGCCAGCATGTGCAGCGGGCAGCAGAGGGCCTGGGAGGTCTGAGTGCTGGTCACACCAAGCTCTTCCTACCCCTCCCTTCCCAGTGGGCCCTGGGACCCTCATGGTCCGTGGTTCTGCTGGGCCTGCCAGGGAGCAGGAAAGATTGGGTTAGATCCCCACACCCCGCAGGGAAGGAGCCAGCTGCTTCCGGCCAGCCTCAGATTAATGGCTTTTAATTTAGAATTTAATCAATGTGGCTTCTCTCTGGAGAGCTGGATGCTCCAGTCTGGGAGTGAGTTGTATGATTTGTGAGTGGGGTAGGCAGGGGGCCCATGGTGGCCTCTCCAGGCCTCTGCCTTGGCCCTACCTTGACCTTGTTCTGCTTTGCCTGCAGCCAGCAGGCGTGCCCTGGTCATGGAGGACTGCAACGTGCACTCGGCTGCCAGCATCCTGGCCTCGGTGAAGGAGCAGGAGGCTCGCTTCGAGCGGCTGACGTGGGCGCTAGAGCAGGAGCGGCGCCACGTTGCCCTGCAGCTGGAGCGTGCCCAGCAGCCTGGTGTGGGCAGTGGTGGTGTGGGCAGTGGGCAGCCCCTGCCGATGGCCTGGCAACAGCTGGTCTTGCAGGTAACAGTCCAGCAACACAGGAGGGGTAAAACAGTCAAGTGGGAAAACAATCAAGGGGCCCTGGTGGACCACAAGCCAGCATGCATTGGCTTATTGCAAGACCCCGTGGGGCCTCTGAGGAGAGAAAAGTAGGACCCCAACCAGACTAGAAACCCCCCCTTGGGTGTGCAGGGCACCACGTGATGAATGAGCTGGATACCACCTGACCCTCAGAACTGCACCCTCCACTTGAGGGAGCCTCCAGGACCCAGGCAGCTGGACAGCATCTGTCTTGGGCAGCTCAGTGGTCAGCGTGGTAACACTGATGGTTTTGCCCGCCCTGGAATCTCCCTGCCATGGTGTTCTTCATAACATGCATCAGTGGGTCAGCCCCAGAGGGAAGCTCAAGCCAGGCCCTGGGCTCTGCCTACAGCTCCGAGGGTGAGCTGGGAGCTCAGTTTCTCCACTGGCTCAGGCTCCTGATCGGCCCCCAGGAGGGGTGGAAACCTGTCTGCTCTGTGGCCAGGCCCTGAAAATGCTGCAGTTGGGCTGCATGCTCAGGAGTCAGTCCGCCTGGACCCCTCCCACCCCGCCGCACTGTGCCCCAGTGTCTGCCCTGCTGATGAGTTGACAAAAGCTCATGAGATGGTAAGGGCAGGACAGGGAAATGTGGGAGTCCTGGAGTTTGGCGCAGTTATTTTAGTTTCCATTATTAACTGAGGCATGGGGTAGGGGACAGGCAAGGGTGGAGCAGTCCCAGGGATTTGGGGGAAGCTGAGAGTAGGGTGTCTGGGTGGGGGTCTACCCTGCAGGCCTCCCACTGTGGCCCTTCCTCACAATCAGGCTCAGTGGCCTAGCGGGAAGAGGCCTGCTGATTCCCCTGGTTTCCATGTAGTGACGCTGGAGGGCCTTCCCAATGGACTCCTCAGTTCCCTGGGCAGGGCAACAGGGCTGCTCTCCTAAACTTGGCAGCCAGAGCTCCTCTCGATGTGTCCCCTCGTGCATGCACACCCTCCCTTCCCTGGTCCTGCTGAGCCTTCCAAAGGTGAGGCCTGTACCTCCAAACTCAAGAGGGAGCAGAAGAGCTCAGCTGGGCCACGTGAGGACAGTGACAGCTGATGACCCTGAGGCCGCCCCTCAGGCGCCAGGCACTCTATCCAGCCCTCGCTGGCCGGAAAAAGCTTTGACCCTTCAGCCCAGAAGGCACTGCCAAGGGTTGATGCCCCCGGAGGGAAGATGTTCCCATGGCCTGGAGCTGCCCTGGCTTCCTGAGGGCTGTGGAGGGAAGACCTCAGGCCACTGTCCCTCTCTCCCCACCACCCCTCCCCACCCAAGGCTTTCCCAGACTGCCCTTGATTTTCTTTCTCTTGGGAGGAGATGATCTTCCCAGTCTGAGATAGGAGAGTGTGTGTTCCCAGGGCAGTGAATAGACTGGCAGGGCAGGTGGGAGGTGGGGCCACATCTGGCCATCCAGGCCTGGCAGCCTCAATGCCAAGCCTGCTTTCCAGACCCATCTCAGCACAAGGTGCCTGGTGACCTACCTGCTGAGCCACAGGGCTACTTGGAGCTGGTCCTTAGGGTCAGAGCCAGGCTCTGCACAGCTTGGGAGCTGGTGGCAAGGCAGGTAGCTGGGGTCAAGGGGTTAAGAGGCCAGGGGCTACTGCTGCTGTGATCCCCCTGACCCCCAGGCTGCTCTACAGTCCTGGCTGCCTGCCCTTCATCCTCCAGCAGGAAGGGTTCCCTCCTCCAGATCCCTGGCTCAAGCAGGGCTGGCCCTCACCCAGTGCTGTGTGTGGGGGTGGGGGGTGCCCTAGGGATCTATCCAGCCTTGGGCTGGGGCACTAGCAGCTGGTGGAATTTGGGAGAAGACAGAAATGAACCCAGTGTAAGCTCCCAGGCCAAGTTCCCTTAGGGCAGTGGTCTAGTCCCTCTGCTTCTGCCCCAGTCCCCCTGCTTCTGCTCCACCAAGGGCTGCCATGGATAGATGATACAGGGGGCCAGTGGTCAGGTCAGCTCACCCCTGGGCAGGTGGTAAAACTGAGGCTCAGAGGGACATGCAGTGGACATCCAGAGTGCTTGAGCATGCTGGCTCTGTCGTGTATATACACGGCACACTGTGGAAGAAAAGAGGCCCTGAGGTGGCTTGGTTTTCTGAGTGGGGTCTGTGGAAAAACAGGCGGCAGGCTGGCCCTAGCTCTGTGCCTCTCAGAGCCTCGTTACCTTGATCTTAATGCAAGAGCTTGTTTTTGTGGGGTGTGACTCAAGAGGTGGCCCAGCCCAGCCCTTCCCTTGTCTACATTTCTTTCCAGCAGAGCCAAACTCCCCAGGATGTGACTGCACCTTCTCACCAGGCTTCTGGAAGGAGGGAGTAGTGCATTCTGATTAACCAGCCACTCTAAACTGCCTCCCGCCCCCCACCACTTCCCAATAGGTCAAAGGCATGGAAGAGAGGGTCTGATGCAGCTCAGCCTATAAGCTTTTCACCCAAGGTCACTGAACAGTTTTCCCCTCCCTTTGATCTGCTCTGACACTCCTCAGTGGGATCCTGGGCTTGTGTCCTGAGGGGGAAAGCCTGAGATAAAGTGGGTCAGTGCAAGTCCGTTTGTCATGTGTGGGTTGAGCTCCGTGGGGACACTTACTTGGGGGGCCTTTCTGGGAATGGGCAGGGGCCTGGAGCCGGATCTGAGAACTTGCAGTGCCCTTAGCGCTGTTATCGTCGTAACTACTGTCTCGTCGGCCCCCATTTCTCAGCAAGGGGACACTGAGTCAGAGCCAGGATGAGCAGCCTGTGCTAGTGAGGATGGCCTTGCACTCTGTCCTTGGCCACGCTGAACCCTGCATTGCCAGCATTGTTTCCCCAACTCTACAGGGGGAGGGACCTGTGAGCTTTTTTACTGGGGGGAAACCGAAGCTGGGGAAGGACTCGGCCCAAGTCACTGGGCAGGAAAAATATCACCCCCGCGGGAAAGGAGGGTGCGGGGGAGGGACGAGGAGCCCAGACCTGCCGTAGGAGAGACCCTGACCCGCCCTGGTTGCAGATCTTGCCTCTTGCCCGCCCCGCCCGGGCCCGCCCACCGGTCCCCGCCCCGCCCCGCCTGGGCGCGGCCCCGCCCGATTGGCTGGTCGCCGTGACCGCTGCCAGATCCGCCCCCGCGGGGAGCGAGTCCGCGGAGCCGGAGCGGTCGAGGCGTCGGAGCCGAGCCCGGTCCAGCCGCCGCTGCCCCACCTCCGACTCGCGCCTCCCGAGCCGGCCCAATGCCGGCCGAACTCAGACAGGTTGGAGGGAACTTGGTCCCGGGTGATGGGGCCGGATCCCGGGACTAGCGGCGGAGGGCGGGGCGCCGGCCTTCCCCGGAGGACCTGCTTTTGTTCCTCGGAGCCGCCGGCCGGAGGCGGCTATTGTCTGCGCCCCGGACCGGCGCGTCGGGCCTGGGCCGGGCGGGGCGGTGGAGTGAGCGCGCCGCCGGAGGCTGTGCACGGCGTGGGGCTGCGAGGTCTCCGGGGGCGGGGCGCGGGAGCCCCGGCCGGTGCGACCCTGCGCGGGGAGCGGGGCCGGGACCTGGTGGGTGCACCCCGGGCTGGTGCCCAGGACAGGTGCTGGCGACAGGGGCGGGGGCGAAGGCCTTTCCGAGCACCCCTCTCTGCAGGAGAGAGGCCGAGTCCGGAGGGGGAAGCCCAGCTAGGCCTCATAGTCCCGGGGGCTCGCTGGGCCTCCTATCCCCTCCAAAGACCCAGCGCGGGTTCCGACCCTGGGGACCTGCGAAGGAGGTTCGGGAGGGAGCTTTAAAGGAAGCCCTGTCTGCAGCGACAGCGCACGTGAGGGCTGGGGTGGAGGACCGCCCCGCCCACGTGCAGGGGCGGGTGGAGTCTCTGAGGCAAACCCGGGCAGTCTGCCTTCCAGTACTGGGGCTGGGGGAGGCATGTGGGCTACCTGCGCTCTTGCCGGGAGGGGGCGGGGTCCAATAACAGGCCCAGAAACAGGCTGAGTTGAGGGACAACCTCAGGTGCCCCTTGTGCTGGGAGATGGGTTTCCCAAGCACTTGCCTACTTGGGACAGCCAATCTGCCTGCTCTGTATCCCTGATGTAGCCTCCAGGGTCTGGTCACTGGCAGTTGACTACCCCAGGGATGGAAGGGCCATTGGCGGGATTGGGGAATTTGAGCCACAGTGTGGCCAATGGATATGGGCTGGGCTTGGGGAATTTGGGGTGGATGACAGCCAGCTCTGCTTTCTGTCCCCCACAAGGCATCCACTACCCCTTGGCCTGTCTGCCACTCAGTGTGAGGCTGTGCCCCAGCAGGGGGACTGCTGCTGTAGAGGAGTGAGCTCCAGTCTGCCAGGGCTGGGCAGAGACCATGGCACCAAGGGACAGGGTGTCTGTGGTGGTCAAGGGCTTGCTCCTTGGTAGGAGATGCCAGCCTGGCTTGTCCTTAAATCCAACTGGGATGGCCATGCTGGTGGGAGGGGGTTGTCACTCCTCCACCCCTCCATTCATTCATTCAGCAACACTCATCTTATGCCCTCTCGGGTCCTGGCCCAGAGGTTATGGGAGCCAGGTGGGGACCCCACCTTAACCCATTCCCTGTGTTTGCCTCTGGCACATAGACAAGGTGGGACACCGGCCCCGTGGTTTGTTCTTTGTGACACAGACCGTGGGCCCTCACTGGACAAGTGCAGGCAGCACAGGTAGATCCACGTCCAGCCTGCCCCCCATGACAGCTTGACTTGTTTCCTGAGTCCCCCACTCCTTGACAATTCCCACATGCACCCCAGAGACTTTTGTGGACTTTTGCCCTGGTGGTGGCACCTCTATGTGTTGTCCCACATCTGGTCACAAAGATGGACTGGCACTATCCCCTGGCTGTCCCACAGCCTTGACAACCCAGGTCCTTCCTGCTTCTGTGTAAGGAAGCTGAGCCCTTGGTGTGTAGAGGGGCCCAGGGCCCTCTTGCTGTGCTCAGCTCTACGCCTCCAGGCACCCTCTTAAGAGCATCACCTTTCTGGGGTACTCCAGCCCCTACTTGGAGGCCTGGGTCTGGCCCTTCCCATAAGTTCAAGGGAGCTCATGGGAAACCCTGGCTTGGGCAGCAGCCCCTGTCCAGGCCAGAGCTAATGGGCCATGGACCAGGTGGACCATGGGTAGGAGTATCATGGGATGGATTAGGGCCCTGGAGGTGGGTGATGGGAGGCTGAACAGTGCTCCCAGTGAGAGCTGCAAGGATGAGGCCAGGGCTGGAGAAGGGGTGCCGAGACACAGTTGACAGGACTTGGCAGGATTTGGGACATGGGGGAGGGCTGGGTTGGTGTGTCCAGGTGGGTGCCCATGTCTGGGGTATGGGGAGAACTGGGGCTGCAGGTCCAGGGGTCCCTGAGGGTGGGCTGGCCTGGGCAGGTGGACATAGGTGAGACCTCGGGCCCTAGAGCAGGGCCTCCAGGCCAGACAAGGATCCAGGCACACTGGGCAGCTTCCTCTGTTGAACACCAACTGTGTGCTGGTCACCAGCCCACGACCCCATGTCTCCACCCCAAAGGTGTTGCAGAGTTCTATGGCGTGGGCTGACCTTGGGCCTCTCCCTACCCTGGGCGTCAGTTTGCCCATCTGCTGCCAGCTCTAGACCCCTGTAGTGGATGCCTGCGTGGTGGCTGAGGGAGTCTGGACACAAGGTGGACAGGAGGGGTGATGAGGACGCGTGCGCACATGCAAGTGCCCCCGGGGATGGTGGGCACTGTGCGTGGAGTACTGGGAGAAGAGCGCACAAACTGGTTTCCTCAGGCCTGCGGGCCAGTCTGGGGTCTCGTGCACACGTGTGTCCAGGTCCCTGTTTGCATGTGTGTGCCCAGGCATATGTAATGGGGGCCAGGCCCTCCCATGATCTCCAGCTGACTCAGGCTCCTGCCTGCCTGCCCGCCTGGGTGAAGTCATCGCCTGTTTTTAGCTCCCTGAGGTCATTTGCCAGCAGGGGCTCTCGGTGCCTCCAGATTGCGCTGCAGGGCTGCCTGGCCTGGGTGTGGTGGGTGGCGCTGCAGGGTTGTCAAGCTTTGTCGGAGGACCCTAGCTCTCCTTGACACCCCATCCCCTCGTGCTCCTGACTGCACTGTGTCAGAACCTCACCACAGGCAGGAAGGAGAAGACGAATCTGGACTGCAGAGTAGCCTTGGGTCTGAGATGTGCTTCCCCTCCCAGCATCCCAGCCAGGGAGTAGGGGCTCTTGTCTGAGAGTGTTAATCTATGCAAATGTATGCAAACCTACTGAGGGACCATATCTCACTGGCAGTGCAGTGTCCTGGGCAACAGTCCTGGTCCCCTCATGTCAGTCTTGCTTCCTTCCGCTCCCTCACACGTGCAGCCAGCAGGGCAAGGCCTGAGGCCCCTCCAAGCCCGGTCCCCCAGGGCCCGGCAGAGAGAATGTGGTCCCTGCCGCACATTTGCTCCTGCACCTGCTAAATACAGGGGCAGCTGAGGCCCCAGCAGGGATGAGCTCTTCCTGAGCCTTCTGTTCCAGAACTGTCTTTGCTCTCCAGTGCCCTCAGAGACGCTCTCAGGCCACCTGGCCCAGCAGCCCAGCAGCATGTCCCTACTCTGGGCCTCAGTTTACTTCTCTTTCCCAGGGGACACTGCTCCTCCCTGGCCAGGTCTCCAACAGGCACTCCACCTGTGTCCCAAGACTGAGAAGGTGACAGCCAAGGCCGTGGCCCACAAGGGGTGCGGTGTGGCTGAAAGGCTTTGTAAAATTTCCCCTGGGGGTGCCTGAAATTCCCCCGTTAGCCCTTTGTGAGGTTCTGGGTGGTTCTTCTCCCCTCTGTCAGACCTCATTTTCCCTTTGATAAAATCACGTGTTCCTTCCTGCCTGGGTGGGGTGGGGTGGGGTGGGGGGTGCATTCTGTAGCCTCTGCCTTCCTGTGTTGACAGAGCCCAAGGGACGCACCTGTCCTATCATGTTGGCCGGGCCCCTCCTTGGACTCCTGAAGAGGTTGCAGGGACTCAGAATCTCAACACTGTCAGGAGCTGTGGGGCTCAAGCATTCCTTCAGAGCAGGACCCCAGCCTAGGAAAACGTTATACCCTGAGGACCTCAGGAGGCAGGCCTGAAGGCAGCCCTGGTCACCTTTCTCTGCATAACTCCAAGGCCCTGGGACAGGAGCCAGGGTAGGGCTCTGATGCCGAGCAGAAGCAGGTGGGAGCTGCTGGCCCTCTTTGAGCCTCTCGGCTCCACGTCTGCACAGGGCGCAGGGGCCTGGGGCCCAGCCAGGGAACCCATCCTGCAAGACACGGGGCCTGGGCCACAGAGCAGAGCCCGCCCTTCTGCTGACCCAGCCCTGGCTGTCCAGGAATGTGCTCCCCGTTGCCCGCCCCCTGGGGCTTGGGTTTCAGACCCTACCTATCCTGGCCAGATGCTGACCCTGAGACATCGGTGCCATGTGGGGGACCCACGTGGTCAGAGACCTAGGGGTAGACTCTTGATCTCCTTGCCACTGAGCCGTGGGCTGGCCTGACCTCTGAGCTTCAGTTTCCCCGCTGGTTGGTAGATATGCAGACCTCCAAAGGGCCTCTGTCCAGAGCCATTCTGCCTAGAATTCCATCATGGTCATCCCCAGCAAGGATGATGGCAAGGGGGAAGCACAGGTTGAGAATGAGGCAGGTGTTCGGGAGCTGAGGGCCAAGGTTGGGGAGACCTGGGGTGGTGAACAGGGAGGAGTCACTTGTCAGGGACAAGCAGGGCCCCTGTCCTGAACCTCTCTCTGGGCTCTGATATGACACCCAGGATCTCAGTGGGGGTAGGGCCAGGCCTTCCCCGCTCAACACCCTAAGAGTGTCTGGGCCGGAAGGAGCGAGGATATTTTGGTGCTCTGAGTGTGCAGGGCATTCTGGGAACTGGGTATTTCTGGCCTGCGAGGGTGTCTGGCTGGCCTTAGGGACAGGGGGAGCCTGGGCCACAAGGAGTCAGTGAACAGTACTGAAACTGCCATCCCAAGGCCTCTGTACTCAACATTTCTGAGGTCGGGCAGAGAGGAGGCCCAGGACTCCTGGAAAACAGCCAGCGGGTCACACCTGGCCTCCTTTCGCCTCCAGGAGTCTGCAGCAGTCAGGCCTCACGGCTAAGACCAGCTGCCCACGCCTATGCCACTGGAGGCCTGGGCCTTACCTTCCAGCTCAGCCCCAGGAGGCCCCCCTTGGGATGGGGACACAGGGCAGGGTCAGCCTGTCAGCATTCAGAGGCAGGAACATACTGTCGTCCTCACCAGCTGGGGCTGAGACAGGCCCTGGGGTCAGTGGGTTCTGGGGGTAGGGATGAAGTCATTCCTGGCATCCAGGCCAGCACCTACTTGCACTCTGGGGCAGGGTGAGCTCTGAGTCCTCCTGCCAACACCCACACCCCTTACCCAGGAGCAGAGCCCGGGCAGCCAGGTGTCACTTGCCACGATGCCGGAGGCACCTGAGGTGCTGGAGGAGACAGTGACAGTGGAGGAGGACCCTGGCACACCCACCTCCCACGTGTCCATTGTCATGTCAGAAGATGGCACTACAAGGCGCACGGAGACCAAGGTATGGCCAGGCCCAAGGGGTTGGCAAGTGGGCTATGTAGCTGTCGTCGTCCCATCTGTAGAGTGGCCGCATGTCCCAGCCTGCTGGGGGCCACTTGTTCGGGTGGAAGACAGGCCACTCTGGCCCTGTGGGGCAGTGTCCGGGTCCCTCAGGCCGCCCAGCCCATTGGCTATCTACTTTCTCGCCAGGTCACCAAGACGGTCAAGACGGTGACCACACGAACTGTACGCCAGGTGCCTATGGGCCCAGATGGCCTCCCCCTCCTGGACGGTGGCCCCCCGCTGGGGCACTTTGCCGATGGTCCCCTGGAGCGGCACTTCCTGCTGCGTGGGGGTGGCCCAGCTGCCATGCTCTCTCGAACCTACCTCAGCAGTGGGGTTGGCTTTCCTGACAGCCCTGAGCCCCGTGATGTCCCCAGCTATGGCAGCCTGTCCCGTGGGCTGGGGGTGCGGCCCCCTCGTGGTGGCCCCCTTGGCCCAGGCCCTGGTGACGGCTGCTTCACACTGCCTGGCCGCCGTGAAGCCTTCACCGAGGTCCCTGAGCCCGTGCCGCCAGCCAGCCGCTCCCAGCCCGAGCGCTTCCAGGCAGAGCCGTATGGCTTGGAGGATGACACACGCAGCCTGGCTGCCGATGACGGGGGTGGCCCGGAGCTGGAGCCTGACTACAGCACGGCCACTAGGAGGAGGCCTGACTGTGGGCGGGGCCTTCGCACTAGGTGAGCATCCTGCGCCCGCCACTGCCCCCAGGGAGTCTGCCTTCCACTTGCCCGCCACAGAGTACCCCACAAGTCATCTGGCTGCTGGGGCTGAATTAGTCAGTCACACACACATCAGCTTGACCTCCGTTCTTCTCCAGGACAGCACCAAGGATAGGGTCTGGGATGGTGGAAGTTGCACTGGGCACCCTCCCCGCAGGTCTGGGGCATGAAAGAAGCTGGTGACAGTGTCCCATACCTGTTGCTCCTGCTCTAGGCAGGTAGCCCTGAAGACAGGAGCCCAAGAGGCTCAGGGTGTTTCCCTGAGCTTCAGATCTCAGCCTCTCCCCAGGCCTCAGTTTCCCCCATGCACAGTTGCAGCCAGAAGCCAGACCCCTACCCCTGGCCCTTCTCAGTGATACCTCTGGTTCTGTCCTCTCTGCCCTTAGTTTCTCTACCTGTAGAGTGGGAACATGACCACAGCCTGGGCCCACAGTGTGCTGCATGACCATGGGCAAGACACCTGGCCCCTTCTGGCCTCGATCCCCTCCCTTTGGGAAGTGGGTTTAATAGTGACAATCCACAGAGACATCTGTGTCCTGGGGGACTGGTGGTCTGAATGCCCTTCAGATGGCCCCGCTAGGATGACCATGTGCATAGAGGATCAGCTCCTCCACCAACATCCTGGCAGCAGCCAGAGATGGGCCTCGTGGGCAGGTGGGACTTCCGGTCGTGGACAGATGTTTCACAGAAACACATTTAGCTCAGAATCGGGGGACACTGCCCTGTGATGGAGTGAGCGAGCCGTGTCTGGAGGGGTGTAAGCCCTGGTGACCATTGCCTGGGGTTTGGTTCTTTCATTGGTTCTGAGTCCTCACTGGGCTGAGGTGTGACTCTCAGCACCCATGTGGCGCTTGGGGCCAAGTACCAACACTCTAGGCCCAGCCCCATCTGTGGGTTCATATTCACCTGGAAGTCTATTGGGGCAGCTCGGGGGCAGGGCCAGCAGCCGACGAGACATGTTTATGTGCCCTGCTCACTTGCACAGGGCCTATGAGGACGTGGCAGATGATAGCGGTGAGATGATGGAAGAGAGGCCCCCATTCCCAGCCACAACAGCACCCCTGGCCCAGCCAGAACGGGGCAGCCTGGGCAGCCTGGACCGGGTGGTGCGGCACTCGCCCTCGGTGGACAGTGCCCGCAAGGAGCCACGTTGGCGGGACCCTGAGCTGCCCGAGGTACTGGCCATGCTGCGGCATCCCGTGGACCCTGTGAAGGCCAACGCAGCTGCCTACCTGCAGCACCTGTGCTTTGAGAATGAGGGTGTCAAGCGGCGAGTGAGGCAGCTGCGGGGACTGCCGCTGCTCGTGGCTCTGCTGGACCACCCAAGGGCAGAGGTGCGGCGCCGGGCCTGTGGGGCACTGCGAAACCTTTCCTATGGCCGAGACACAGACAACAAGGCTGCCATCCGGGACTGCGGGGGTGTGCCCGCTCTGGTGCGCCTGCTACGGGCCGCCCGGGACAACGAGGTCCGAGAGCTCGTCACAGGTGAGTGGTGCCTGGCTGTGAAAGGGCCCCAATCTCTGCCTCTGACTTTGTTGCCACTGGTGGGGCTGGCACTGGGCCCTTCAGGCAGGCCCCCTCCCCACAGCGCAGTGGTGGGGATTGTGTCTTGTGGGACCTGAGTTGCCAGGCAGGGTCACGTGAGCCCCTCTCAGCGTGGCCCCAGAAATGGTAGACCTACCCACCCATGTGGCTGGGAAGGGGTGGGGAAGAGAAGGCACCTGCCGTATCTGGCCCCAGGCTCCCTGCCAGCCCCTCCTCTTGCCCCAGCTCCTCGGGGCCCCACCCTCCCCACCCCTGTGGGAGCCAGTGGTGGGTGCCATATGCCCGGGCCAGGAGAGGTACTCGGGACCTCTAACAGCTTTTGTCACTTGCTATCATCCGGTCCGAGCTGGGGCATGATGGAGGGTGCAGCAGGTCCTGGGGGGTGGGTCACATGGGAGATAGGGAGGCTCTGCCCATGGTCAGCACTGGCTGGTCAACGGTGCCCCACAGGCACACTCTGGAACCTGTCATCCTACGAGCCCCTGAAGATGGTCATCATTGACCATGGCCTACAGACACTGACTCACGAGGTCATTGTGCCCCACTCGGGCTGGGAGCGAGAGCCCAATGAGGACTCCAAGCCACGGGATGCCGAGTGGACGACTGTCTTCAAGAACACATCAGGCTGCTTGAGGTGGGGGTGGGGCTTGGCTCAGGCACCGTCTGAGCAGCTGCCCTGGGCTGTTCCTGGTCAAGGAGGCAAAAGCCGGGCACCAGAACCCCCATGCACACATAGCCATGTCCTCGTGTCCCAGATAACCTGGAAGCAGCTAGCTGCCCGAGTCTTAGGGCTCAGAGCGCTGTCACAATTCCTGTCTTTTGAGTCCTGAGGATGGGTCCTGACAGGGCTATACTTACTCCCAGGGGCCACCTCTGGACAAGCTCTGCCACCCTGTTATGCCCTCTCCCTGCCCAGCTTCAACCCACTCTTCCATCATTGTGACATCCGGGAAATGGGGAGCCAGGGCCCTCATCTGCAGTCTGCCTCAGATGGCTCACCCTATCCCCTGTGACCTCTCCTCCGACACCCTGGGAGGCCCTGCAGAGACCCTGTAAGCAGTCCTGGGTCTCTACAGTTCTGCCTGCCCATCAAGCTGTGCCCTCATGGACCAATAGGGTCCTGACCTCAGGAAAAGTGGAGCCCAGAGATGCCACCGGGGCAGGAGGAACCAGAGTTGCCTGTGCACAGATTCAGGCCTCTGGACCCAGCTCTGTCTCTTTCTAATTCAGGTGGAAGTCAGAAAATCCCCCACCCCCACCCCAGCCATGGAGGTACCAGGCTGGGACCCCTTCCTCTGGTCTCAGTGGTTAGGCCAGTCCCACCTTCCTTCCCTGCTACAGGCTGGTGCCATCTGCCAAAAATCCCAACAGGGCAGTGTTAGCGCCCATTTTGCAGAGGAAAACTAACCCCCAAGGCCAGGTGGGGACTGGGGGGTTCCCGTGGGAGCCAGGGGTCACGGAGCTTGCTCTTGACCACCCAGGAACGTGAGCTCAGATGGCGCAGAGGCCCGGCGGCGACTTCGGGAGTGTGAAGGGCTGGTGGACGCACTCCTGCATGCCCTTCAGTCAGCTGTGGGCAGGAAGGACACGGACAACAAGGTGGGCTGAGAGGGATAGGACGGTCCCAGCAGGTGCCAGGCAGGGTCATTCTCACAACCTCCCTCAAAGGGTCAGGGAGATGGAGCAGAAACAGGGCCCAGGGGCTGGAACTGTGAGGGCGCACAGAGTGGAACTGGCCCACATGGCCCGCCTTGTATGACCGGACCGTGGAGTGGGCCTGCCACAAAGCCCAGACAGGGTGCTACCTGAAGCAGGTGTGCCACCCTGCTCCTCTCTCGGCCCCTCCCTGAGGGTTCTGGCCCGTGTGGGGCCTCCATTTCTCTACACTCCCGGGCCGCTCGGCACATACTGGCTGTGGCCATTCTCTTAGAGGCTTCGCGTTCCCTGTGCCATTCCCCACCAGCTCTCTTCTCCCCACAGTCGGTGGAGAACTGCGTCTGCATCATGCGGAACCTGTCCTACCACGTGCACAAGGAGGTGCCCGGGGCCGACAGATACCAGGAGGCCGAGCCTGGGCCCCTGGGCAGTACTGCAGGCTCCCAGCACCGAAGGCGGGATGACGCTGGCTGTTTCGGTGGCAAGAAGGCCAAAGGTGTGTGGGTGGGACGGGGGTACCACTTAGAACCACTCCTCCTTGCCCCCCAGTGGGCAAGTGGGGAAGCAGGGGGCCAAGGAGGGTGCACCACCCCAGGGTACCCATCTGACAGGCCCAACCTTTAGCCCTCCGTCCTGTGGGGACTCCAGGGGAAGGCAGGAGAGAACCTGTGTGGTAGTTCCGACCGGCACCTGGACCTAGTTCCTTAGCTCTGGGGAGGGTTCTGTGAGCCCAAGTTTGGAAAGTGCCAAAGTATAGCCCCCTTCTGGCGCTGGTAGAGCACGACCCTCCGAAGCTCTGGAGAAACTCCAAGGCTGCCCCTTCCCTACCTGAATACCATCCCCACCTCCAGGTCAGGTTCCAACATTACCCTGCAGCTGCCAGGTGGATTCCACCACCTTCACCTGTCCCACCTGTGTGGGCCTTTTCTGATCCCTGTACTACTTGTGGGCACTCAGCCCCCCAAAATAACTGGGGTGAGATTCCGCATGCCACCCACTCAAACCCGGGTGTGCAGTGGGAAGCTGAGACTTCCTGGGCAGGCACGAGGGGTGCTGCCTGCTCAGGCTCGTCTCCTTTCTCCTGTGCTTCCTCCGGCTGCCCAGAGGACTGGTTCCATCAAGGTGAGTCCCTGTTTGTCCTGCCGTCCAGGCCTGACGGGTGCAGTGGGCATCAGGGAGGCATCCCCTTATTGCTCAGGCAGGGCCTTCCAGCTTCAAGGCCCTGCCTCATCCCCAAGGCCTCCTCTGGGCAACCATCTCCATGACAACGGCAGGAATGTCAGCCCTGGATTGGTTTGGAGTCTAAGGCTGTTCCTCTGTAGCCTCAGCTTTTGCTTCCCAGGAAGGGCTGGGCCTGGAACTGGAACAGAGCCAGTGTGGACAGGGCCTGGGGGTGTCCCTCCAGTGGGAGAAGACATGTGTAGCTTAGGCTGGGACCGCAGAAAGGCCCCCAGAGGCCAGGCAGGGTGGGGTCCCCGATCATTTGAACTCCACTCTGCTGCCTCCCTGAGGTGGGGAGGGTGGCTGGGAGGAGGTGGTGCACTCACAGAGGGGTCAAGGCTGACCGGCGTCAGGTGGCGCTGCTGTAGGGACTTGGCCTGTATGCAGGGTCTCTCCTGGTCTAGGTCCTAGACAGGGGCCAGTTTCCCACAGCCCTGCCTCGTTGTGTAGCCAGGCACGTCCTGTCCCTGCCAGCCCTCGGCTCCCGTGTCTGTACCTACCCCCCTGGCAGCACAAGGAGGCCACTCGGCACATCTGCAGTGCTCCTGGCCCCTAATGGGAGCTGAGTCCTGGCTGCTCGGGGCGAGGCTAGGACAGCCCCAGCCCCAGGCCCACTGCCACCACCGCCCTCCCCGGGGCCAACCTGCCTACCTGAATGAAGAACGCCTCTGGTCCTCTGGCCCCTCGGTGCCTTCTAGGCATGGGCGTGCTTTCTGGGCTCTGGGCAGGAAAGTGCTGTGCCCAGCCCTCCTGTCACACGCCTGCGCCCACAGGGTCCGCCTCACCTCCCGCTGCTCTTCTGTCCCAGGGAAGAAAGGTGGTGAGACGGACCGACACTTCGACACACTGGACCTGCCCCAGAGAACCGAGGCCGCCAAAGGTGAGCGGGTGGAGGTGGAGTCCAGGATCAGGACAGTCCAACGAGCGAAGCTTTGCGCCACTAAGCAGGCCTAGAGGGCCTTGGGGACCCAGTGGGGAAATAGGCCCACAGGTGTGAGTTTCCCCAGAAGACCGTCTAGGCCCTGGGCCCCTGCAGAGGGTTTAGAATAAGGGTCAGTGCCACAGGTCACTTCAGGCCAGGTCAGGGGATAGAGAGACCAAGCACTTGCTGGCTCACACAGCTTTGGAGTGAGGCCCTCCGAGAAGGGCATGGCTGGCCAGCAGGGCCTCTAGTGCCAGCCGGGGGGCTCAGGTGCACTCCGAGGGGTTTGGGTGCAGGAGGGTGCAGTCAGGTCCAGTTCAGAGGCCAGGTAGAAATCGAGGCCAGGTCACCCTAATTCATGCAGGGGCAGAGCAGTTTGTGCTGCTAGTCCCATGTCTGTTGGAACCCTCCTGTGTGCTGGCATTGATCTTTGCGATTGATCCCAGCCTGAGTCAGAGAGACCCCAGGCCACAGCCCATCCTGTGAGCCCAGATGCTCCCGAGCAGAATGGAGGGGAGCAGCCACAGGAGGTGTCGGGGAGCATCACAGGCTGGGCCAACATCAGGGGCAATGTGTTTGAGGAATTGGAAGCCCAGCCAGGCTAGAGTGGAGGGAGCATGGGGCATGAGGGCTAGGGTGGGGGTGACGGCATGTGGATGGAGGGGACAGAGGTAATGTCCAGGAACAGGCAGAAAAGCTGCCTCCAAAATCTGCCCAGCCCCTCATCTCTAGAACACCTTAGGGAAGTGCTGCTGCCAGGCCGGGACCTCTTGGGGGATGGGCCCTGTTGCTAGGGAAGGCGGGGCTTTTTGCTAGGCCCCACCCTCCAGTTGCACAGCCTGTTAGCTACCAGGAGGGTGGGCCTTGTTGCTAGGGAGTTTGAATCCTGTTACTAGGGGAGAGACCCTGGTTGCTACCTTCTCCCCACTACTGGGCCCCCTGGTTGCCAGGAGGTCTAATCCCATCTCTTCGGCAGCAGGGTCCGGGGAAGATCGGCCTCTCCCAAACCCCCTGCGTCTTCACTGAGCCTCTATTTGCTCTTC
The DNA here is from genome assembly GCA_007922815.1 of Macrotus californicus. NCBI lineage: Eukaryota > Metazoa > Chordata > Mammalia > Chiroptera > Phyllostomidae > Macrotus > Macrotus californicus. The sequence continues at coordinate 276,465 of VMDR010000112.1, read as the reverse complement.
TGTGAAGTGGGGCTGCTCTTTCTCTTGGGTGGCCATGCCATTGATAAATGTTCCCTGACTGCACCACACCCATCTGTGGGTCCCGAGTGACTCTTGCCCTGGGAGGGAGAGGGAGAGGGGGTGACGTGGGGAAGCCTGGGTGACCGTGGGCAGCTGGTGCTCTGTGCCCAGGCTTTGAGCTGCTGTACCAGCCCGAGGTGGTGCGTCTCTACCTCTCCCTCCTCACGGAGAGCCGGAACTTCAACACCCTGGAGGCCGCGGCTGGTGCCCTACAGAACCTCAGTGCTGGCAACTGGATGGTGAGGGGCCAAGTGTGGCAGGGAGGGGACAGAAAGGGAATCCCAAGAATCCCTGTCAATGCCTGCTTCTGCCTTTGCCCAGGCTGGGAGGAAGGGAGGAGACGCTGCATCTCCCCAAGGTCGGGGAGGTTCAGGGTGCTAGGGCTGCCGGCAGCGTGCCCTGGGTGATGCGTGTGCAGGTGTCTAGTGGAGGTGGGGTTGCGTGGCTGGAGCAGGGCTTTGTCAGGAGGACAGTCCAGCTGAAGGGAGGGGCCAGGGCTCAGGTGGGAGAGTGCGACTCCACCTGCTGAGCATGCCGCACCTCCTGTGCTGCCACAGTGGGCCACGTACATCCGCGCCACAGTGCGCAAGGAGCGCGGGCTGCCGGTGCTGGTGGAGCTGCTGCAGTCCGAGACCGACAAGGTGGTACGCGCTGTCGCCATCGCCTTGCGCAACCTTTCGCTGGACCGACGGAACAAGGACCTCATTGGTGAGGGCGCAGACGGTGCTGAACCCGGATGCGAGCCTGGTGGGCGGCTCTGGGGGTCCTGCCGTAGCGCCTGAGGGACCGGTGGTCGGGGGCCTGGCCTCGCCCCCCTTGCTCTGCCCCGGCTTCTGGAGCTCCAGTCTTCCCCGCCCGGTCTGAGCCTAGCCCCCTACACGGGCTCCCCTCTCCTGAATCCCCCTTCTCCCCACAGGGGTGGGCAGAGGCGTGTTCTAACACCTGCCCCTGCCCCTCAGGGAGCTACGCCATGGCCGAGCTGGTGCGGAATGTGCGCAACGCGCAGGCTCCAGCGCGACCCGGGGCCCACTTGGAAGAGGACACGGTGGTGGCCGTGCTCAACACCGTCCACGAGATCGTGTCGGACAGCCTGGACAACGCACGCTCGCTGCTGCAGGCCCGTGGCGTGCCAGCGCTGGTGGCCCTTGGTGCCTCCAGGTGGGTGGGGACGTGGGGGAGGGGTCTCTGTGGGTGGGAGTGGACACTGACCCCGTCCTGGGCCTGGCCACAGCCAATCAGCGCGAGAGGCGAAGGCTGCGTCCCACGTGCTGCAGACAGTGTGGAGCTACAAGGAGCTGCGCGGTGCCCTGCAGAAGGATGGCTGGACCAAGGCACGCTTCCAGGTGCGGCCTGCGCAGCTTTTCCTTTCTCACTTTGCCGGGCTGGCTCCCCTGCCGCAGTGCCCCTGACCCCACCCCTGCCTGTTTTGTGCTCTCTCTCCTCTAGTCGGCTGCTGCTAATGCCAAGGGGCCCAAGGCAGCGCTGAGCTCTGGAGGCTTTGATGACAGCACACTGCCGCTGGTGGACAAGAGCCTCGGTGAGTACCGGGTGGGGTCAGGGGGCGTCAGGAGCCATCCCTGCGGTTCAAGAGTAGCCCCTCCACCCAGCCCATTGATGGCAAGGCCGGTGAGGACTGGAGGAGGGAGGCTGGCCTTCTTACAGAAAAATGGCCCCAGGGTGGCCCCTTTCCCTGTCTGCAACCTTCTACGTCCTCTCCACCCGTGGCGTCCACATTGGTGCCAAGTTGTTGCGGGGGGGGGGGGGTTAGCCAGTGGTCAGTGGCTCTGGAGAAAGGTGCAATGATGTTAGTGATGAAGGGTATCCAGGGTCTCTGAGGCCAGCCCTGCCATGGGGGGTTATCTGCCCTGGTCCCCCTGCTGCTGCTTGCAGCCAGCCAGCAGCTTGCTCGTGCCTTGCAGATGGTGAGAAGCCAGGCAGCCGGGACATGATCCCCATGGAGGCCCTTGGCCCAGGTGAGTACAGGTGCCTGTTTCCTGGTGGGGAGGAGGGGGTGCCTGAGATGGGTCAGGTGGTTTTGCAGCGTGCAGGCGTGTGTGTGTGTGTATGTGTGTGTGCGCGTGTGCGTGTGTGTGTGTGTGTGTGTGGGAAGGCCTTCCCACGAGGCGCTGGTTGGAAAAGATACTTGGTTTAGGGCTGCTCAGGGAGTGAGGGGGTGGGGCAGCCAGGGAGAGGTCAGTGCCCACCTAGGGTCTCTAGTCTGTCAGCTGAGGGGAGGCTGGCGGGTCCTGAGCTGCCAGGGAGGAGCAGGTGAGCGCCTGCAAGACCTGAGCCGCTTGAGGCAGGGGATGGTGAGAGCTGAGGGGAGGGGCTATAAGAAGGCCTGTCCTAGGCCTCCAGGATGGTGCTGGGGCAAGGCAAGTAAGTGCCCTCTCCAGATGCACCCTGCCCCAGGGGCCCCCTGTCTGGGCTGAGAGGGAACTCTGCTTCTGTGGACCTGCCCCTGCCCCTCAGAGTTCCTCTTGTGTCCCCACAGATGGATACACCACAGTGGACCAGAGGGAGTGGAGGGCTCGAGGCAGTACCCCTGCAGGGGACATCTCTGAGAAGGAGCCTTTAAAAGTGAGTGGCTGTGGGCAGGTGCCCAGGGAGGCAGCGTATACAGTGGTTGCCTGGAGAGGGGCTCAGGCAGGTGGTCTAGGCCCTGGGGTCTGCCTGGAGTGGGGCTCACCTACAGGGCCGCTGGGCTGGAAGATGGAGTCCAGGGAGTGGCCTCTCTGCCTTGGGAACCTCACATCAGAGTCAGTCTGTGGGCAGAGATGGTTTGAAGCTCACACTCATTGGGAGGGAGGGGGCACGTGACTGAGGGCACAGTGCCCAGGGCCCCCAGAGTCCGAGCAAGTGTGTCTGCACCCTACCCTGCCTGTGTGTGTGGGCAAGGACCCTGCGTGGTCACACCTCCAGGGCAGCACCTACCACCTGCTCCGTGCCAACCCTCTGGCTTTGGGCACAGGCCTCGATGCCTCCACTCCTCCCTCTGCATCTGTGTGAGCCGCATTAACTCGGCTCCCCTCTGCCCCAGCCCTCCCCTCCTGCGCACCAGCATGGGCCCTGCCCCACTGACCAGCCCGGCCCCCACAGTCAGCTCTGACTAACCTACTCTGTTCTGCCTCTAACACCCGCCTGCCCACCACCCATCTGCTACAGCCTGACCCCAGCAGGAAGGCTCCTCCGGGGCCCAGCAGGCCCGCAGTCAGGCTGGTGGACGCTGTGGGGGACGCTAAGCCTCAGCCCGTTGACTCCTGGGTCTAGCTTGCATGCCTGGTACGTTCTCTCCTCTGGTTGTTTGTCCAGCTGTTTCTTGTTCTCTGGGCAGAGGGTTTTGTTCATCTCTGCTGGCTGCATGCTGTTCTCCCTGCGTGCTCCCTGGTGGGACCCCTCCCCAATGTACCACCTCAAGCCCAGCTGCCTGAATGCCCATCTCAGGGAAGGACAAGCCAAGTCAGGGCCCTGAGTAGATGGGACCAGAGCAGGGATGGCCCCCCACACCTTCAAATACCCTGGCCTCTGAAGACCGGCAAGTTGGGACTGGCCCTGGTGCTGAGACCCTCAGGGTCTGCCCACACCGCCTGTGGCAGCTGCCTGTGTGTACACCTCCACCTAGTCTGTGGAGGCAGCCCCCCACCCTCGGGCCACCCTGCTCAGCCTTCTCCTCCCTCCTCAGGGCCTGGGCCCAGTCTTTCATTCCTAGGGATCTGACGTGGGAAGAAGGGAACTCCAGGGCCGGCCTGCACAGACTCTGCGTGGAGCTTGGAGCCCCCTGGCGGCCGGGCTCAGCAGCACCTCTGCACCAGAGAGAAGGCCGGACTTTCTGGACCTGCCTACCTTCTCACCCCCCGGCTCCCTCCCTCCTAACTCCCTAGGCAGAGTTAGCTGCTTACTGACATGGTGCTGTGTACGAGTGAGAGAGAAGGCTGACGGGGCTGTGGGGCGGGGCTGCCCTGGGGAGGCAGTGGGAGAGGGGGCCTGCCTGGCTTTGCTTCGGGACCAGAGGAATAGGAGAGTGTAGCCCTGTGTAGGCAGTGCCCCAGAAGAGCCGGGCAGCTGGGCAGGGAGGGGGCTCAGAAGGAGTTTGACTCTGGAGGGTAGAGAGAATCCCCTGGGTTCCAACTCCCACCCTGTGTGGCAGGCCAACCACCGGGGAGGGGGGAGGCTGACCACCAAGAGAGGATTGGAGACAGCGAGATGGGGGCCAGACTGTCCTTGCCCCCACCCTGCCCTTGGATGTGTGGAACCCCAGTGCAGTGGGGGGCTTCCTAAGTGGCACTGGCCCTGGTGCGGCTTTGGCACCCTGTCTGCCAGAGCCCCGGGGCCTGACAGTCCGGGACGGACCCTCTGCCGCAGCGGGGGACTGCCGTTCAGTGCCTGCTGTTTGTGACTTCAAAACAGAAGAAAAATACTGACAAAAAGCATTAAAAACAAAACCAAAATAAGACTGTATTGGTAAACATGTACATTTTTGTAAGAAAATTTAAAAATTAAAAAAAGCAACAAAGGAACTTCTTTCATGGCTCAGACCTCTGCCACAGGCTGGTCACTCCTGTTTGCCAGGTGGGGGGTTGCGGGGGGGAGGTGGCCCCAGGTGTCCAGCGGTAGCTCGGCTTTCAGGCCCCGTGGGTGTTTCCTACACACGTCCTCCCAGACTCACTCCAGTCCTCTTTCTATGCACAAAGAGGAGTGGGTTTGCTCCTGGGCGGTCACCTGGGCCGGGAGCCCGAGTGGTGTCCTGGCCAGAGGCTTCTCTGGGCAGAGGTGGGTTCATTTGGGAGAGGGCAGTCCCTGGGAGCCACTGAAGTGACCAGAGGTCCAGATACTCGTAGGGGTTGGGGTTATAGGGACAGGGTCGGGGCTAGGGGCAGTAAGGGATGCAGTGGAAGCAAACCAACTGTACCTGATTACTCACCAGCTGTGCCACGTGGCCTGACCCCACTGTCTCTTCCATAAACAAGGCTGAGTGGGGCTGGGGAAGGGGCTGCCACATGGGACTTGAGGGGCCAGGTGCTGGAGAGACCATGCTTGGCCCTGCTGTGGGGCTGAGTCCCCCATTCCCCAACACCTGCTTGGTCAGGGATGGCTGTGAAGGGTGGCCAACTGCCCTGTTCTGGTTTCCCAGGTAAGACAGCCTCCAGGTGGGAACATAGCCCAGCCTGGAGCTATCCCTGTGGGCCTGTGGCAGGTGTCCACAGTCTGGCCACTGGAGGAGCGTGCTGGGGCTGGGAGCCCCCAGGGGACATGGGCAACACTTGTACCCCATTGAGGGGAGTGCCGTGTGTTTGGTGCCGAAGTGGAGGGCACCAGGGGGAAGAAGGAGTAGCGCAGTGGCTGAAAAGAAACACAAAGTCGACCTCTCATATCCAAATATTTAGATCTTTAATGACTAATTTAGTATTTTTAATCATGATCGTAGTGCATAAGATTATTAACAGTCAACCAATTTTAGTGAAGTTACATTTCATTCTTAAAAAGTACTCGGAGGAATCGAAGGTGTGATGTATTGTTGGTCCCAGTGCTGTCACCAAGGCAGTGCTGCCACCTGGTGACCACAAAGCTCGAGGACAGACAGTGCACAGCCCAGGTTTCCAGAGGTTCCCAACTTCCCTCCACTTCCTGTGCCCAAGGACCTGGCCATGTAAGAAACCCTACTGGAACACTCGTAGGGCTGAGCTACACAGTCATGGGCACCAGCTACCCGATTTGGTATTTACTTTCCAGATACATTGCGGTGACTTTGCACAGTGAGCAGGTTGCCCTTGGGGCAGGTCAGCATGTGACAGCTTGGGGCCGTGTGCAGAGGGGCCAGTGGGGGCCGGCCTTGGCCTCGCAGGCCTCGAGTAGACTGCACTGAGAACAGGCCCCAGAACTACAGAAGTGGGGCTGGCAGCAGCATACCCATCACACCCTTCGTAACCAGACCCGGGGCAGGTAGGAAGTCAAGGTCGTGCTGGGCTGCCTGGGCCCATGTACACGGCCTTCTCCAGGCCATCCACCATGTCCGAGTACTCCAGGTAGGAGGAGAAGTGTGTGCACTCAAAGCGGCTGCTCCCACGCACGTGTGCCAGAAAGTCTGGTGCTCCTGGGTAGATGACATTGTCAGCCAGCAACACTGTTCCCTTCCGTAGCAGGCCACATTCCTGGAGGGCACAAGACAAATTGGAGGGGGTAAGGGTCAGGAGTGCCCGGTGAGCCTGCTCCAAACCAACAGGACAGGTGTACCTGGCCAGGTGGGGGCTCCACATGGGGGCCTGATGACAGGGCTAGCCTTCCCCCCACCAGCTCCTGGGGTCACAAGGGTCCTTCTGCAGCCCCCATCTCCCCCCCCCCCCCCCCCCCCCCCCCCCCCCCCGCTGCAGTGACCACTGCAGGAAAGGGCTGTGCTGAGCGCAGGTCCCACCTCTAGAACCTCAGCTCTGTGAGAAGGGTCTTCCTCCACTCACTCCCGCATCGTTGGCCCTAGAGCAGCCTGGGCTACGCAGTAGGTGCTCACTGAGTGCTAGCTCAGTGAGTGAATACAAGTAACGAGGGGGCTGGGATTCAGGTCACGGTGCTAAGGCCAGCGGGTCCCTCATCACCCGGTGCCAAGAGAATGTGGCTTCTCCAGGTAGGAGAAATGCCCGGTGCCTCCTGAGGGGGGTCACTGGAGGTGCAATCTGGCCTGACCTGCAGTTCTGGGGCGGGCAGAGGAGGGGCAGATCTCCCCACCCACAAGCCTGCCCCTCAGGAATTCACTTTGGACGTCCCCAGGCCCCGATCTGACATGCCCCATTCCACCAGTGACTGGGCCCTGGGCAGCCAGCTGCCATCCCCAGTTCTGGGCTCCGCAGAAGAGCAGCAGGACACAGCCTGGGCCCCCCAGCATCCGCAGTCTCTAAGCTATGGGAGGAGCTGCTTAGTTACGTGGAACAGTAGAATGAGAAGCCTTAAGACGAAATGTTTACCTCTGGGGAGAGAGACTAGGGCAGGGGTCACCCCAAGTTGCCTTGTCTCCTGGATTTGACTTTGGAAGCACAGATTTTTAAAAAATTTACATAATCACAAGTTTTTTAAAAAAGCAAACATGAAAAACAAAGTCAAACACATGACCCCAAGTGGGCCTGACATTACCGGCGGGACCACCTATGTGGGGCACCTCCAAGGGACTGAAAGTCGTGGGGCTGTAACCCACCCCTCCAGGGGTGCGCCCTAGGAGACAGTCTTACTGCCATCCCAGCCCTCCTGCTGGGGGCTGCGCCTACTTCCAGCCTGTGGGCAGGGGGAAAGCCAAGGGGCCTCCAGCCAGAGCTTCGGAAAACACACAACTGTGAGCTCAGCGAGGCTGGGTCAACCCACGAGACAGAATTGGAACAGAAAGGATCATTATGAACCACGGAGTATTTTCTCTTAGAAAAAGAGAAAGGACTTTCTAGCAATATTGCCTAAAAAGACCGAACAGAGAGCAGCCCAGGAAGAGAGGCCCCTGGAGGGCAGCTCAGGTGTGGGGCAGGGAGTACACAAGATGAGCTGGGAGCGGGGGCTCCTGTCGCTGAGGATCATGCTGAAGGACTCAGGGCATACCACTGGCTGCAGATGGGACCACCAGTGAGTTGAAAGACACCAGACACAAAACCGTCCGGTTACCCAGGGAAGAAGGCACGAAAGGAAGAAAACTTCAGCCACCTTTGGAGGGTGCTAGGGCCCAGCCATCCCTGAGGAAGCTGGTCACAGGGGGAAGAAGGCGGTGCCAGCACTGCCCTTCCGGACACCAAGTGCCTCCGGACCGAGGACACAGGCGCCCTGGACACCTCTGGCCAGAAGCTCGCAGAGCCTGAGCAAGCTGTTGCACTAACTGCCGAAGGGAGGAAACGCTATTCAGAGGACGAGGGTGTCAAGTGTGAGATGATTTTAAACTGTGTCCACAGTTCATTGACCTCCCAGAGGTGGGCGTGGGCGGGGTTAGCGACTGGCTTCTAACAAAGGGTGTGGCTTCCGAGACTGAGTCACACATGGCACCCGGCCCTTGCTGCTGCTCCTCCGGTCTGTCTCTAGCTCTCTCTCACCTCTGGCTTCAGGGGAAGCTAGCCACCACATGGTGCGGACACCTCAAGCAGCCCTGCAGAGATGCCCATGTGACAAGGGACTGAGGCCTCCTCAAAGTGGACATCCAACTTTGAACTGCCACCTGCCCCTTCCACCCCTTACTCCCAGCGGACGGAAGGGGCAGCTGGCCCTGACCCAGCACAAGCCAGAGGCCCACAGAGCTGCAGAACCCTCGCTTAAGTATGGCCATCCCCATGTGTGACATCTCTTCATTTGAGGGAATGACCAACCCTGAACAAGAGCACGGAGAAAACGATCAGTTTCCTGCTTACTAAATGGCAGTATCCGCCGCTTTTCTGTAACCACTACCCACACCAAAGCTGCTGAAATCCTCTTTGCTCTCTGTGATGCAGGCCCAGCTGGGCTGGCCACCTGGTTTCCGCCCTTAATACCCGATTCTCAGGCTCACGCTCCTCTGCCTGGTGGAGCTCACTCGGCCCAGGCATGCTCCCTGTAGCTGCCCATGGGTCTCCTTGTCATCTCCCCACTGACCGCCAGCCTTGGCCAACACAGGTGACCAGCCCAACTTCTAGTCCCTGAGTGCCCTCCCGTTCCACCCCCAGTGCTCCTGCCCCCCTGAGGTTCCCTCTGCCTGCACCAAGCCCTCCCTTCCCACGCTCCACACACCCAGCAGGGGTCTTGCCTAAAGACATGTCTCACTTCACCCTCATGTGCTTAGGGTCCTTGTGCTCCCCGCCCCCATGTGGCAATTGAGGCCCTCCACACAGAGCCCCGGGCCCACTGCCCTGAATCAGCCCACTCCTGAAACATTCTGAGCCCTTCCACACCCACCAGAACCACTGGGTTCGAGGTGCTATCCAGCCTTCAGCCATGCCTCATGTGCTCTCAGTCCTTGTGCACTGGGTGAGTATCTGGTCCATGGGGGAGCACACAGTACAGATAATGTGGGACAGTTGCAGGCTGGCCCTTGGACAGAGAGGTTGGGGTGGGACAGAGCATCCCAAGCCCTCCATGAAGGCCAAGGAGCTGCTACATGTCCCCCTTGACCGCCGGGAGGGACAAGGCAGTGGTTATTCATATTAAGCTCCATGTGTCAGCTCATGACAGGCCCCATGCTCTGCCCTCCTGACACAAGGCAGCCTCGCTGGTCACCACTTGGTGCTGGCCGAGCAGCTGGCACCAAGGGCTGGGACAGTCTGGGGGGGTTGCCCAAAAAAGGGCCTCAGGAGGAAGGAGGGCAGGAGATGCTGGTTTCCCTAACCAGCACCAGCGTGCAGGGGAGAGGGCCAGCGCGGCCACCAGCCTGCTTCCCCCCTGCCCCCTCTGCCCCCATGTGCTTTCGGATCAGACCGTTTGGTCCACGGGCTCACCCACCCTGCTGCCCTGGTGGAGGCTGCCCAGAACCCCTTTACCCGGGTCTCCATCCTGCCCCAGGGCCTCTTGGAGTCCTCTGTTCCTTGGGCCACCCTTGGCAGGGCTTGGCTGGAACACCTGGCTCTTGGAGAGGCTGAGGCCCACCGGCCGGGCAGCCCCTGTGCCAGCAGCCAGCCCATCCTGGTTGGGCTGCTCAGCTCACCTCCAGGAGGAGTGTGTCTGGCAGGTACCGGTCCTTCCAGTGGTCAAGGAAGACCATGTCCAGCGTGTCCACGTCATATTTCTTCTTCAGCTGGGGGATGATGTCCTGGGACGCCCCAATGATAATGGTCACCTGGAACAGGGCTCTGTCAGTGCCTGTGCCCAAGGGGGTCAGAGACAGCCACGCCTGGGCACCCAGGCAAGTGTCCACCAACAGTTTCTCTGGGGTTCTGGCGAGATGAGTCTCCATTCTGCCCCCTCCCTCTGAGGGGTGTCCTGCTCTGTGGAACTGAGCAGCAAGAATGCCCTCACAGAGCTGCTGGGGGTTTCATGAAACCTGGCCCAGGAGGCTCTGTGGGCCTGGCTACAGCAGGATAAATGTGGCCTTGAACTATGCGGGGCGGGCCCCAGGCCCTCCGCCTCCCACCCACCCACACCCGGCCCGTCAGTGTCCACATCTGTCACTGGGGGATGCGTCGCACCCTGTCCTGCAGGCCTGCAAAGTCTATCATCTGCTGGGTGATGGCAGCGTAGTCGGGGTTGAGCTCGATGGTAAGCAGGCGGGCGCTGGGCGGCAGCAGGCGGGCCATCCGCACGGCCGAGTAGCCGCAATAGGCCCCCAGCTCCAGCAACAGGGAAGGGCGCTGCTCCTGCACCACTGCGTCCACGATGAGGCCTTTGGGGCGGGAAGAGGGGATGAGTGCAGGCAGGAGACCCACTCCCAGTCCTGGTTCCATTCCTTCTGGCTCAGCAACAGTTCCTCCCAATGCTGGCCCCTAACCCTCCCCCAAGGCCATGGTCCCACTATATACCCCCAATCCCCCACAAGCTTCCATGGCCCCTTAGGCCTCTGTGCCTTTCCACATACTGGTCCCTCTCTTTCCATGGTTCCTGGCTGACTCCCACTGGTCCTAATCCAGAGCTGCCCTCTGTGGAAGCCCCCATCCCTTCCTGCCCATGGGCCACACTCAGGGTCTGCCTGGCTACCTGGAGCTGAACACTTTGAAGGGCTCTGAGAGGGCTGGACAGTGGCTGTCACATCTGTCCTCAGGGCTGGAGGCAGCACAGCACATGCCTGTGCCCGTGCTGGAGTACCAAGGTCAGGAGGCAGTCCAGGGAAGGGCCCAGTGTGCAAGCTGGGCAGAGCCCAAGGGGCTCTTTGCACCCCCATGCCTGACCAGAACCCCCAGGAACCCATGGCCCACCCCATACCAGCCCCCACTCTGAGAGATGGCTTGTGAGTATGGGGCTTGCAAGGAGCCCTTGCTGTCCCTCTAACTAATACTGGCTGTTGGTCTGGTGGCCAGTGGGGGAGGTGACCTGAACAGTGGCCTCCTGGGTAGTTTATCAAATGTCCCTCTCCATGGGGTCTCTGCACAGCCTTTGTTTCTGGCTGGGCAGGTGGCATGGCCCCCAGGGCTCCGGATAAGCCCCTATCCCAACACCCAGAAACGGGGTGGTAACTGGCCCCTCTGGTCAAGGGGCTGTGCTGCCTGGCCCAGTGTCCCCGTTCCTATGTTCACTGCCTGCTGGCCAGGCCGCCCACCTTTCTTGTCACCCACGTTCATGGCCCATTCCTTCTGCGAGCAGTAGGTGTCAATGGTCTCCAGCACACTCTGTGGGTCCCCGGCCACAGCATGCTGCAGCACGTAGCGCAGGATGCGCTGCTCCTTGCTGTCACCCATGAGCCAGTTGTAGATGGGCTGCAAGACCAACTCGTTCCAGAAGAGAAAAAGGAAGAAGCTGCGGTATCGCAGGAAGAGCAGCAGGGCCAGCAGCGCCAGGCACAATAAAACTGTCAGCAGCGGGGGTAGGGCTTCCAGCATCTGAGACACAGTAGGGGTTGTGTTGGGAGGAGGGGAAAGGAGGAGGGAAGGGAGTTAGGGGAGGGCGGCCAGCTCCAGGGCTTTGTGACTGGCCAGGCCCCTCGGGCTACTGCACACCTGTCCTCCTGGCTCACCTGCTTTCTCCTGGGTTTGATGGTGCTACCGTTGGTACCCCTTATGCTGATGGGGTCCAAGGTTCCAAAGGTCAACCAAGTGCCCCAGCACATTCCTGTGCCTATGTCAGGATGTCCAGATGTCAGGAGGCAGCCCGGGGAAGGGCCCAGTGCCTGGGCTAGGCAGAACCCAAGGGGAACATCGGCCCAACCCCTCTGCAAACAGCTTCCAGCTAGGACCAAATCCTCAGGCACACAGAGCAAGTGTGTCTGACAGCTCTGCCTGGGGACCTGCTGGTCACTTTCCCTGACAGCCTGGGGTCAGCCGCTGCCCTGACTGAGGTGGGCACAGCTGACCCGAGGTCATAACATATGGCACCACGAGGGGGAGGCCCAGTCCATGTGCAGTTCACATGGGCACCCACTCAGGATAGGCTGGGATTCTCTGTCCTTTAAGTGAGTAACCAAACAAGAACAGAGGTGGTCCCCAGGCCAGGCACAGAGGGTGAGTCTATCTCTCAGTCTCTTTTTAACCCTCACCCGAGGATACATTTTGTTGATTTTAGAGAGAGGAAGGGAGAAAGAGAAAAAGAGAGGGAGAGAGAGAAACATCGATGTGCAAGAGAAACATTGATTGGTTGCCTATCTTAAGCGCCCTGACCAGGGATCGAACCCACAACTTAGGTATGTGTCCTGCCTGGGGATCGAACCAGCAACCTTTTGGCGTAGGAAACGATGCTCTAACCAACTGAACTACCCAGCCAAGACATGAGTCTTATCTCTTGACAAGGAAGGCCAGCCCTGCCACCTGCACCACAGTGTGAGCAAGACATACCAGCTGTATCAGCCACTACAGGTATGGCATGACCTCCCCCTGGCTCACCCCCTTTCAGGCAGGTAGCTCAGGACCCAGTCATGGGGAGCTGAGCCAGGGCCCCCAAGTCAGGGCAAGGCTGAGTCAGCCCCAGAGAAGAGTTCCAAAGAGTTAGGAACCTAACTTCCACAAGTGTCAGTTAGTGAACCCAGGTAGTATTACAAGGACCAACCCCCACCCCCCATTCTGCTTTTTGTAGTTTTTCACTTCAAAGACTCTTTCAAGCTCCCACCCCCCTGGCCTGCCCCCTTCCACCTCAATCTCCCTTTTAAAAAACCCAGTTGCCTCTGAGCAAATCAAGCTCTTTTCCCTATTGTCAGTAGCTACTGAATAAAATCCATCCTCACCACTTCAGTTACCTTCTGGCTGCAGGTATCCATGACAACCCCTCCCCTCACAGGGCCTGCGAGCCCCTCAGAGCCCCTTGAGGACGTGGGAGGCAGCAGGCACTCAAGGAAGCTCAGTCTCAGGCAAAGGACACAAAAGCCTCTGGCTGGAAAAACCACAAAGCTAGCCAGTCAGGCCTGGGGTGACTGCCCCTTTTTCTACATTGGCAGGGAGGGGGTGGAGGTGGGGGGTGGGGGGAGTCGGGGGGCGGGGTGGTGGTGGTGTAATGAGGCTGCACCACCTGGACCCAGTCCTGAGGGGTCTTGGGCTACTGTCATTGCCTCTCTGGTGGGGCAGCCATTCCCCTGAAAGGAAAGGCCTTCCAACCGGAACATGTTGGGGTTATTACTGAGCGCCACTGGGCCTGGGCCCCCACAATACTCCCACATTCAAGGTTCTGATCCCAGTTCAAAGACAAGTGTGACTCATTCACGGTGAGGGATGTGCCTCTGCAATCCAACCACAAGGTCAAAGTCCTCCCCCCATAGACAGGCCCCCGCCCTAGTAGTCTGGATCCCCACGGGAAGTGGGATACCCCCACCCCCGTTTGCACCCCTATCTCCAAGTCGGATCTGGCCGCACAGGCACAGAGCTCCCACTCCATCAATCAAGTCCGGTTCCCCTTCCCTCAACTCCTGTGCAGAGACCCCCACCCAAGGTCGGACCCCATCTTCTGGGTCCGAATTCCCCACCCCTCCAACCGAATCCCTACCTCCAGATCCAGAGACTCCTAGCCGAGGTCGGAATCCTCCCGCCCCAAGTCGGCCCCCAGCAGTGGGTCGGATCTCTTCCCGGGTAGAGCCCCGCAGCCCGCGCGCGCACTCGCTCTACCCAGGCGGATACCCAGACACCCGGCCGGCGCAGGCAGCGCGACGGGCAGCCCAGGCGCCGAGGCCCCGATGGCGGCGATGGCGCTGCGAGCGGCGGCGCTTTGGGGAGTCCCCGGGCACTTCCGGGGGCGGACGCAGGCCTGGGCTTGTGGGGTGCGGAGCGTCGCGCGGGACACAGCAGGTAGGGCGGGGTCCGGCCAGGGCTGTCCAAGCGGGGGCTGTCCGCGTGGTGGTGTCCCCCGCCTTCAGCAGCGTCAGCGAGTAGAGGAGCCCTGCAGCTTCCAGCCACCCCCTCTGGCTGGGTGACTGCCAGAGGTCCTGCCGGGTAAAGTTACCACCACTTGCTCACCCAGCGGGAGATTACCGGGACCATCCCCGCCACATGCCGTTGACCACATCTGGCCACCTCTGCCCCAAGGCCCTAGCGGCCCCTCACAGCAAGTGCTCACGACACACACGTGCAGGATATCAGTGAGGAGATGACGCTGGGGAACCAATGGGCTCTAAACGCCCACTGCCTGACGGGCACTGCAGGCGCCCTGGGGGAGGAAAGGATAGGTGGCATCACCTCCTGGAGCCGCTAAGGACACTGACGAAACCAGGACAGTAATCACAAGAGTGCTGGAGTGCTGTCAGCGTCCAGGGCAGGGGCAGGTCACTCAGCAGGGTTTGAGTACGCGTTGAAGAGCCTGAACAAGGACCAGGTGAGGGCGCCTTCACAGAGCGGCTGTGGGAAGAGGTGTGGGCAGAAGAGTGGTTGGGCCTGCGGCCAGCCGTGCGCTGGAGTTCAAGACTGACCATGTGTAAATGGGCAAACCAGCATACTGTTGTGGCCTCAGGGGACGCAGGGGAGCCAATGAAAAGATTTGTAAAGGGGGGCCGCCCCTGTGGTCACAAGCCAGAGCCCTTTAGGCTGAGGGTTACGCCATGGGCAGTTGCATTTGGGCAGGAGGTGGTACCACGTGCGCTCCCAGAGCAGTGTGCTGTTCACTCACTCTGCCTCGCCACACTTCCTCGGGTCCTGTTTCCTACACTTACAGAAGGCTCCACTGCTGGCCTCTTCGAAGTGATTATCAGACCCACAGGGCCCCTGGGTGTGCACAGTGAGTGGGGAGAGCAAACTGCTAAAGATAAGCCCACAATCCACAGGGCCAGCTGCTCTCCCTGCCCTCTGCCTGGTAGCTGGCTGGGTGGGGTGGGAGTCCAGGGCCAGGCCTAGGGGCAGGGAGACTCAGCGGGGACCCTGCTGTGGCGGCGGGAAGGACAGGCACCTGCAATGGAAGGTAGGGGTGTTCTTGCCAGAGCTTCCCCCTATGGCCCCCACGGGCAGCCGCAGAGATTCGGCCCTGCCTGGCAGGCTTGTGCTCCTCATCCGGCGGAGGCTTTTCTCCAACAGCAGTTGGTCCTTGGTTCTTTGGGCTCATAGTGCAACCATAAGAACAACTGACAGCAGTTTAAGGCCTCTTTGGAGTTCTTGAGTCGAATTTGGAATTGGGTCCACTATGGACTGCTGCTCGAACCGAGCTGTGGCTCCCTCAGATCCATAAGTACCCGGGCACACATCTCAGGTGCCTTCAAAGGCCTCCTCCTGGAGGGAACCTGGGTGAGCCCTGCTGCATGGTGGACACAGCAGAGTGTCCCCATGGGACAGGCTGCCTGCAGGCCATGGACCGAGTGCCTGGACACAGCTCTGGGCAGCTGCTCCCCAGGCCCCGGAGCGGCCTGTGGGGCATCTACTGAGCCGAGGTCCCTGACGGGTGTGGGGCGCTGAGTGTTTTCCCCACAGCCAGGATGGTTGAGATGCCTCGAAAATGGCTGCACTCTTCCCACTGACAGGCCCCGGCTCTGCTGCTGGTGCGGGTTGGGCTCGCTGGCCTTGGATGGCAGACCCAGGACCCTGGAGTTTGCCCAGGAGCAGCGGTCAACTCCAGACACCCTGGCAGCAGTCTGTGCCCTCCCCTCCCTCTCTGCGTACTGATGAGTTTGTCATGTCTTCCTTCCTTCACAGGGAGCAGGGTAGTGTCTGCACGGGGTGTCCCCGACTGGGGCCCTGGGCCAGATCTTTCATGGGCTGGCCATACCCATGGACACACCTGCCCTCACCTACTGCCCCTACTCCGTCCCTCCATGTCCTCTTTTTGGCTGTCTCTTGACTGCCTTCCATGTCAGTAGTTTGCAGAAGAGACACAAGTGATGCCTTGTACCGGGCAGCGAGGACGCAAACAGCCCACTGTGCCAGGTGCGGGAGTGGCTGCAAGCTGTCTCTGACATGACACCACAGTGAACCCCAAAGGCATTCCAGGGGGGAACTCAGGGCCCCACAGGTCTTACTGTTGCTTGGAGTGGGTTCCCTCCAGAGCCCGTCATGCACCAGGTACTCTTGCTGCGCCTCCTCATGCGGGAACAGCTCTTTGTTCTCTTTCACCTATGACACAGTAACCTTCACAACAGAAAGACAGGTGGATGCAACAAAAACATCTGCATCCTTCCTGGCTCAGAACACTGGGTGACTTTGGAGTTCAGAGCAGTCCTGAGTTAAATTCCCTTCTTGAATGGTGGGGGTGGGAGGCGCAAAGGTGACTGCACGTCTGCCTGGCGTGGCGCAGTCTCGAGATCCGTGCGGGCATCCAGTGTGCAGTGGCTGCCTTCTGCCCCGTGTGTGTGTGTCACCCCAGCCACCATAGGGTGGGGTCTTCCATCCAATGAAGTAGGTCCTGTACCACTTTTCACTGGTCGGGGGTGCTTGCCCTTTGGAAATTGTGTGTCACGTTATGGGGTCGCTGCCCCAGACTTGTCCTGCCTTCCTTCTTACCCTTCATTCCTTACCCCAGCAGGACAGCAGGACTACGATCTCCTGGTGATTGGTGGGGGGTCCGGCGGCCTGGCCTGTGCCAAGGAAGGTACGTGTCCAGTGTCCTGTGTCCCGCTGGCGTCCCCAAGCTTTCAGGGTGGGGCGGGGATGTGCCCTGAGGGGCCATGAGCAGAATGTACTGTCTCCGCAGTTGGCCTCCGGTGCCCTATCACCCTGCCAGGGTCACCTTAGCACTCTTGTCACTGTGCCCTGCTCCCACTGCATCCCAGTTGTCTGTGCCACAGACAGCAGCCAGGTGGGAACCCTGAGTCTGAGCCTGTCCTCCTCGGCACCAGCCCCAGGCCTCACAGGATCCCCCCTACCCACGGGACATGTCTCCCACCATCTACACACTCCTTCACACTGCTGCAGCGCCCAGCCTCTTCTCTGTTTTGCAGACATGCTTCCCTGTGTCCCTTTGGCCGTGTGCCTTGTCCTGGTGGTTGTCTGGGCAGTTGTCCTGCCCAGGCTGCTGTTTACCTGCCTGGTTAGCTGTGGGGCTCACTCATCTCCCTTCAGTCTATTGCTGAGACGTCCCTACTTAGAATTGTACCCCTCCTGCACATCCAGTTCCTGTCACCGGCTCCGCTGTCCTTGTTCTTAGCCTTGGCACTATCCCACAGAAGTAACGGTTTGTTCTGCTGACTGTGCCTTGCTCTCCAGGTAGGCCTGGGCAGCCACATGGGCCCAGGCACCCAGGGACGCTTAGTTAAGATGTGTGCAGTAAGCGGGCTGGGCCCAGAGGCATCCGAGACGTTGTGTTATGGAGTGCTGCTCACCCAGGCAGGGAGCACACTGACAGTGTTTCACTGTTGACCCTGTGCTCTGCTGTTGGGGTGCCCAGAGATCTGCTCCCCAATCTAAATGACAAGGAGGCAGATGTGAGAGAGTGAAAGGGAGGAGAAGGGAGAGGAACAGACCCCCAAACAAGAGGGACTTGAGGAGGCACCCTGGCTGTGAAACTATGGCTCTCCCACGGCCGATACTGGGTTTTGGAATCAGACGGTGTAAAGGAAATTCGCTGTCTACCGCTCTTGCTCCGAGGGGTGGGGAAGGGGGCCAGCCCGCACTGGGGACAGGAACCTGGGAATCTCCCGGCTGACTGGGGGGTCCACATAGAGACTTTCGGTCCTCACCCTCCTGGACCACTAAGCCACCGCAGGAAACAAACTGCACAGCCAGCCAGCTGTCTGTCCCTCGCAGCAGGACAAAGCCCTGAACCTCGTGTCCATTCCAGAGCTGTCTCTGTAGAGACACAGCTCAACCCAGCAGAGCGCTCTGCTTCGTCTTTGGCTTTTACAACAGTGGCATCTGTCCCTGTGGATGATCACGCTTTTTTACAGCTTTATTGAGACACAGTTGACGTACAATCGGCCGTGCATTTTTAAACAACCTGATAAGGGTTGACATGTGCCCACACCTGTGAAACCGGTGCCACAGCCAAGACAGGGAATGTGTTCATTGCCCCTGGATCGGCGGGCCGGGGCAGTCGTCACAGCTGCCGCAGACCGAGCGGCCTGAACGGCAGGGGGCGTCTTCTCACAGCTCTGCAGGCTGGAAGTCGGGGTCAAGGCTCCAGCGGGGTCAGTTTACTCTGAAGCCCCTCTCTGGCTGGTGCATGGCCGCGCTGTCGTCGTGTCCACCCACGGTCGCCCCTCTGTGAGTGGCCGTGTCCTCATCTCTCTTTATGTAAAGACACCACCAGTCGGACTGTGTTAGTGCCCACCCACACGGCCTCATTTTAACCCCATCACCCCTGGAAAGACCCTATCTTCAAATAAGGCCACACTCTCAGATTCTGGGGGTCAGAACTTCAATTTGGGGGGCACACAGTTCAGCCCATGACAACCCCCAAATCTTCCTCAAACCTCAAGAAGCCCGTCCTGCCCCCCCCCGACCCCCCGCATCCCCAGACAAGCTTTTCTCTCCTGTATGTTAGTTCACATTTGCCAGAACGGTGTGTAACTGGAATCACGGGGTGTGCAGTCTTTTCTGGCCGCCCCACACAGCAGCATCACTTCGGGATTCATCTGCGTCGCCGTGTCTATCCACAGTTCGTGTCTTTTTCTTGCTGATTAGAATTCCGTTGTGTGTGTGTGAGTGTACCCTGTTCTGACTGTCCATTCCCCTGTAGACGGACATGTGTGCTGTTCCCACTTTTTCGTTACCGTGGACATTCGTGTGTGTGTGTGTCTTTGTGTGGGTGCACGTTTTAAATTCTTTTGGGTAAATGCTTAAAAGTGGAACAGCGAGGGCATGTGGTAATATCTCTTATTCAGGGATTTTTTTCAGTTCTTTCAGCAATATTTTGTAATTTTTCGATGTACAAGTCTTTCATATCTTTTGTCAGATTTATCCCTATTTCATATTCTTATCACAGCTTTATTAGGTATAAGTCACACGCCATACAATTTACTCAATTAAAGTCAACAGTTCAGTGGTTTTCGGTGTATTCATAGAGTCGTGCAGCCGTCCCCCCAGTCCGTGTTGGAACGTTCTCATCGCCCCCGAGCCTGCTTTGTGCCCGTTCGCAGTCCCTTCCCGCCCCCTCCACTCCTCAGTCCCTGGCAACCCCTGCTGTCCTCTCTATCTCTATGAAGTGGCCTCTTCCAGACGTTTCCTGTAAATATGCGGCCATGTGTCGCTCAGCAGGATGCTTCCAGCATGCGTCTGTAGATACAGCCCACACTGGTGCTTCATTCCTTCTTACCACTAAATAGGATTTCACTGTATGTGGAGACCACATTTCGTTCATCCCCTCGTCCCCTGATGGGCCTTTGGATTGCTTCCGCTTTTTGGCTGCTGCTCGGAACATTCGTGTGAAGGTTTTTCCATGGACATGGCTTCATTTCTCTTGGGCAGGTGCCTAGGGTGGAATTGCTGGGTGGTATGGTAACTCAGGGTTTTTTAAGAAACACCAGCCTGTTTTCCAAGGTGGCCGTGTGAATTTATGTTCCCGCTAGCAAGTATGAGAGTTTGAATTTCTCTGTATCCCCACCAGCACTTGTTATCTGCCTTTTTAAAAAGTTATAGCCCATTCTATGTGGGTATCAAATGATATCTCATTGTGGTTAACTGAAATCTTTTCATGTGTTCATTAGCTATTTGTATATCTATGGAGAAATATCTGTTCAGAACCTTTGCCCTTTTAAAAATTACTGGGTTAGAAGAGATTTTTAACAATATATGAGATCTGTCCAGAAGGTATCCAGCCATGTAATATGAAAAATAAAGACATGTATTGAAGAAGGTAAAAGAAACAAGAAACATTGTACACAGGACAACGATGCCTCAGTCCCCTTCGAAGTAGGCACCTTGGGACCTCACACAGTTCTCCCAATCGCCATCAGCTGCCCCGTTGTATTTCCCTGAATCTCATCAACAGTCTGAAATCTCTTCCTTTTCAAAGGTGATTTTGGTTTTGTGAAAAGCCAGAAGGCAGAGGGCACCAAATCTGGGCTGTAGAGGGGCTGAGTCTCCTGGGTGATTTGATGATTCACCAAATAACTCTGCACGAGATGTGATACATAAGTGGGCATGTTGTTGTGATGTGATGAAGCTGCCAATCACCAGTTGCCCATAGATGCCGCCTTCTGAATCATCCGAATAACTTCCTCATAGGAATGTTCAAGCTTAATGCAAAATTTGATGCAGATTCATTGCTCTACTCGCTGTCATTTTGATTGTGCTGACCACACAGTACACACGCTCACTCAACGGCATCTACCACCCCCACTGACTAGGACAGTGTCATCATTGTTCACACATGCGCATCCCAGTCCACTCTCCTTGGCTGCCAGGTACCTCGATGTCATGCAAACCATTTTCGTTATATTAATAATGGCTGGACTTTTTCTGGACAGACCTCGATATTCTGGGTACTAGACCTTGTGAGATACATGATTTGCAAATGCTTTTTCCTGTTCTGTGGATCATCTTTTCTCTGTCTGGATGGTGTTCTTTACAGCACAGCAGTTTTTAGAGTTGATGAAGGCCAGCTTATCCATTGTTTCTTTTGTTGGTTACACTTCTGGTATCGTATCTAAGCCACAGCTGCCTAACCAGGGTCACAAAGACGTGTGCCTGTGTTTTCTTCTAAGACTTTCGCAGTCTCAGCTCCCACACTTAGGTCTTTAGTGCATTTTGAGTTGATATACATATACGGTGTGAGGTGTAAACATCTTTAACTTGTCCCAGGCCACCTTCAAGGGACAGTCTCCCACTTCACGTGCCCTGCAGGGACCCTACAATAGCATGCTTCCGTTTCTCTCCGTCGTTCTACGCTGTGGTACATTTCACCTTCATTTTCATGTTCTAAACGCCGTGACACATTGTTCTTATTTTTGTTTAAACAGTTACCTAAACGCCGTGACACATTGTTCTTATTTTTGTTTAAACAGTTACCATCTGGTGTCATTTTTCTTTCCCCTAAGGACGATGTCCATGAAGATTTCTTGTAATGTGGCACTAGGGGTAATGAGTTCTTTCAGCTTTGTATGTCTGAGGATATCTTCGTTTTGCCTTCGTATTTCCCCCCCCCCCCCGAACGATTATTTATTTATTTAGTTTTAGGCAGAGGGGAAGGAGGAGAGAGAGGGATAGAGACATCAATGTGTGGTTGCCTCTCACATGTCCCCCCCACACCGAGGACCTGGCCTACAACCCAGGCCTGTGCCCTGACTGGGAATCGAACCAGCGACCCTTTGGTTCGCAGGCCGGCACTCAATCCACCGAGCCACCCCAGCCAGGGCTGCCTTTATTTTTTTCAAAGACATTTTCTCTGGGTATAGAATTTGAGGTAGACAGTTTTTTCCCTTTTACTACTTTGAAGATGTTGCTCCTCTGTCTTCTCGCTTCCATTGTTTCTGATGAGAACTATTCCTTCGTCTTTATCTTTGTTGCTCTGTAGTGTGTCTTTTCTCTGGTTGTTTGTTTAGGATGTTTTTCTTTTCATTGGTTTTGAGCTGTTTAATGACGGTGTGCCTTGGTGTGTTTCTTAATCGTCTTTCTGCTTCCTAGATCTGAGGATTTATAGTCGTCGTCAAGCTGTGAGAATCTTTAACCACTGTTTCCTCGGACAAGTTTCCTATCCAGCCCTGTCTCCTTCACCTGGGGAGACTCCGTCACACATACGTCAGGGTGGCTCGACGTTGCCCTGCAGCTTTATTGGTGCTGCTTTCACTTTGGGGTGGTTTCTATTCCCTGGTTTTCAAGTTCACTGATGAACGGTTCTGCAATGTCTAATCTATTGGTAATCCCACTCAGTGCTATTATTAATCCCGCTCAGCATGTTTTTTACCTCGTATGGTACTTTAATCTCTGCAGATGTGACGTGGGTCCTTCTTTATATCTTCTGTGGTGCTCCTTGACCTTCTACACACGTGGAGCACGGTTGCAGTGCCCGTTTCTCCGTTCTTCTCTGATTCTGACATCAGCGTCCGCTCTCTCCACTATTTTCTTTCTATGGCTGGTATTTTACTGCTTCTTTGCACGCCTAGTAATTTTTGTTTGCATCCCAAATACTTTGAACTTACGCTTACTGGGCTCTAGATATTTTTGTATTGCCAGAAGTCTTTTCCAGCGTGTTCTGCAGATAGAAGACAGTTTGGTCTTTTCGGGCCCTCCACTGAAGACTGTTATTCAGCAGGAGTGGAGCTGTGCACGGTCTAGGGCTCGTTCTCCTCATCCGCCGAGACCTGACCTTCGCCTGTGTTTATTCTGTGCTGGACTTGTTTTCTCCAGGCTGGCTTCTGGGAATAGGCACTGTTCCCGGCCCTGTGTGATCGCCATGCCCTCTGATCCTTCTGGATGGTTCTTTCCCAGCCTCAGGGAGTTTCCTCACACACATGCGCGGATCAGATACCCAGGGTCTCTGTGTAGCTCTCTCCTCTCTGGTCTTTTGTCCCAGGAACTCTGGCCACCTTGGTCTCCCCAGACTGTGAGCCCCCCTCCTCGGCCCTGGAGATGGCCGGGCTCTTCTGGGCCGTCTCCCGTGCCGCGTCCTGGAGAGAGCCCAGTCATGGGGCTCACCTTGTTCCTTTCCTATCTCTCAGATAGCACTGTCCTTGGTTTACTGATGCCCAGTGTCCTGAAACCCACTGTGTCATGTATTTTGTCTGGATTTTTGGTGGTTTCAAGTGAGAGGGAACATCTGGTCCCTGTTGCTCCATCGTGGGCAGACATGGGAGTTGACCATTGGTTTGTTTGATGAGTTCCCTTGGCCGGAGCTTTTCAATCTGGCACTGGAGTCCCATCGTTAATCACTTGAGCCAAATGGGTTTTTAAATGAAGTCTTCTAAAGCCTTCTTCTAACTGGCACCCATGAATGGAGCATGCTCCATAGTGTCTGCAACACTGTGGGTTCATGACATTTAAGTCAGGCGTGCCCTCTGAGGCGGCCAAATCCAGGGGCCTCAGGTTGGCCGAAGCAGCACCAGGGGGAATGCCTGTGGTTAGCTCTGGCTAACCAGTATCAGGTTCAGCCTCAGAACCTGGGACTTGTGGCTCAGGGGAACCTGCTGACAGCCAACGGGGAGGCCAGGGGGCTCCAGGGAGGGCAGCGGTTTGAAGGCTGGATCATGCCTCTGCTTTGGGGGCTGAGGGGCCCTGGCCCTGCTGTTTTACTTCTTCTGAGCTTTAGTGTCCTCATTTGGAGAGCGAGATAGCAAAGGCCCCGACCGGGGGCTCTAATGACAGTAGACCATGGGCGGAGGCCCCATGTGGTGGTGCCTGGCAGGGAGGAGAGGAGGTAGCCAGTCCACTGGGAGGGCCTGGCAAGTCCGGGGTCTCTCCTGGGGAGTGGACACTCCTTTGATGCCTCCTAGCATGCTGGGGGTAGGCACTGGGCTCAGGTGGGCATTGGGCTTGGGTGGGCAGTGGACTCCTGCTGAATTTCTAGGCCTGGCATCAAGTGGGGTGGGAGGCAAGGGAGAGGTGGGCCCAGAAGAGGGTTCCTACCTATAGGCAGCACAGCTGGGTGTCAGGAGGCAGGGGGAAACCCAGGTGCACAGCTGGTGGGCACCACTGGCCCTGGTCCTTTCCCACCCTCTTCTGGGTCACATAGGCCCCTGAGGTCCCCAGCCCCAAAGCAGCTGCCCAGATGTGCCCACCTGCCCTCTCCTCTTGTCATTCCAGCCGCCCAGCTGGGAAAGAAGGTGGCCGTGGTAGACTACGTGGAGCCTTCCCCCCGAGGTAGGCAGCCCCTGACTGGAGCTATGTGTCCTGCAGAAAGGGATGGGAGAGGGCAGTTCATGGTACCGAGGGCAGCTGAGCCCAGAGCCAGTCACCCCCTGCTTTCCAGAGTCTCCAGAGAGTGTCTTGTGTCTCCCAGAAGCCACCATTACTTTAAAGTTCCTTGGTCTTATTTAAAAACAATGCTGAACACATCCATACAACAGGGTCACCTGGGCCATCTTGGAGTCACAAACACAACTTAAAGGAATTCTAACCATAGAAGAATAGGAAAGCCTCCAGAGTCACCTGAATATAAATCTAAATGTGCTCTTCTCCACACACCAGGCACCAAGTGGGGCCTCGGCGGCACCTGTGTGAATGTCGGTTGCATCCCCAAGAAGCTAATGCACCAGGCCGCGCTGCTGGGGGGCATGATCCGAGATGCCCCCCACTACGGCTGGGAGGTGGCCCAGCAGGTCTCACATGACTGGTGAGGAGCCCGGCTGTTCCAGTGCTTTTCTGCTTCTCACGGGGGAGGTGGGGCTTATTCATCTGCTCACCCTCAGGGGAGCATGCTGTCCTGCGGGACTTCGTACCCCGTGTGATGTCTGGAGACATTTTTGGTTATCACCCCAGGGTGGGGCGAGGCGTGTGTGGCTACATCTACTGGGTAGCACCCTGGGATGCTGCTGAAGGTCCGACAATGTGCAGGACACCCCCACAGAGGATGGCCTTACCCAGAGGCCAGTGGTTCTGGGCGGGAGCCATTTCAGGTTTAGCAGGTGGCACGTGGTCCACTCAGAGCCACGCACAGTTTCCTTCGCGGTTCGCAGATGACCTGGACACAGGGCTGCTGCTGTGCCCAGGCCACTGTGGACCGAAGCCCTGTTTCCCCTGAGTCAAAAGGTCCACAGCCCCAAGCCTAGGCCAGAGGTGGTGGCCATGGGGAGGGACATCATGTTTTATCACTTTGAGAAACGCCTTCCTTTCTTGGTGTTCCTGTGAATGCACCTTTTGCATCTGACAGTCTGTGTGGGACTCTACAGCTGCCATTTCTGCGGTGGCTTTTAACGTTTTGTTCTGTATAATAACAGGGGGAAGATGGCAGAAGCCGTTCAAAACCACGTGAGGTCCCTGAACTGGGGGCACCGGGTCCAGCTGCAGGACAGGTACTAAAGCCTCACCCCTGGCCTCCTCTGGGTCATTTTGTACCTTGACAAGCCCTTACTCATGGGGGGCTCGGCAGCGATAAGGTGAGAGGCCCTGATGCCCCTAGGATGGAGCGTGCAGACAAGCAGCTGACAGGCAAGCGCACTAGGAGTGGAGGCCGCCCTGCGGTGTGGCACCCGCAGAGCCCAGAGCAGCAAAACATGAGGGGCAGGTTAGGGGAGTGACCAGGGCCAGGCATGCCAAGGAGCAGGGGTGCTCGGGGCTGAGGGCATGCGACGCAGGCCAGATGGGGGTATGGCGAGGGCCATCCAGCTGGACAGCCCCTTCCCCGGGTGGCAGACCTTATCCTGCCAGGGCCGACCACAACTATGTGGGGGAAGCCCAGTGAGCCCAGCCTAGCTGGTGCAAATGAGAGGCCAGGCACTGCCCAATGAACCCCACTCCTCACCTCCCACCTTCTACACTGTGAACCTCACGCTTTGTCACACACTTGTGGCTCCCTGGGCCTGGTGAAGGGGCTGGCGTCATGTGTTAGAGCGGATGTCTGACGTAATCACTCCAGCCTGAGAGCGCCAGGCCCCAGCAGCACTTTGGGATCTGCAGCCCAGGTGCCGACGCTCCCTCCCACTGAACATCCTGCCTCCTGACGACTGCCAGGAGAGGTGCCTGCATCTGCACTTGGCTCGGGCTAAGCTTTGCTCCTTGTCCAGTTCTTTCCTGTGCCCAGGTGGTCATGGAGGGGACAGTGGTCTCTCAGAGGTCTGGTTGTCCCCTTCTGAGCACCCTTAGCTTGGTCCCGAGGGCCCATCCTGGGCTGTTCTGTGCCCTGTAACCTAAGAAAGCTGAGCCAGGGCGCTGCTGCCCTGGCTTCCCCAGCAGTCCCCCAGGGAGCAAAGCCGTATCGCGTCATTTCTTCTTGGAATAGGCTCGGTGTCCCCCAGGGCAGTTTTCCAGAGGCATCAGGCTCTGCCATGTCTTCTGTCTGACCCTGAGGGGTGCCAAGCAGGCCAGACACTGGGCCGGCTCTGGAGCGGCCCACGGAGGGAGGCTGGCATAGAGCTGTGCGTCTGTCCTTCAGCTGGTGATGGGTTGTGGGGTGAGTGGGGGCTTCTGCAGGGGCTTCTGGTGGCACATGGAGGCACAGGGCATGGCACTGGGGAGAACGCAAGGTCAGGGCGGTGATGAAGGCGTACCAGAGCCACTGAGAGCCACCGCCACAGCATAGCCTTCATGATCGGGACGGGTGGGTGCTTCTGCACACTGCACCCACCCATCCTTCTCTCATTGGACCCCTTCTGCTGGCCTCACAGTTCCCTGGAAACTGGGGGTGATGCCTGCCTTCTGGGCACTCTCCCTTGCCAGAGGGAGATTGGTGGTTTGGGTGTTTTGGGGTAACTGGGTGCACGTGGGAGCCACTCCCTGTTGGAAGGTACCTTAGGTGACAAGGACTGACCCCAAGGGAGGCCCGGCCACTTCTTTCATCCCACTCCAGGGCTGGACTTGAGCTCTCAGGATTGCACTGCCTTAGCTTCTGTCGCTGCCTGGCAGCCGTGGTTACCATGTCCCAGGGCACCCCCTGGGCAGACAGCAGGCTCCCCCACCACGCTTCCCGGCCCTGTTCCCTTCCCCACCTGAACCGGGGGTGGGGGACGGTGCCCTGTGGGCCCACGCTCACATTTTAGCAGTCTGCACAGTGCTCCCTATTCAGTCCCACTGGACATGCTGAATCTGCATAGGAAGTGTTTGAAAATGTGATTCATTTTGCAGAAACGTCAAGTACTTTAACATGAAGGCCAGCTTTGTTAGTGAGCACGTGGTTTGCGGTGTCACGAAAGGCGGGAAAGAGGTGAGTCGGACCTCCCTGCAGACCTCAGTGCCATTCTCAGTAACAAGTGCTGCTGAGTCGATGAGACGGGGTCCTCCGAGGCTGCTCGTGATCCTCTATGAGGGAAGAAATGGATCACGGGTGATTCACGTTGCACCCGGCTGCCGGCTGTAGGGGGCAGTGGGCAACGGGGCGGCAGGGTGGGTGACCACTCCCTTGCAGGGTTTTGTGGGGATTCCAGGAAACCAGACACCTGCTGGGTGCTTTGTAAACTATGAAGTGCTTGGAGTTAGGACATGCCCCTGCCCTCTTCTGCCTATCCCCTGGACCCTTGGTGGCATCCCCGTTCCACAGGGTCCACACTCTCTGCCCTGGGGTACCTGCTGGCATCGAGTCCCCTGCGTGGGTGACCACGGTGCACCTGTTTGACTGTGGCTCTCTCGGTTTCTTCTCAGACTCTGCTTTCAGCTGACCACATCGTCATCGCTACTGGAGGACGGCCAAGGTACCCCCCCAACGTGAGTGTCCTGGAAACAGCCTCCCTGCCCCTTCCTGGTCTCTGGGCTCATGTGATACATTGTTTACGCTCACCGCCCCCCCCCCTGCCCCCCAGCAGCACTCCTCACTCTTTTTCTTCTTTAAATTTTTTTTCTGTACTCATTGTTACTTTCTGTTTTCCGCTCCTCAGCGGAATCCAGTCACCGGGTCCCCCACACTGCTGAATCCTAAGGGCCGTTCATTAGTTCATTCTCCAGCCGGCTCCGGGGACTCCACCATATCCGCTCTCCTTTCAACTCAGCGCCGCTCGCTCTGTCTCCTTTGTCGGTTCCTTGTTTTCTAGTCAGCCTCAAAACACTGGAACCTGCAGGATTTAATTAAGCCTTGCTCTTCCTCCTCCAAACCCAAATCTTTTTTTTTTTAATCCTCACCTAAGGATATGTTTATTGATTTTAGAGAGAGAAGAAAGGGGAGAGAGAGAGAGACAGAGATAGAGACAGAGAGGGAGAGGAAACATTGGTGAGAGAGAAACATCGATCGGTTTATGCACCCCCCTCCCCCACCAGGGATTGACCCGAAACCTAAGTATGTGCCCTGATCGGGGATCGAACCCGCAAACTTTTGGTTTATCAGATGACACTCCAACCAACTGAGCCACCTGGCCAGAGCCCAAGTTGGTTTTTTTTTTAATTGACATAAAATTCACATATCATAAAATGCACCCTTTTAAAGGGTACAGTTCAGTGGATATTTCAGAGCCGTGCAACCATTGCCACTCCTTCCTCCCACAACGTTCTCATCACCCCAAAAGAACCCCCCCATCCCCCCCAGCAGCCACCCCTCACTTCCCACCTCCCCCAGTCCCTGGCAGCCACTGGTCTGCCCTCTGTCTCTGTGGCTTTACCTGTCCTGGACATTTCACATGAATGGAAGCACACAAGATGTGGCCTTTGCAACGGGCCTCCTGCACTTGGCCTAGTGTCTTCCGGGCTCGCTCACGGTACAGCACGCGTCAGAACTTCATTTCTGTGTACGGCGGAATGGTACTGCATTGTGTGTGTGTGTGTGTGTGTGTGTGTGTGTGCGTGCGCGCGCCACGTTTTGTTCCTCCGCGTGTCCCTGGGGGACCCTCTGTGTTGTTCGTACTTCTAGCCTTACTGAGCAATGCTGCTGGGAACATCGGTGTGGAAGTTTTTCCGTGGGCTTAGGTTTTCACTTTTCTTGGGTGCGCACCTAGGAGTGGAGTTGCTGGGTCTTTTGTTAACTCTGTGTTTAACCTTCGGGGCACTGCCAGGCTGTTTTCCAAAGCAGCGGCAACTTTCCACATTCCTGCCCGCAGTGTGTGAAGGCCGTACTTTCTTGCTTCTTTGCGTGTCTCACAGTTGTTGTTTTTTTTGTTGACCATGGAACTTTTCAAATAAAACAACACGTTAACTCTGGAAATCAGAATCCATCCCCACTGTAGGATTTTCTTGATTGCTGTTGGGTGGTTTTTCTGGGCTGATTTGGTAAAGTCTTTATTCTTTGTTGTGTGAGAGGCCACTGAATTCTCCGCTCAGTTAGCTCATGACTGGACAGAGATTTTCTTAAGTCCCCAGAACTGAGAAAACTCCCCGCCTTCGCCAAGGGCCCCAGTGGGCACTGTGAGGCTTCAACACTCAGCCAGGCAGGAGAAACTCTGCCTTAGCCCTCACTTCCTGCTTGTGCCGAGCCTGAGGTCAGCCAGCGGTGAGAGCTCGGTGCCACGCCAGGCCCCTCCCAGGTGTGCACGCAGCCCAGGGCCTGTGCCTGGCCATCTAGACCGGGAAATACGTTGGAGCTTTCCAAAGTCCCGATGGACATCGCATTCCTCCGCTTTTCCCTTTATGCTTCTGTTTCGTCTGCTGCATGCGTCAACTGCTATCCATCACTCCAGGCAGCCGTGATGTTCGGTCACGGGGCGAATCCTCCCCAGGGAGAGGCTGTCAGCACGCGGCGAGTTCAGGCGAGGCCAGACGAAGACGAGCCTATCGAGTGGGGTCTTCCAGGGAAGCCCCAGCCAGGTCAGCCAATGGCTGCTCTGGGAAGGAGCTTTGAGCGGCTCCAGCTCTGTCCTGCCCTCTCCCGACCGTCATTTTTCAAGGCTGCCACTGAGCTGGGGAATGGGACTAGAGTGAGTTCAAACTCCACAATACTTACCATTCTTACCAGGTTGCAGCCATTTTTCTTGACTTAATGTTCCCTGTGTTGCCACAAACCTTCAGTTAATCTCCAGTGTTATGAAAAAGTTGAATCTGATCATTTTTGCCAGTTCTTTTTGCTGTTTTTATGGAGGAGTGGACTTCGGGAGGTCCTCAGTCCACACCATTTTTGCTGACGTCCCCTCCTGGCCCAGCCTTACATGTGGGCTTCTCTGTCCTTCCCCTGACAAGGAAGGCAGAGCTGAGGGAGAGGCCCCGGTGGGGTGAGGGGGAGTGGGAAGCAGGGAGGGAGGACAGAGGGGTTTGTTTGGCTGAGGTCTCATCCTCGAGGGTTTCCCAGGGTCCTCAGGAAATGAGTGCCACAAGCCCTGAGCCTCCACATGGGCCACCGCTAAGAGCACAGGCTCACAGGCCCCACGGATCTGGAGGCCCCTCCTGCTTCCTACTCAGACCCAGGCGAATCACGGATGGAGGGGCAAGGAACGGTTCTGTTTCTCCTCAGACACCTGGGTCCCGAACCTCCAGTTTCTGTTTGATGCTTTCTCTGGAAGTGGGGCACCGAGGAAAAAGCATACCCCAGTCCTCAGAGACCCCCGGACCTGCCTTTCTGCTGTCAGGCCAGCAAGAGCAGCCTCCAGAGGGGACCAGGCAGCCGTGCCCAGGGCTGGCTCTTGGACGAGCTGTGCGCCTCTGTAAGATGGCAGGGCACCACCGGTGTTCGAGGTCACTGCAGCAGAGAGGGGCAAAGCGGGTCACTCTTAATGACCTCTCACTGAGCAGCCAGGCCCATGTTGGTTCTGCTTAACACTCACGAAGGCCACAGTCAGCTCCCGGGAGCCCGAGAGTCATCTCAGCTCCTTTGAGGCACTGGGCAGAGCTGCATGCCCACGCCAGGGTACCCAGTGCGGGGCCTGGCCTGGCTCCATGCTGCTGGACCTCCGCTGGGCAGTGGCTGATGTCTGTGTTCGCCCAGGGGGAGACGCGGCAGGAGCTGTGGGTCCAGCTCCTGGCTGCTCTGCTCTGCGGTGCCTCACCCAGGATGGCCCTGCTGGCCGCCCCGGGTGCCTGCCAAGACGTTTTTGTGTTTTGGTCCCTTTGATTTTCAGGCCTTTCTGTTTTCCTTCAGCAAACCCAAGAAATCCCTGACTTTATTTTTTTTGCCAATTGGAATCCTAAACTGTTTGAAATCCACTTCCTCTCCGGCAGCACACCTCACTCCCACAGGCCTCGGAGGACGCTCGTCCTTATGTCTTCCCCGCCTGCTTAGCAGCCCCTCACCAGGCCCCGCTGGGACATGGGCGATCTGTACAATTCCTGGGCACAGGGCCCACCTGTGCTTTCCCTCAAGGGGGCCTGCTCGCATCCAGCCTTCAGCCTGGCACCCTGGGAGCTGGCTTGCCCTCCCACCCCACCCCACCCTCCCCTCCCCTCCCCTCCCACAGCCCTGCACCTGGATGAAGGTGGGGGGTCCCGGAAATCAGAGAGCAAAGAGCTGCTGGCTGTGCCCTGGCTCCCAGGTCACCTCACACAGCCAAGGAGACCCCGGTGCTCTCGTGCTGGCTTGCACACGGAGTTAGATATAGATAGTTCACCTGTCCCTAGAGATGACAACCTGAAGTCTGTGGAGTGGGGAAGTGCGCCCCCAAGTGGGCTGGGGTGGTTCTGGTCGTGTTGTGTCTACATGATGGGCGTCCCCTTTGAGGGAGTCTCCAGGGCAGGCCCAATGACACCCTTCTCACGTTCGTCCTTTTTTTCTGGGCAGATCGAAGGCGCCTTGGAACACGGAATCACAAGTGATGACATCTTCTGGCTGAAGGAGTCCCCTGGGAAAACGTAAGCCCTGACGTGTGCCTGAGTGGGGTTGTTCTTTGTTCATCTTCGTAAACGTCCGTCTGGGCCGTGAGCATTCTTTCCATCTCCCTGAGACGAGGACAGAAAGCCCGTTACTTGTGTCCCTCAGAGGGGCTGTTGACACATCCTATGACTGTCCTGGAAATGATGGTGTGTGTGTCACAAAATGAGTTGGTCATTTATTGTCTAGGGCATCGGTTTTCAAACAGGGTTCCCAGGAGCCTCAGGGTTCCAGTGAGTCCTCTCAGGGACATCAGATGGGGGCATTTAAGGAAGGAAAGAGGTTCAGGGGTCAAAAAACCCTCGGCCCCCCCGGCCTCAATCAACCATCCACACTTTCACCTGGTTCGCACCGTGGTCTTTCCTGAGATCTAGCAAGGAAGGCTCCAGAGGCCTTGGAAATTACAGCTCAGTTGTGAAAATGAGACCTGCAGCGTGTGTGTGGCTTTCTGCAAGAAGTTCATTTCCAAATCCACAGAGCTGTCTGTTCTAGGTCCAGACAGTCCTGCTCGTGGGCTATGGAGGGGACTTCATGCTCGTAGGGACCAGGAAGACCACCAGAGGGCGGCAGAGGCTTGGTCGTCAGCTGCACTCTGCCACCTTGGGACTAGCCTACAAGAAAATAAGGGTGGAAAAGTGTGTCCAGAGGTGGACAGGCGTGTGTGCGCAACTATATACACGTGGGGCGGTGTGTGCGCGTGTGTTGTGTGCGTGGGGAGTGTGTGCATGTCATGTGCTCTGCTCACCAACATCGTTTCCTGTTCATGAAGCATCTTTGTTCAGGACTGAGGCTGGATTCCCTTCAATGGATACAGTGTAGTTTATTTTTTATCTTTCCACCACTCACGAGTTTCTCTTGTTCATCGTTATAAAATGCTGCCACGAAAAACCTTTGGTGCGTACCTGTCAGCGTGTTTTCACAAGTAGAAACTCCGGGTCCAGGGCAGGTGCCCTTCACACCTTCACACATCCTGGCGGGCTGCACCCTGTGCATCTCTGCCTCCTGCTCCCTCCTCCCCGTGTGAGCATCCGCTTTTCCATAAGCATAACATGGAAAGGAGCCTCTCCTGCTCCCACCAGGTGAGCTCCAGTTGCTTCTGCCTGAGGCCCAGCTGGGTCCTTCCCTGCATCTTCGCTCAAGCTCACACGCAGGCTCACAGGTTCATATCCCACTGTTTGTCACCTTCTGCTGGTCCCCTAGGCTGTGATTTGCCTTCTGACTTGGAGATAGTTTTTCAGGCAGAAGTCTTGTAATTTTTATGCAGTCACATTTACCGTTTTTCTCTCTTTATGCATCATTTCTGGGTTTCTGTTCTTTTATCTTGGACTATTGGGCAGGTTAAACATGACCTGGTTTTATTTGTGTTTGCTATTATTAGTTACCTTTGTGTGTATTTACTGGCCATTTAAAATGGAGTGCCTGTATGTGAGTTTGTGTGTGAATATCTGTGTGTGCACGCGTGTGTAAATTGTCAGCTTGGTCCTTGGCCTGCTTTCTGTCTGGTTTTTCTGGTCCCTCGCTTATCTCTTTCCTATCTTCCAGCTGGGTTGCATATTAGGGCTGTGATCCCATGTCGTTTATGTTGCGGGCTTTCTCAGCTTGTCACGTCTTTTAACTTGTGCAAAGTACAAATGTTGTTTTTTTCCATGTAACTTAGATCTCTTTTTACACTTAATGGCTTTTAGATTTATTGCATGTTCAGGAAGGCCTGCACCACCCCCAAGATGGTTTTTTGAAAACAAGCTCCTGTATTTTCCCTTAGGGCTTCCACCCTTCAGACTTGCCTTTGTGGCCTTGGGTGTTTGCAACTCATCTGTGGGGTGGTGAGGTGGAGACCAGGCTGCTGGAGTCCAGGGTCACTGCCTGCCCAGACCCTCCAGCCAGTCTGAAAACGCCTTCCAGAGCCGAGTGAGCCCCTGTCTCGCTCTGGTTCTCAACTCCGGTTTTCCTGAAATGCTGGCAGGCGTGCCTGGCATCGTCCTCAGGCCAGGTTAGGGAGGGAGGCCCGGGTGCAGTGGGTACCGGCGACACTCAGCAAGGTGGCCCAGGCTCGGGCTGCTCCTCTGAGCCTCTGTGG
Organism: Macrotus californicus; assembly: GCA_007922815.1. Lineage (NCBI taxonomy): Eukaryota > Metazoa > Chordata > Mammalia > Chiroptera > Phyllostomidae > Macrotus > Macrotus californicus. The sequence continues at coordinate 243,122 of VMDR010000112.1, read as the reverse complement.
CTGGGGGCAGCAGCCCAGTTGGCCAGGAAGACACGGCCCCAGATACTTTGGTCAGGAAAGAAACTGCAGTGTTTATTTTCTTCAGAAAAAAAAAAAATTAGAAGATTTTTTTTTTTTAAAACAAGCTCTTTCGTTTAGAAGGAATCTAGGTATGTTATTGTTTAAGAAAAAAGTGTTTGCAATGTATCAGTCACCCGTTTCGTTGTGAGCATGATTTATGTGAGGAAATGGTTTTTTTAAAAAATTAAGCTGGAGATATATCCCTGTACGATGCTTCTGTGAAAATGCAGCTTTTGTCCGGTGCTGTTAATGCAAGTTGTAACAGTGTGATATGGGAGGCAGTGTTTACATGTTACATTCCTCTGCGCAGTCAAAATAAGCCCGCAGGGTCTACAGTAGCATTTCTGTATTTTATCAGCTTGGGCTGGGGCTGAGGGGGAGGCCTCTGCTCACACTTGGAGGGGCTGTTTCTGCCAGATTTATTTGCCTTATAAATATTCCCCGTGTTTATTTTAACTCGCCTTTAAAATGGAGCTGAAATTAATATGGACCTGAGGGCTGCCCCCTGGCCCTAAGTGCCTCCCGTCACTGGGCGGGACGTTTCTAGTTGGCCCCATCAAGGAGGCCAAGCTGGTGGCCAAGAGTGCCCAGTGTGCCTGGCCTCCTGCAACGGGTGCGGTGTCCAATGACCAGCTCCCCAAGGCCCATTGGAGGCCTCGGGCGGGCACGCCCAGCCCTAGATTTCTCGTGGATTCTGCAGCCTACACAGGCCTCCCTCTCTTCTTCTCTCTTGGACAATGTGGCGCGGGCAGCAGCTGGGACCTTCTTCCAGGGTGTGTCTGCCTGGGGCACAAGGACCAACAGCTTCAGATCTGGCAATGGAGCCCCCAGTGGGGCCTGCTGCCTTCGGCCTCCCGCAGTTACTCCACGCCACCCTTGCTGCTCCTTGGACCCCCGTGGCCACAGTGGTGTCCTGGCCTCATGCACATGTGAGGAGCCCCCTTCTTAGCTTGTGCCCAGGTCTGAGGAGGCCCAATGGTAGAGGGGGATGGCCAAGCCAGAGCCTAGTGGGTAGAAAACAGAACCAGCACCCTCACTGCGCAGCTGGGTACCTGATTTAGAACCCCTGGAGGTGACGCATCACGTGTAGAAGACTGTAGCAAGTGCAATGCAAGTTCCCAAGTTCATGAGCAGGACCCTGTGAGGTCAGGTGAGGCCAGGCTAGTACGTGTGGGGCCTAAGGCAGGACTGCACAGGTCGGCATCTTCAGCTCTGCCGCCTAAACACCAGCTCTGTGTCTGGTTTGTTTGCCTCTTTCTTTATTCTTGCTTCTTAATTTTTCTGTGAAAATCCAGGATGGGTTGAAGACGTGTGGCTGATTCTGGAGGAAGGAGAGGGTCCTCTGGGCCCATGGGAGTCCCTTTTGGAAGGAAAGGGCAGGAGAATAACAGCCACTTTGGGAAGCTGTTCACCACCAGGGGGGGAAATGGGGGCACAGAGGGGGTGCACAGCCTTACATGAGGAGGTTCAGAGGAGGCGCTCAAGCCCTGCGTGGCCCTGCTGGACAGCCCTCCTGCCTGGGGCTCACTCCAGGTCTTGAGGTCAGCTCTCTGCAGACTCTGAGCTAGAGCTCTTCAGCACCAGCCCTTCCTCTGACTGCAAAGGGGGCATGAATGAGACTGGAGGCACCCGGGGGGCAGCCCTTCTCCCACGCTGGACCTACCAGGCAACAGAGCTGCCATTTCCAGACAAGAACCAGGACGCTGTGGCTCCCACTGCCCACTTGGGTAGCCTAAGACCCCTTGAGGGTCTGCAGAGTGAGGAGCTGACCGACCTGTCCTGTAGCTGCCCAGCTTGCTCCCTGTCCTGTGGCTGCTGCACAGCCTGACCCTCTCTGTCCTCGGGCCCCAGGGAGAGTGAAGCAGGGAGTGTTTCTGTAACTTGGGCTGATGTAGTGCTGCCTCCCAGAGCTGGTTGTGGAGGGAGCTTTTGTCTGGCCCTTCTTAAGTCCAGCAGCTGATTAGGTACTGTAATCATTTTTCTCTCTTCCTAACGAGGGAGGAAAATGCAGATTTTATTTTGCAAAGAACCACAGTTGTAAATGTAGGAAAACTCGCAGCTGCTTTTTCCCCATTTTCTGTTTAACTCCCTTATTCGTTTAGTGTGACATCCTTACATGCAGCAAAGGGAGATCAGCCGACGGCCTGGGCTTGGCTAGCAGGCTGTAAAGCGCCGCTGACCATCTATCTCCCCGAGCATGTCCCTGGCCCTGAGATGCGTAGAGCTCGGGGGCTGAGGAAGATACCTCCGCAGAGTGGCGGTAGTTCTGGGGTCAGAGCCTTGAGGTGGCATCTGTTATGGGGCCAGGTTGTAGAGGCTCTGGCCTGGTGAACGTGGGCCCAGCAACAGGCCCCGAGGGTGGGATGGGGCTGGGTCCCCCACCCCTCGTGCCGCTTCCCCGGGGCCCGTTTGGCATTTCCTGTGCTGGCAGGGCTGCCAGGGGGCCAGGTGCCTTCCATGAGGCCCGCACTTTGTGTGGGTATTCCCCTTGGGGAGCAGATCAGGGGCCTTCAAACTCGAGAGGCAGGTGGAGAGCTCTTTAAGCCAGGGCTTCGTGGGCCTGAATTAGGGCTTTTGTTTCTGTTTCCTCCCCCCATTCAGATTTTGAACAAGAAAGCCTGCCCTGTGATTAGGCTAATCCCACTGTAGTTACACCTTCATGTAAAATGTTTGCATGCTGAAAGGCACCGAGAGTAACACTGCCCAGAACACGTGGAAAATTGAATCGGTCTCCAAGGCAGGGGTGGTGACTTCCGGCGTGGGCTGATGCCGTTTTGGGCCTCCTAATGCAGTGATCAGGCAGGTGTTTCCAGCTCTCAGAACCTCACTCATCCCCTTCTCCCCTGGGTCCAACCAGCTAGTCCCCTGACTTGTGGTGCTGCTGGCACTGCTGCCCTCCCTTGGCTGGCCAGGGCCTGCATTGGTCACTGTGACTTGTTATCACAGTGACTTTGTATCATAATTTCATATCTTAAAGGTTTATACCTTTCACCATATACATCAGGCCCAAGAAAAGTCGTTAGGTTGTCACTTTTGGAAATACTCCTACGCACAGACACATGTACACGATGCCGCACGGGTGTGTGGGTCCCCCTCGGCTCCTCCCGTACTGAGCTCGCTGCACTGAGCCCACGCGTGACTCCACGGCTGTGTCTCCAGCGCCTGAGAGAAGGCCATGCGCCAGTTGCTTCTCGCAGGACACCTGCAGGAGCGTTCCACGGGATACGCCACTTCTTGAAATGGAATTATATCATTAGTACCTGCCGGGATTAGAGCTGACATCGGGCTTATCCATCCTTACATCACCTCCTCCTGTTCAAAGGCTGAAGGAGCGATCCGACAAGCCCACCCACACGTCGCCTCCCAGGCTGGGAGTTTTCATTCTGCGTCAGGTTCTGTGCACGTGTGCATGTATGTGCATGCGTGTGAGTGTGTGTGCGCATGCAGATCGTGGAGCTGAGTTACAGGAGAGGATTCACGCTGCTGGGGCAGATGTTTTACATGGTTCTGTCGGATCCCAGTGTCCTGTGTCTGTCCCTCCATCCAGGTCCCTTCTTCCTTGCTCCGAGGAGCTTTGTCTCCAGGCCCTGGGCCTGTGTGTGCTGGGGCTGGATACTCAGGTGTTGGCCTTCCACTCTGACCCTCCATGGTCCAAGACTGTTTTGCCCGGAGACAATGCTTTCCAGGAACCCCCCCACCCCCAACTGTCTGGTCCCATTCTGCAAAGCGTCTTTGTCTGCACCCTGGCTTCAGGAGGTCCAGAGAGACCCCAGGGCAGGACTGACCTCAGGACAGAGGGACAGCCCTTCAGCTTCCTCTGACTGGGCTTCTCTAAACATCTCCACGTAACTCACGTCGGTCCCACTTCTGGGGCCTTTCGTGGGACATGTGCTGTTTTGTCATCGACCACTCATATCCATCACCACCAGGCAATTTTCTGATTCAATGACACTGTTTGTCATGTCGTATTTCACAGCTGCAGCTCTGGGAAGTGGGTTTTGTACCTTGGGACAAGCTGTTTGAGCAGTCCGCCTCGGCTGACTCATCAGCTGACCAAGTGCCTTGCGCACTTGAAGGCTGGAGGGCCCTGTCCCCGCGGCAGCATGCCGCTCTTGGAGCAGCTGCTTGTATGACGGTGGGCCCTGTGCGAGACTCACTTCTGTCCTTTCTCTCCATATCCATTCCTCTAACAGGTTGGTGGTTGGAGCCAGCTGTATCCTTTGGGTGTGTGCAGGTGACAATGGGCCAAGCCTACAGCCCCGAGAGTGGAGGCTCAGTGCCCAGAGCCCCCCCGCCCCCCGCCCCGGCCCCCACTGCTCTCCCTTCATCAGGGAGTACTGGAAGTAGGCACTTACAGGGCCACTGGGGATAGATGGCCTGTACCCAGGGGACAAGTTTAGGCTGACCTTTGCGGCTCAGGCTTCCTGGAGACTGTTCCTGAGCCACACACTGAGGCAGCGGGGCCAGCTGGCCACAGCCGTGGGGCAGGCAGTCCTCCCTGGAGAGCAGCCCCACTCTCTCAGACCCGCTCCTTTAGAGGAGCAGTGGAACCAGGGAAGGTCAGGAGAGGAGCCACAGGAGGCTCCGGGGTCAGGAGGGGGGACATCACGGGGAGATGAAAGTGCTGCGGCTGTTAGCCGAGGACACAGGCCAGAGCGGCTGCCTCATGTCTTTCACGGAGGGGGTGTTTTCTTTCCATCACCACTCGGACCCCACAGAGTGGGCCTAACCCTGGAGGCTGAGGTTAAACTCCAGGGAGTCTGGACAGACACCCCACGGAGGCAGAAGCCACCTGGCCCATGGGTGCTAGAGGGAGCCCCTACCTTGTCCTGGATTGCATGTGAGAGGTGGGGGCAGGGAGTGCCCTGCGGCTGGTGTTGGAAGCCTCCTTCGGGCTGGCTGGGAACGGGTGGGGAGTGGGCTGCCGGCGTAGGGCCTTGGGGATCTTGCCACTTGGTTCCCAAGGTCATGACCAGCTAGTTAGCATTCCTTAGCCTGTCCCTGGCAGACGTGGCCCTGGAGTGTGCCGGCTTCCTCACCGGGCTTGGGCTGGACACCACTGTCATGATCCGCAGCATCCCCCTGCGGGGCTTCGACCAGGTAACGCCCGGGCCAGCTCCCACCCTGCGGCTCCGCTGCCCGCAATCTGTGATGCGTTTCCTCCCCAAACTGCCCCAGCCCAGGCAGGAGCAGGGGTGGGCTGAGTGTGTCTCAGTCTTTGGAAATGGGCCCTTGAGTTGAATGAGAAGGTTGTTCGTACAATATAAAACACCTGCCAGAGTGTGGAAGCAAGGGTTGTCACGTGGAGCATGTGGCAGCTCTGGGCAGGCTGGGCCAGCCTCTGAGACATTGGTCATTTCGTCAGTAAGTGGCAGGTGTATGTCAGTAGAAGTGCTATCCCCTGCCTCCCTGCTGAGCCCCTCTGGGGTCCGATGGTGTGTGGGGGGGTGCCACTTCAGCAAGGGTAGCACCAGGCAAGGGAGCAGGTGGCACATGCAACCCGTGAGCCAGGGTGGGCGCTCAGTTCCCTGGCTTGTGGGCAGTGCAGCCTGAGCACTCAGGGCACCAGCATGGCCTCCAAGGCCCGAGCTCCACGTGCACTTTACAGGGGCAGTGCCAGCCCCACGCTCAGGGAGCCCGTTGTGGGCCACCCTGACAGCCGTGTGGCAGGAGCGCAGAGCACCGCCTCACCGGGGCTGCACCGTGCAGGCTGTCCTCACACGCGGCTGGGATGCAGACACGCATGCTGATGGCAGACGCACCCATGTGAACAGCATGTTGAGGTTTTTTTTTTAACTAAAAACTCTCCAAGGAAGGATCACCTGTTAAAATCCAAGTCTGGGATTGTTGTTAAGATGTCAAACCCCCCGTGCCCCCAAAAAGATGATAGATTACCATCCAGCACACATCCCTGCTGGCCTTCAGTTCACCCCCAGCTCCTGGGCCTGCCCAGCCTTACCTGAATGATGCAGAGACTTGTCCCTTCGTGCTGTGCCCACCATGTGCCATTTGCCCTTCATCTGTCACTTCACTGGGTGCAGAGTCCCCGAGTGTCTGCCATGGGGACACAGTGAAGACAGTTAATTAGCATCTAAAGAAGAGCCCAAAGGTCATGTACATCCTAACTGGAGAGCTCGGGGCCTTAGATTTGGAGCTGGCGGTGAGGGATGGGGTGCCAGATGCTCTCCTGGTTCTTCTCTCAGCTCCACGGAGAACAAGGGAACCCAGAGGTGGGAGGGGGTCTGCCTGGGGCCATGTGGAAGAAGGGGTGGGGGCACGGAGCCCTCTTCTCTGAACAGACCCCTCTTGCCCTCATTTCAGGGACTTTTCAAGAAGGCAGGGGGCCAGGTCCTCTTCCCAGCCATCAGTAGTGACATTTTCACTGCCACCTGGTCCTCACAGCATGTGTTCTTGTGCTTTGCAGCAAATGTCATCCTTGGTCACAGACCACATGGCTTCTCATGGAACCCAGTTTCTGAGGGGCTGCACCCCCTTGAGAGTGAGGAGGCTCCAGAACAACCAGCTTCAGGTCACCTGGAAGGAGCTTGCCTCTGGCCAGGAGGACATGGATACCTTCAACACTGTCCTGTGGGCCGTAGGTAAGGGTGTGCAAACCGTACATGCACGTGTGTGAGTGCACATACAAGCCACACGTGGAGAACAGTGGCCTCAGGGGCCCCACCCGTCCTGCTGGCTCTCAGGTGGGCTGGCTGCCGTAGAGCGCACCTCGTGGGCCGTCGTAAAGACTTGTGGGGTTGCTTCCGATACCTCCCAGTGGGTTGCTTTGAGCTCTGCAGGTCATCACATGCTAGGAGGAGTCATTTCACTGGCCTTTCCAGAAGTCACACTGCAGGTTTCCAAAGACAGCATCCAGTGATAGGGCAGGGGCCTCAGGCCTTTTCCACCCAGGCATGGGCTGTGTTCTCATCTTCCAGTTCTCTGAGAGGCCTGGGGGCAGCTTTTGGTGGGGGTGACGAAGCCTGGGCAAGTGTGGCTGTGCAGAGCTAGCCCATCGCCCACCTTGCACGACACACTCCCTCCCAGGCTGGGCCCTCCCTGCACCCCTAGCCCAGCCTGCTTGAGGAGAAGGGTGGAGAGTGAGGGTGTGGGATGAGGGGGAAGAGCCTTGCTTAGGGCCTGGACCTGGCTGGTCAGAGGGAGGGGAGCGGGCTCTGAGGAGAGGCCTGGCGCTGAGCGGGAGGTCATGCCATCAGGAGCCAGACCTCTGCTGGGATGCTTCTGCTTGGCTTCTGGGGCTAGAGTTCTGTTTTCCTGATCACCTGTCAACTTGCAGGTTAGAAGCTGGAGCAATTGAGGTCTTGCTCATTCTTGAGACTTGCAGTTTGAGGGGTTTTCTCTGCCCTGAGCTGTGTTGTCAGCTGTGTTCCTGTGAGCCTGGGCTCGAGTCCACGCGGCAACAGAACTGTGGTCAGGCTCTGTGTCAGTGTCAGCGGAGCCCGTGGTTACCGAGCGCCCAGAGGGGCTATCCCATCAGGGTCTGTTAAGACCCGGTGGCTGGGTTCCGCTGCCACCTGAAGCAGGGCTCTGGGCGGAGCAAGGCTGCGTCGCAGAGCAAGGTGTTTCTGAGAGGCCTGTTCTCCCTGAGTTGCTCCGAATGATTGGAAATCGAAAGGTGAACTAAACTCCAGCGGAGTTTACTTTTGTGTGGTCAACAGGAACAGATGGAGGAGTAAGGAAATGGGTCGGAAATGCCCCAGAGTGAATTTAGTGCCTCTTCATCAAAATGTAATCAATTACCACAGGAAATGTTCTTTTTAAAAAAAAACATTTTATTTTTTAGAGAGGGGGGAAGAGAGGGAGAAGGAGAGGGAGAGAATCATCAATGTGAGAGAAAAATATTGATCAATTGCCTCCCAAACACCCCCAACCCCGGGACCTGGCCCACAACCCAGGCGTGTGCTCTGACCAAGACTAGAACCGGTGACCCGTCGGTTCACAGGCCGGCACTCAAACCACTGAGCCACACCAGCCAGGGCCTGAAGGAAATATTCTTGATCAAATCATAAGAGCAGATTTGAAGTAGGTTCATTCTGGTGAACACTGTGAAAGGCTGCATGACTATTCAGACCCAGAAACGTAAACTGACGTCTAGTATCTTAATCTCCGCTCTAACATGGGAGGTGGCACGTTTGTCCCCTCCCATCCGCTCCCCAGTGCTGCCCCTTCATCTTCCGATGTGTTTCTGTGCCCCACATCCCTGGTCTCAGCCTTTGCGCTGAGGTGCAAGCCCGCTCCCAGAGCTACCTGCAGAGGCCATGCCGAGGGCCAGGGCTCAGAGGGCGAGAGGCTGTGCCCTCAGAAAGCCTGAGGGCCCCCAGCTCCCAGACGGAGCCTGGTGGATGACAAGAAGCAAGGTCCCCCAACACGTAGGCCTGCCCTCCCCCACCAGGAGTCCATTTTATTTTTTGTGTTTTTGACAAGAGCATCCCCAGACAGTCTGCCCGGCGTGATTGATGCTGGGGGTGTACGCTTTTCACAGCCCTTGGCCTTTGACCTTGCTTCCCCAGGCGGCGCTGTGGTGGCGGCGGTTTCTGGCACGCCTTCTGGGGCTGCACGGGCATGTGCTGACTGTGCTGCTCGCTCCTGGGCCAGGTTTTGTAAACATCAGGAGCCACTTCCCAGTTTAACAACCGGGAATGTTTTCTGCCGGTTTACCCCATAAGCCTCTAACCAGGCTCTATTTCTACTTACAATAAAGGATGAGCCAATCCAGGAGGTTAAAATAAAACGCCCCGGGGGGGGGGGGGGCACACGCTGGCTCAGCAGAGCTCTTGGACCGGACATCCCACCCCAGCAAGCGAGCGTTTTGACATCAGTTAAAAACAGAAAAGGGAAGGATGCCCCTCGTGCCCCATGGACACATGCTGAGGGCTGCGAGGGGCTCCCACGGGGCCTAGCCTGGCTGCCCGTGTGCCTGGTGCCTGGGCCACAGCCCATGACGACGCTGGACGTAGGGAGGGCGGAGTCGGCCCTGCAGTCTGGAAGCCAAGGAGGCCTCGGAGCCTCTTCCTCAAGGCAGCCTTGATCTCCACGTGGTGGATTAAACACATTAGCAGTTAAAGCAGTTAATTGCCGTGCAGGGGGCCCTCTCATTGTTTGTCTCTGAATCACCCACCCACACCAGGTGTCTCAGATAATAGACTGGGAACTCGCAGAGGAGGATTTCCTGTCTGCAGATGTGCCGATTACAGTGCTGAGTGAAGACAGTCAGCCTGTGCTGCCGGCTCGAATTCACGCTGCACAGTTAACCAGTTGTGTCCTGAATCCCTGGCTGCCGGGGGGAGCGGGAGCAGGCCAGGCGTCAGGAGTGGACACCTCCGAGCATAAAAGCTTCCAGGCTGGTGGTCAGCTTTAGTTGAGCGTAGAGTTTGTTCTCAAGCTTGGACGAAAGGCGTCTGGGTCGCAGCCTGGAAAATCACGAGCTGAAACCCCCCTGCCCCTCAGCATCTCCAGCCTCTTGGGAAGGTTCTCTGTTCCTCACTCCAGGGAAGGATGAAGGCTCTGGCATATCCATTCCTGGGCCATGAGAGTCCTGCCCTCTGTCGGAAGAGCCCGGATGGCTGTGTTCCCGGCGTGCATAGTGCCGGGAGGGCTGTCCCAGACCTGCCTCGGGAGCCCCCGTAGTCTGCTGGGTGAGACCTGGAGGAATCAGCCGCTGAAGCCATTTCCTTCTCTCAGGCTTAACCTCAGCAGAAGAGCTGTTGTCGTCCCCTTGTGTGTACCACCCACGGTTAGGTCGCTTCTGAGCTTCTAAAGATAGCATATATCGAAGGAGCCAGCGGGCTCAGGCTCTCGGGTGCTGGAGGCCCAGCGGTCCAGCTTCCATCCGCCACCACACTGTAGCCCCCACCACTAGCCACTCCGAGTGCAGCCCACCAACACAGTGTGTGTGCTTGGACCCCGGCCAGGGGCAGGTAGTACCCAGGGAGCCCGTGATGGGGGCCCTCCATGCCCAAGGAGGCAAGCACACCTGCCCAGGATGGACTGCAGCCTGGGGCTCTTCTCTCTCTGCCCCAGGGACTTTGCGCCTGGCGTACATGCTAGCCATCTTCGCTCAACTGTAGTCATCTCATGGCTCCCGCACACCACGGACACGGCTCACGGACGTACCTGAGGAAGTTCCCCCACTGGGGGCAGGAGGCAAAGCAGAACTGAGCCCCGAGGCTGGGGATTCTCGGGTGGGAGTGCTCCGATCCAGCAAGAAGGAAGAGGCAGTCCAAGGCCCTGGCTCCTCCTGAAGGCCAGGCACACTGGGGTGGGGCAGTTGGCTGACTGTGGGTACCACCTGACTGGGGAGACCCCCGGCCCAAAGCCAGCAGGCCTGTTCTCTGGGATCGCATCTTGCTGTGGCTGTAGGAAAGCATGTGTGTGGCTTTCTTATTCCCGGTGGGGACCCTGCAGTGGCCTGGCTGTGACAGGTCACATAAAGAGGACTGCTTTGTGACAGATGCCTCAGTTCACCCACTGCTTACCCCTTCTGTCAAGGTAGAGGGGCTGGCCTTGAAGAATGCATTGCCCTGCTTCTGATATTCTAACGCCTTTTTGTGTTAGAGCAAATGTAAAGCTTGTAATTACTGACATCAGTGGAGACCCAAATCAGCTTGTGTATGTGGTTCGTTTGGGAGGAAAAGAAGACAGTTACAGAGCTCAGCCTATGGGCGCCTTTCACAGGCCCAGGGAAGGGGCCACAGCCTTCCCTACCGCACTGTGTGGCCACTGCCCCTGAAGCAGTGCCATTGGCTCCATACCCTTCATTTCCTTCCACCCCAGCGCACAGTGGCACTAACCCATGGCAGGAGCCAGGAAGGACAGCAGGAAAACAGCACCCTTTGCTCCCAGGCTGGCCTCACACCCTCTGCTTGGGGTGAGCACACAGCCAGTGACGGAGGGCTGTGCCGGCCCAGCTCCTCCTTGTGTCCCTGTCTCCTTGCCCCACAGCCATCAGACCCAGCTGGCCTGCCTCGGGGCTCCTGGAGTCAGGCGGGGTCTTTTCACCAAGTCACATGCAGGATTTATGGTTGGAACTTAGTGGAAACCAGTTAGGAAAAAAGGAAAAACAAACCATAAGTGGAAGCTCCTCTAGAGATAAATGGGCACCATGCGTACATATTCATGGGCACCATCTGAACTCTGCAATGCCACTGCAAAAGCCAACCAGCAGGAAAATTATCTCTCTAGTTGTTAAAACTGCAGTTGCTCCCTGCTGTGGAGCCTGTTCCTTCCTGGGGAGCAGGCCCGAGCTGGAGGTTTCAGTGAGTCCAAGGGCTGACTGTAGTTACACGATGTCAGCTCGCACACAGGTTTAAACAGGAAAGACCCGTGTGCTCCCCAAGGATTAAGCTTGCCCCACTTGGCCAAGGAGCCTTCGAGGTAGGAGACTCCCTCCTGATGGCCTGGGGGGACACTGGTGGGTGCTGGTAGCCACAGCAAGCAGCCGGCCTCAGCTCACACTAAGGTCCCGGAGCTCACTCATTCATTCAGCAAACACTGAGCCCCGCTTGAGGTGTGGAGACCAGCACCATAGCTGCTCTCCTCTGACCCCGGGGGGCTTAACAACTGTGGGTGGGGTCTGGGAGAAGGGGCCTGTTGAGAAAATTAAAGAAGCCCTTTGCTATTGTTATTATTTTCCCTTAAGTCTCAAGGATGACAAGACATATATAATACTTTTTTGAAAAGTAGGTCTCCAAAAATCCAACCAGAGTTTCCAGAGGCATGAGTTCCCTTTTATGCCTGGTCCATGGCGCTCCATAGGCCTGGCACGGTGGAAGTGGCCAGCCCTGGAGGCCCACATGCCCCTCAGGAGGGTTACCCAGGGGGCCCTCCATGAGCTGCTGCTGGGCCCTCCCCATCCCGTCCAGCCTCCCGGACTCCCGACCTCCCAGCACTGAGCTTCCAGCTGCTTCCTTTAAATCCTTGCTGCGTATGTCTGATCACAGCCCCTTATTTGCCCTGTCATACTCCTGCTGGCACTTAAATCTTGCCTCGTTACACGGATTGCCCTTCACTCATCAGAACATGTGCTCCAGGCAGGCGTGAAATTGGAGGGAATGCCCTTCTTCCCATAATGGATGAGAGAGGCACGTGAAACTGCATGTGCCCGGTTGTCCGCATCCCGGTATCCAGCAGAGCAGGTAGCCATCGACCACCAGCTGCCTTCAATGGGGTTTCCAGCCTTCAGCCCTCCCCAGCCGGATGGGCGAGTGTGGCGGTCAATGAGCAGCGGCGGCTGGTGGGGCCATCAGAGGAGGGCTGGCCTGGTCCAGTTGTGCTGAGAACACTTGGGCTGAACGCTGATTCTGCCACCCTTCAGGCCCCAGGGTGCCCTGGCTGGTGGGTGCCGGGAAGGAGGGACTGTTTCACCTCAGAGACACCAGGGGTCACAGGATCCTCCAGGGAGACTCTGGCCGACAGACAAGGCCGGGCCTGGTGAGGGAGGCAGCTCCAAGGGCAGGGAGGTGTGTGGGCCCGTTCACACGTTTATGCCCGTGGTTGTGGCCTCTGAGGAGGAAGTGAGAACATCTGTTCATACCTGGGATTTTACTGTGCTCGTTGTTTGCTGTAACAATGGTGGAGTGCCATATGTGTTTTCCGTAAGAAGCTCTCACAAGGTAAGAAAGTCGTGAAAATGCCTATCAGTGAAGGAGAAAAGACAGGCACTGACACTTCACAAGGAAATAGAGTTAATCGATGCATGGCCAAAAAATAATTTTAGTAGCAAAGACCAGCACTGAGAGAGTGCTGGGCGCTGCCCTCCCCTCACCCCGACATGCCCTTTGGGAAGGAGCAGAGCCCAAGAAGGAGCCATGGGGACTAGTCCTCCTGCCCTGCCCTGCCCCGCCCCACCTGCCTGGTGGCCCTCTTCTGCAGACCTACCCCAAGGAACTAAACTGACATGTGGACAAATCGCCATCTCCATCCCGGTGGTGTCCAGGGAGCAGAGACTTGGGAGCCTCCGGAAGTGGGCACTTGGTGGACCCGAGCTGGGTGTCAAGAACCCACACTGAAGGGGGAGAGATTCCACGGGCTTGGAGTGGGTGGCCTGCTGTACTGGGGTGGGGAAAGTGCCGTGCGTGACATGCAGGGTGACACAGATGGGGAGACGGTGGGGCCTCCCTCTTCCCCAGGTCACCCGAGGAGCAACACCTTCCTTTCTGCATAGGGTGAAAGGGAAAGGGTCAAGGAGATGACTTGGTGCACTCGCCTGCATCCTGTCTCACGCCCTTTCTGTCGGCCTGAGCCTGGGCTGGGCTGGGCGTTGTCCATGTGGCAGAGCTGCCCTGCTTGTGTGGCCAGCCACAGGGTTCCACCGTAGCGCCCATTCTCCCCCTCCTCTGGGGCTCGGGGTCTGGGCTGGTTGGGGGCCCACACCATCTGACTGTGCCATGGCCCCCATGGGGAGGTGTGGCCCTGCTCTGAGCATGAGGAAACAGAACTCTGGAGAGTCCTAGGGCCGGTCCCTCTCTGCTCTGTGACTGCTGCCCATGATGGGGGCGCAGGGCTATGGCCCTGTGAGGCTTGTCATAGCTCTGGGACGGGCCCCATGGTGTGGGGCGCCTGGGTGGAGCTGGGGCATCTGCCCATCTCAGGCCTCACCCCGCTGGTGGAGTCTCAAAGCCTGGCGTGCTGTGGCTGTTCTTCTCGGGACTGTTTGTGACTGCCTGGCATGGCCTTTCTCTCCCTTCACTGTTCACTCCAGAAGCATCTACTGAGTGCTTACTGCATGCAGTATCTTCTTTGCTCTACTGTTTAGCCCTTCCGCCCTTCTGCCCTAGCCAGCCAGCCATTTACTCCGCATATCAGTGGCCTGATTCACACACTCTCATGAGCGTTCCAAGTTTACGTACATAGTATGTCCTTCAAACTCCTGGGTTCAGAATGACTACAGAGGCCACCTACTTCGTGCCTTTGTTGTTGCCTCCTGTTCCTGCTTCTACATGCGTCGGGGTAGCAGTCCCCTCTGGTGCGTGGTTTCGCCTTCCGCTCCCCAAGTTTCCGTTCCCCACACTTACCTGTGGTCTGAAGATTCTAAATGGGGAATTCCAGCAATCAGCACTGCCTGCCTTTTAAATCACGTGCTGGGCTGAGCAGAGGGACGAAATCCTGCACGATCCTGCTGCGTCCTGCTGTGGGACGTGAGTCGCCCCCTTGTCCAGCTGCTGCTGTGTCTGCACCCCACCTCCCTGTCACCGAGGAGCCATGTCAGCGATCGAACCGACGGCCGAGGTGTCACAGGGCTTGTGCTCAAGTCACCCCGATTTTGCTTGGTCATGGCCCCACAGCACAAGCAGTGAGGCTGGCAGTTACAGTGTGTGAAGGGGAAGCCGTGGAGCGCCCCCTCCAGTGAGAAGGCGTGTCATGTGTGACAGGGTCATCGGCCGCACTTTTTAAAACCTGCACTGACCTCTCTTCCCTCCTCGGATTGTCAAATTAGAAAATGACAGCAGCCAACACAAGAGCCATCCGGTGTGACCGAATCAAAATTATACCTACTTTTTGTCCGATCGGCAAAAAATGTATTTTTTGGTATGCTGCAGAATCTTAGTAATTAGCTTCCGTGTGCCATGAGATGAAAAAGGTTTAAACTCACTGATATATGAGAAAAATAAGCATCCGTAGGGTTCAGTACTCTCCATGGTTTCAAGCATCCACTGGGGGTCTTGGAGTGTCATCACCTCTGTGGACAAGGGGGGACTACTGTATTTTCTTCAGGACCTCGATGTGGTTTGGCTGGCATCTGCAAGGTGTGTGGTTGCTATGGTTACCGTGAGGTGCATGAGGAAATGTTCTTGGCCTCCTGTGACTGGCCAGGCAGCAGCACAGGAACATGGTTGGCATCAGAGGACGTCGGGCCCGGGCCGCCAGCTGCCCTCCGACACCCCAGCCCTACTGCCCAGTGCAGAGTGGTCAGCAGGAAGCCCCGGTCCTGGTGGGCCACTGGGCGTGGTGCTCCCCAGAATCGGGGGCCTGGGGAGGATCCAGGGGGCTGAGCTGTGAACCCTCTGCCTGCAGGGACCCTTGGCCCACCGAGCTGACCCCTCCTGTCCTGCCCACACAGCCTAGCCCCTTCCCAAATGCACGAGGGCTCCTGGGTGCCTGCTGGGTCCAGGAGACCAATCCCTCTTATCCAGGAGTTGGGCCTGGGCCCCCAGGCCATCTTGTCCAGGACAGGACAAGCTAGGGTGTGTCCCACTCTGCATTCTCACGGGTCTCCATTCAGATGACGCTAGTGCTGTCAGAAGGCAGGGATCTTGGAGCCTCTTGTCGCCTGTGTCTGGTCTGACTGGCGATGGGTGCCAGCCTGCCCGGCACCCGATTCCTGTGGCCAAGCAGAGTGAAGAGGCTGGAGCCGGCTCCCCGCGAACTTGAGAAGCATGGCTTAGCCGAGTCTCTGTTTTGACTTCCCGCTCCAAGAGAGCAGCTGGAGACGCGGTTTCCCTTTCACACGGCTTGGTCTTCCAGATGTTCAGATTGGCACCACCCACCACCCGTGTCTGAGCTGCTGCAAGTTGTGGGAACTGTGCCTTAGAAACCATTAATTTTTGTTGTTAGGGGATCGCCCTGAGCCTCTCGGGGCCATGAGGGGCTGCCTGCCACCCTCCTAGGATCGGCAGGAAGAGCTGCCTCTGCCACCTTCTGGCTCAGTGAGGCCACATCGACTGAACTAGGGAGAAAGGGACCTCTGCTGGCAGCTCAGCTGTGACGACGCCCAAGGCTGTAGCCTTTAGGGAACCTGGCGGGGAGGCAGCTGCACCCACACCCCAGGGGCCACCGTGCTCTGCCCTCCTGGCCTTTGCACCCAAGAGCAGGATTAACTGAGCTGACTACACCAAGGGTAGGTGTGGTGTGCTCTGCCCCTTGGCCCAGGTCTCCTGTCAACTCTGGGGGCCTCCAAGCTGGGGCTGTCTGCTGGGCAGGTGCCACAACACACAGGAGGGGGAGCTGAGGGCCTGCGACATGGAGCAGCCACAGGAACTGGCCTCTAGCCCCACAGAGACCCTGAGCAGGGTGTGAGTTTGTGCATTCTTGCCACTTGCTCTGGGTTGGCTCCCCACCATGTGGCACCTGGGGACATAAGGCCACAGCCTATCCACGCACTCTGGTGTCAGGATAGAAGCATAAACCCACCGTGAAGTGCTGTCCTGCCCCCAGTTGAGCCTGCATGAGGAGCCCTGGGGCCACGGAGAGAGTGGTTGGGAGGGCACCCGACCCCAGAAAGGGCCACATGGGACTCAAGAGGCTGTCAGCCTAGCTGAGGCCCACCGGCAGGCCCCACGGAGACCGAGTGAGGGGCCCAGGTTCCACGCCTTCCCCTCGGAGCATGATGTCTGTGAAAGCTGCGTGGCCCTGTCACATCGTGTCTGTGGCTGCTCTGCTGTGTCCCAGGACATCCAGGCCTGTAGTGGGCTGCGCCCTCCCGTCCCGGCCCCTTCGCTCAGGAGGGTTAGCGATCACAGTCTTGACGCACATCACTCTCGGGTCCTCACCGCTTCTAGACTTTTCCATGGTCAGAACCAGGAACTTTATAGTTAAACAAAAAGAAATCATGAATTTCCGATTCAGATTTAACATTACAAGGTTTTGAACGGCACATAAGAACTGTTTGCAGCTTTATTTTTTGTTGGGGCATAGCCCTGTGAGGCTATTCAGTTAAAAGGTGGGTCCTGCAGCTCCTAAACCGTCTTTCTATCGCCCTGTTACCAGCTTCATACACATTCAGGCCCCTTCGTTCCAGCTTATAGGGATTTTTTCCATTGCTGATTTAATTTGATTTTGTAATATATAAACTATATATGTGATTAAGAAAAAAAATTCTATCACAGGATGTGTTTGGAGAAGTCCTATTCTTGTCTCTCTCCCTCCCCCTGTTTCCGCCCTTTCTGAAGCTCCCTGTTTATGTTAGTCCTGCCTCATCCTTTCATTGATTCTTTGTGCAAAGGTGGGGGGGGGGGGTGAGTGCTTGTGCCGTGTGTGTGTGTGTGTGTGTGTGTGTGTGTGTGTGTGTAGGTGTGTGTTTGAGGCCCGTGGAGGCCAGGAGTCCCTTGGCAATATTTGTGTTTGATGTTTAACCAACTCTAACGTGGGCATCCTAAGAAGTGTTTCCAGTAAACCAAGGGATCTTGGTCAAAACTGCTAAAGAAAACCGCAGTAAATTAAGCACTCTGCATTTCCTCCAGGTCGAGTTCCAGAAACCGGAAGTCTGAATTTGAAGAAGGCTGGAGTAAACATTAACCCTGAAAATAAGAAGATCCTGGTTGATGCCCAGGAAGCCACTTCCGTCCCTCACATCTATGCCATCGGAGACGTAGCGGAGGTATGGCTCATGCCTGATACCTGCCCCAACCCCCACCCTGGCCAGACCTCAGGGACACACAGGGCTGACAGAGCCTCTGGACCAAGCCCCAGGGACTGTTAGACTCGAGTTCTGGAAAGAACTGGATGTCAGCCTCTGCTCTCTCGAATGCTCTTCCTTTCTGTGGAGGGCGGGTGGGGAAGGCTTAAAGATGGCTGAGAGCCCCTGCTAGCAGACTCCCGTCGGGAACCATCACTGTGTCAGCTCTGAGGGAACAGCACCTGGTCACACACACTGGTGCTGGCCTCACCTCCCTACAGGCAGGCACAGGTTGCAGGGCCCCAGAAATGTTGCTGCTGGACACAGCCTTCAGACCACGCTGGCCCCAGAGCACTGGGTCTGACTTCCTTGCCTCCATTTATGCTCTGATCTCTGGGTGGGTCCATACTCTCCGTGGGCTGTCAGACAGAGGCTGGGCCTCAGGACGCTGTAGCCTCACGGGGTATGGACCCAGCCCCACTCACAGGCCTGCTGCTCCCTCCCTTGGAAAGTAGGACGCTTACCACCTGTGAGTCCCTCGTGGAAGCCCTGCCCCCCCACCTCACAGGATCCTAGCAAGACCTGTAGCTAGTCACTTGTGGGGCCTCTGCTCCCCCAAGGCCCCAGGAGTAGTCGGCCTGTCCTGCATGTTATATAGCATGTCCTGAGGAAGGTGGCTCAGGAGAGTCCCTGGTCAAAGGGGACTGAGAGGGGCACCAGGCCCCCCAGACCCCTGCAGGCCTCTTGGCCTTGAGACCTGCTAGCTCCGTTGACATGTATGTTAGTTTCCTGGGGCTGCCACCACAAATCACCACAAACTGGGTGGCTCAGGACAACAGGAATTTATTTCCTCTAATTCTGGACACTAGAAGTTTGAGATCCCCCCTCCTGAGCCTCCAGGAAAAGGATCCTTCCTTGCCTCTTCTACTTGTTGCTTCTGGTGGCCCCAGACATGCCAGGCTTGGAGCTGCAGCTCTGCCATCTCTGTTCCGTCTTCACTGGGCCCTCCAGGGGGCTGTGTGTTCTTGTGTGTCTCTTATTAGGATTCTCTCGTTGAATTTAGGGCCCACCCTAATCCAGTATGACCTCATCTCCACCCCTACCTTAGTCATATCTGCAAAGACCCTTATTTCCAAATAAGGTCACACTGTGAGGTTCTAGGCAGAGTTAAATCCACCCTGATAGGCTGATTTACATTCACTCGTCAGATACTGACTGAGGACCCACAGTTCTGGCACCAGGCACTTTTCTGAGTTCTGGGGCCACTGCAGGAACAGATGAAAGCCCCAGCCCTTATAGAGCTGACATTCTGGTAGAGGTCAGAGATGACAAATAAGTAAGTAAACTATTTCAGATTCAGAAGATGCTTAGTGACCAGTGGTCAACACAGACCTAAAGGAGCGGTAGTGAGAGGCCTCTGGGCTGGGGAAAAGCTAGCAAAGGCATGGGGTTGCTCAGCGAGGATGCTTGTGCCCATGTGCACCCAGGAATTCACTTGGGGAAATGCCTGGGGGTAGGGTGTAGTTAAGGTGAGCAGATCCCTGGGTGGAGCATCCTGGAGCTGAGAGGGCACAGGTCGCCATTGACACTGATGCCGTGGGACCATCCTTCCCTCAGCGTTACCTGCCAGCCTCTGCTGTGGTCACATTTAGGGGGTTTTAGGAGAGCTTGGATACATGGGGACAGGCCAGGGCAGGGCCTGGGCATAGACTGGGACTTCCCTTTGTTCCTGAAGGGACAGTCTTCTCATCTGTCATGGATCTTTGGTGACAGCTCAGCTGGGGCGTGTGGTCAGAGCTCTGGCCAGCTCTCCTGCCAGGTCATCTTTGACCATCTAGTCAGCCTGTTGCTGTGGACAGAAGTGAGTGGCTTTACATGCCCCCAAGTGTCCCGTGGATCTGGCCCCCATTCCCCAGCAACGCAGTTATCAGTGTGATCTCTGATGGCCTGGACGTGGCATTCTCTGCCAGTGGCCTTCTGTATACATTCTGTGAGCTGTGCCCTAAGATAGCATCAGGATCCTGGGAGAGAGCCCAGTTCAAATAAGACTGCTCTCTGCACACCCTGGGAGCTGAGCGCGTTGGAGTCCCATCAGCTGCAGAGCCGTGCCAACACGGCAGAAACCATGTTGCCAGGAACACATGGCACACACAAAGGCGTTATTTATTCAAACATTAAATCCACTCTCCTGAAAAGGTCACTCTGAGCAGTCACAAGAGTTAACTCCCCACTGGTCCAGGTGGAGGGGGGACGGACATTGTTTAGTGCAATATTGTGCCGTGTGCCTGGAGGTTTCTGCACCTCTCCAGGCTCGGTGGAATGCACAGCCTGCTCTCCCGAGTTATCTCTGTGGATCTCCATTCATTTCTGGAATGTCAAACAACATCTGCATTTCCTGCTGCCATGGTG
Organism: Macrotus californicus; assembly: GCA_007922815.1. Taxonomy (NCBI): domain Eukaryota; kingdom Metazoa; phylum Chordata; class Mammalia; order Chiroptera; family Phyllostomidae; genus Macrotus; species Macrotus californicus. Next base: position 223,303 of record VMDR010000112.1, on the reverse strand, counting down.
GTGATTGGCAGCCTGTCCCAGGCTTATGTGTGCAGGAACGCTGGGGGCTGTGCCCCCACCACGCCCCCAGCAGGACACACACTGGGACAGAGGGGCCCCCAGCAGAGTGGCATTTTGATTTGGGATTTGTAATGGGCTGTGATGAGCTGTGTCAGGAGCCCACAGAAGGCTTCGAGGGCCCGTTTTAGCCCGAAGCACCGTTAATGTGAATGCTTGAATGGCAGCAGCATCTCTTTTGAACTTTGTTGTGGGGCCGGCTCTCCACGGTCACCAACATGAAGAAGGGGTTCAGAGAGAAGTCACAAGGGAGCGTGGGCACTGTGTGGGCTTGTCACAATCTCACCTCTCTGCCGGGCAACGGTGTCACCACCACAGGCGTCACCCAGAGCAAGACGGAGGGAGGGGAGAGAGAACCAGCAGACTCACTGAGGGCCTTGGTGCTACTGCCTCAGCACAGAGACCCAGCAGCAAACGGCATTTGGGGGTTTCTGATAGGGAGATGCCTCACTAGGAAGGTGATGGGGGGCTGCACGGACTCCCTTAGAGGATGGGCTGAACTAAGCCCCCACTCTTCCCTCCTGTCAGGGGCGGCCCGAGCTGACGCCCACCGCTGTCATGGCAGGGAGGCTCCTGGCCCAGAGGCTCTGCGGCCAGTCCTCAGAACTGATGGACTACGACAATGTGAGTGCTCACTGCCCTGCACAAGGCAAGGTTTAGCCTAGAGAGGGTTGCAGCTCCTCCTGGGGTGTGGGGGTATGTGCGTGCGTGCACATCTGTACATGTGTCAGTGTGTGTGGGGATGCATGCACGTGCACTTCCCTGTGTCCACAGGGTATATGGTGTGTGCAGGTATGCACATATGTCTGCATTGTTGTGCATGTCTGTGCGTGCGTGCGTGCATTGGGTGTGTATGCACATAGCTGCATGTGCATGTGTGTGGGTGTGTGCACATCAGTGTGTGTGCAAGCCTGCGTGCGAGGTTTGGCTTTGTGGGTGGGGCCCAGGAATAAGTGAGTCTACCCACTGCCAGCCAGCACATCTGGGGATTTGGCCTGACTCAGAACTTGCCTTCCAGGTCCCCACAACCGTCTTCACCCCGCTGGAATATGGCTGTGTGGGGCTGTCAGAGGAGGAGGCGGTGGCTCGCCATGGAGAGGAGCATGTGGAGGTAGGTCAGGGCCCTCGGAGAAGAGGCCGCCATGACATGACCCATGTGGCATTCCTGCCCCCAGACACGCCCTCCCCAACAGTCCCAGCAGACGAGCAGCAGTGCTGGCTCCCTGCTTCCCAGGGCCCACAGCTGGGCAGGGCAGGAGCCAGTGGGGCCTGCAGACCCAGAGCAATGGCTGTGATGCTGCAATGTGGTGGGAAGGGATTTGTGAGGCCGAAGTGTCAGAAGGCAGTCCCAGAAACTAGGGAGCATTGCGGTGTGACCCACCTCATGGGCACTCCTCTCCCTAGGCCTGGAAAGGCTTCTCTTGCACTCTGACCTCTGCTCCCTTTGTCCCCTATCCTCCTGCCCCAGTCTTGCCCCACCCTCGGGTACCTCAAATTCCTGGGACTCCCTGACTCCCCTGTGGTTCCTGCAGTCTGTGACCCCTCATCCCACCAGCACCATGCCAGCTTCTGCCTCTGCTCCTCTTCCCAGATCCTGCCAGTCCCCGCAAGCCCCCTGACAGCCCAGAACAGGGGTTTCATCAGACAAGACAAGGCTGCTTCGGGGGGTCCACTGTGGCCTGGGGGTGGCCACAGAATGTGCCCCAGGCAGCCTGGCAGGATGCAGTGAAGTTTTGGATGCAGGAAGCCTTCAGCGTGGCTTCCTCTTGCTGTTGCAGCAGCCTGCAGGCAGACCAGTGAGAAACCAGACCCCATGTGGCCACCACCACAGGGCTTGGTACCCTTTGGGAATGAGTCACTGGACGCCAGGGCCTGCCCCTTGCCCCAGCGCCCCAGTCCTCTCCATCAACGGGCCAGGCCTGACAGGCCGGCCTTTCCTTCAGCACTTTATTTGCTATTTTTGTTTGATTCATCACAAGTACACTGGGACATATGTTCGTGGCATTTTATAATGTTGTTTTATGTTTCACAATGTTGAATGGCCAAATACCCTTTGTTTGTTTTTTTTCCAATTCTGTCTTAGTTAGAACAATATTCTCTAAAGCTCCATTAATTAATAATGGCTGTGCAACACATGTGAGGGCCCTGCTCATTTTTTACTCAGCCGCAGCCCTGAGCACACTGTCGATCCCTTCTCGGGTGCTGAAAGCCTTTGTCCGACAGCTCCAGTGTGGGCCGGGGGCCACCCTGCGCCTGCCCCCTCCTCCCTGCTCAAGTGAGGGCCCACCAAGCACCAGGGTGCCTGAGGGAGGCCAGATGGCCACCCGCCAACCCACTGCTGTCCCCCACTGCCTCAGTCACCCTGTTCACCCTGCAGTGTCCACCCGATCTGCACTCCTGGGCAAGGCCCGTGCCTTGGGCAGAGCCTCAGGCTCAGTGCGGTGGTGCTAATCTGGCGCCTGCTCTGCTGCTGTGGATCCTGGGGGTCTTTCATGGCAGTCTCGGCCTGCGTGGGACAGGGTCTGTCCTACAGTGTGGCTCTGGCCATAGACGGCCCTCTGCTGTGTTCACACAGCCTGTCAGAGCTGGAAAAAGTCCAGGGGGGTTGATTGGCTGCAGCTGCTGATTCCAGGGATCATACCTTATCACCCAGGTTTATCACGCCTACTATAAACCACTGGAGTTCACGGTGGCTGAACGGGACGCGTCCCAGTGTTACATAAAGGTGAGTGTCCTTGTGGACCTGGGTCGGGGCATGCCAGGAGGTGACAGGGAAGGAAAATTTGGGGCTGGGGGAGCCCCAAATACAGCCCCGGGGTCCCACCTCCAGCCAGGTGACAGCTGACCATGTGACTTTCAGATGGTGTGCCTGCGGGAGCCCCCGCAGCTGGTGCTGGGCCTGCACTTCCTTGGCCCCAGTGCAGGTGAAGTTACTCAAGGATTTGCTCTGGGGATCAAGTAAGTCCCAAAGAATGTCGGCCGTTACACGAGGCCCAGACGGGTGTCCCTAGGAACATTGGCAGCTCTGCGCTGGAACGTCCACTGCGTTGACACTGCTTTCGTGTGGTGGTGTCCGTGTTTCCGGCAGAGTCTCTCCTTAGACGGGGTGGGTTCAGCCAGACAAGAGGCACTTAATTCTCCAGCCAAACCCTGTTAAGCCAGCCACACTGAGGGTCTCTATGGCCAGGCTACCTTGGGGGCACTGGGAGAACCTCACGTCCCTGGTGGCCCTTGGGGAGTCAGTCTTTGGGTCTTTTCTCCTCAGAATGAGCAGAGTTGGGGTACTTGTTCCTGGGGCCCAGTGCCCAGGTGGTCACAAGCAAGGTCCAGCCTCAAGTGTACTGTGAGAGCGGCATCGCCCCGCCCCCTCCCCCCTCCCAGCATGGGCATTCGTCTGCTGGAGCCCCGGCCATGACCTGTGTCTTGGGCACAGGCTGTGTACTGTGGGGCCCAGGGCTCCCTGGAGCCTTGGCTGACACAGGCTGTGGGTGTAAGTGGGTTGCACAGGTCAGTGAGGAGTTTGGGCAGCTGGGCGGGGGCTGTCAGAGGCCGGAGGGTGGGATGAAGCAGAGGAGAGAGGCTGAACTCCTAGAGGAAGATGTGTGTGCCGCCTGGATCCCCACATGTTCGTAGGTGATCGAGGTGATCACTGGGTTGTGGGGTCAGGTTCTCCCTGGAGGGGAAAGGGCGCTGAGCCTTGGAGGAGAGGAGAGCAGGCAGGGCTGGACTCACATCCTGGGAACATGTGTCTGTGGTCCTTCAACACGGGATTCAGATCATATCCCGTTCAGTCCAGAGTGGCCACTGGAAGGAAGCCTGCAGGCCTGGTGCGAGGCTCTGCTGCATCTTGCCAGAGCCCGTTGCGGGGAGGGCCATCCACCTTGGACACAGGAGAACAGCTAGGGGTGGCCCCTGCCTGGCCCACTGGGCTGCGTGGTGTGCTGGCAGGCCGGGCTGCCCACGGCTCCAGCCCAGAGGATCTCCGGGGCCGGTGGGACAGGGAGAGCCATGGCTCTCCCGCAAAGCCATCTCCATCCGCACGCTGGCGTGCTGATGCTCTTGCCAGGACTGACGCTCAGCTTCTGGAACAATGTCTGCAGAGACGCTTTCAAATGCGGCAGCTGTTTAAAACAGTGCAACCGCAAAGGGCTGATTTCTCTAACATACGCAGAACGTTTAGACACCAGCAGTCATGATTACAGGACGAATCCAGCAGAAAGATGGAGAACGGGAATAGGCAGTTCAGCAGAAATGAAGATAAAAATAAGTAGAAAGCTATATGTTTCGATCAGAATTTTAAAATATAATTGAAATACCAAGAGACCCTTTTGGGTGGTGAAGGCGATAGTTTCCCAGTGTCTGCACAGTGGAGCCGCGGAAGGTTTGAGCAAGTCAGTGGAGTGATGAGAGCCATGTGCCCGGCACCGTCGGGAGGGCGGACTGGCCCGTCCGTTGTAGGGCCTTCTGTCCACATTTGAAATGAACACACTGGTCATTCATGCTGGGACCCTCCCCACCAGATGGGCCTTCCAGCACATGTGGGCCGACGTAAGGGCGGTGCCCGTACACCGTGTGCCAGGGAGTGAACAGTGCACAGGGGATGGTTGTTGCTGAGCGTGCAGGAGGCACACGTGTGACAAGCACTGAGTGCCAAGCAGAAGAGCGGGCAGGGAGGGGGAGCTGGGCCGGTGCAGGCTGCGGTAATGAAAAGTAGGCCCAGGCAGAGGGAGAAAGTGGGCCCCACAGAAGGACCAGCTGGAGCCCCCGCCGAAGTAGAGCTGTGTCAAGTGGACCAGGAACAGCAGGAGGCCAGGCTGGAGCAAGTGGGGGACGTGTCAGGTGTGATGCAGGCTTGAGGTGGGGCTGCTTGGCCACTGCAGGCACCGGGCATTTTCTTGGAGGGAGATGGGGTGGGTCGAACAGGTGTTTCTGGCTGCTGGCTGGGGGAGAAAGGGTGGGAGCCAGGGCTGGGCAATGGTGAGAAGACCGAGACTTCCGAGGTGCCCCCCCACGTACCACCTTCCCAAGAACAGGGTAATATGAACATGCCTCCCTGCACTGCCTGACTCCCCCCTTCCCCTGCGTGCAGGTGTGGGGCCTCCTATGCACAGGTGATGCAGACAGTGGGCATCCATCCCACTTGTGCTGAGGAGGTGGCCAAGCTGCGCATCTCTAAGCGCTCGGGCCTGGACCCTACCGTGACTGGCTGCTGAGGGTAAGCCGCCATCCCTGCCAGGCCCAGGGCACACCGCACACCAGCGTCCCCCACAGCCAGGCCCTTTGGAGGTTCGGATCCAGGTACATGGCTGGGGTGGGCTTTGTGTAAGGATACAGCAGTGATGGGAGGGGGGAGGGTGCCACTGTGAACTGCTCTTCAGTGGTGTGGCAAGCTATACCTGCTGTGCCACCTCAGACAGGTGAGCCCTGGGCCCAGGCCATAGGAGCCAAAGAAACAAAGCTAGGATGGGAGTCCACAGTGGGCCCCCCACTTCCCTGGCCTGGCTGCCGCTGCTCCCACACGCTCCTTCACACCCATCGCAGGTAGCCTGTCCCAGGTGGGACACTGGGTATGGACAGCGACCCCCAGGCTGAGCTCAGTGGGCCACTGGGCGGGAGGAGAGGGCATCTCTCTCCTGCCTTACTTCTCGCAGAGCGGCGCCAGCTTGTTTCCCTCCCGCCCAGAAGGTGGAGATACTGCCTCGTGCACAGCTGTTGCTGCTCAGCTGGTTCTGTTCGAGCTTCGGGAAGCCAGGCTGGGCCAGCGGCTGCCGGAAGCCTCTGGCTACGTTGTTGTTCCCAACCCTCTTCTGAGGAGGAAGACATTAGCGAGACCCTCTCTGACCCCTGTCAAGGGGATGCCCATGGTCAGGGCCTTTCATCTCTCAGTCTGAGCACCCTCCAGCCCCAGCGGGAGGAGCCGAGTCGTGGCCGAGCGTCTCATGCACAGTGGGCTCAGGGCCTCTCCTGGGGCGCTCTGGGCACCCGCTCCCTCGTGGTCCCCCAACCAGGGCTGCCTTTGATACAGACAAACAAAGGGCATCCTGAGGAAACTCTTATCTGAGTGTCACACCTCAAAGAGCTATTTTGTTAAGAGCCTGCCATAAATTTTTATCATCGAAAAATATTTTTCACAGTACAATGCTCCCTGTGACTCATCATCCTGGGGGGAGCGCTCTTCGGGCTTGTTTCCCTTCTGCCCTGAGAGGCTCCCTGTGTGTGGCCACAAGAGATGTGGCCAGGCGTATGTTGGGGTGGTGTGGCCACCTCACGCTGACTCCCCATCTTTGGCAGGACATTGGAGACTCTCCCCACTGCCTGGAAAGCCCCCGAGGTAGCTGGTGTGTCTGGATGGACTACCGCTGTGCCCTGCAGGGATGGCTCCCGGGGGGTGTCAGCCCCCTCACCTGCACCGTCCACCCTCTCCTGTCTGGACTGGCCCTGTCCAGTCCCCAACGCCAGATGATGACGACCTGCGCAGAAACCCACCCTGTGGGCTGCCCACGTCAGAACCCCCCTGGTGTTTCTGGATTGCAAATAAAGAGGGTGTTTTCCTGAAATGTGCACAGCCTGTAGTGTCCCCTACTGGCCCCAAGATGGCCCAGGTGGGGGTGAGGCCTGGCCACCCACCCTGTCAACCCCCCCAATTACCTCCCTTTGTCATTTGGGAGCTGCTTCCACGTCGTTCTGCAATGGGAACTGGGGTAGCATCATTGCATTCCCAGCATCAGTGCCTTGGAAGACCCCAACCCTTCCTTCCCGGCACAGACCTCAGAGAATCCCTCCCGGGATCCCCTGTGTGCCTTACAGGTGCTCTGAGCTCCCACTAGGTGCTCAGGAGGGACGGGCAGCCTCTGGCTTTGTTCCAGAGCATCCTGCCAGTGGTGTGACCCAGCAACAGGAGTGGGCAGGGGTTTTGGAAGCCTTCTGTCCCATGAATGTCAGGCCCCTCATTATGTTTTCATGGTGGCCTCCAAGTCAGCGTGTCTGCTGTGTTCAGGCTAATCCTGCACATTGAGGCTTGATGGGCCCAGGGAGCATCCATCTGCACCGGCTGCACCTGTCAGTCACTGCAGAGAGATAGCGCTGACAGCGACGGGCAGGGCCTGGCATTGTGCTGAGGCTTTAGTGGCGGTTAATCTCGTGTCTTTCTTAAGAAAACATCACTTAGTCTGCCGGCCTGGGAGCCCTGGATGGGACCCTGCTTGTCAGCAAACAAAGGAATGTCTTTGCACCTTAATGGGCCTACGGGAGCCTCAGACTCTCTGTGTGGAGCGCGTGCAGGAGCTCTCAGACGCCCAATTAAGATGCCAAGTGCTGGGCTGGGCCGGGCCCTCTCGACAAGTGCAGTGCGAGATCAGCCGTGTCCCATTTAACGCACGGCTGGCGGCGCGCCCCATCCTGGATCCTGCTCGGAGGGCCGCAGGGCCGCAGGGCCGCCTCTCCGCTGGGAGGAGGTGCGCCCCTATCTTGGAGGCAGAGGTGGGATCTGCAGAGGTCAGCTGACACTTGGGCTGCCCAGGCGGCAAGAGGGCCCCTTGTAGGCAGGGGCTTGTGGATACAGCCTCTGCCTTGGGGCAAAAGAGGAACCTGAAATGGCCTTGTTGCTTTTTGTGATGATGGAAATGATGCTACCTGGGTGGGAGCCCTCAGCACACACTGGGCACGGCGTGCAGGTGAGGGTCAGGAATGCCCATCACTGGCAGCCAGAGTGCCATCCACATGTGCTTCCCCACACACGCCCTTGCCAGTTTTCTTTGCACACGCCTTCCCCTAGGATGGATCTTGCTCTAGCACACCTGCTGTGTCCGTAACGCCCACTTCTGTGCTGGGTCTGGCCTGTGCTCTCACCTGGGAGAGAACAAAGCATCCATGGTGCTGGGAACCCCCAGCCACCCTGTCTGCCCTGCGGGTGCTCAGGACAGCTCTTGGGGGATGCTGCCTGTGAGGCCTTGAAGCCCTACAGCACCCATCCCGGAGACCCCAGGCCCACTGGCTCCCCTGCAGAGGGGCTCACACCCTTCCAGTAAATGGTAGGCAGGGGCCTAGCCCAGTTCACTAGCAGGGGGTGTTCCAGGTGGAGGCCTGCCACAAAGGGCCTGGTCTTGGTGACTGCCATCACCTGGGCCACCTTCCAGCCACATGCCATGTCAGTATGCAATTGTCAACTAGTAACCTGGACATCCCACATGTACCCACTGCTCTGGAGGACCTGGGAACCAGATTCCAGGGTCCCTGGCCAGGCAGGCTCTTCCGAAAGTTGCTTCACCCAACAGGGCCCACTGCACACGTGGGTCTCCAGTCTAAATATGATCGTGGGTGGCAGGACAGAGCAACGAGCTGCAGTGTTATCTCTCCTGCTTGCCGCCTGGCTCCTGGCCCACTGCATGGCCTGAGGCCCCTCTCTAGGCCCACCCATACCCTGTGCCCTCCTCCCAGGGACTGAGGGAGGGGCCAGAGCGCCACAGGCCAGGTGCTCTCCACCTGGCCTGAGGGCCGCCTTCCCGCCGCCCTTGCATGTTTTTATGGTGCAATGAAAATATGATTTTAATTCCTCAGATTGTTTTGTGTAACCTACAATTACCCCCGGCGACGTCCTGCACGCTTCTGCTTATGCTCAGCTTGCGCAACAACATGGGAGGGAGAGGGGCTGCTGCTCAGGGGCCACACCACCCCCTCCCACCTCATCCTTGGCTCTGAAGCTGGGCAAGTCACCGTCTGGCTGGCCGCCACTCCTCCCTTCTCCAGCCCCGGAAGGTTTGAGGCCCCAAGGGAGGCAGATACACAGAGGAGGGGTGACAAGCAGTTACTGGGGGCTAGACTGAGGACAAAGAGGTGAGGCAAGGGAGGGGCGGTCCTTGCCAGAGGAGGGGGTCTAGGACTGACAGCTGGAGGCGCAGAGGGGGCACCAGCTCACTGGAGGTGGCCAAGATGCTCAGGCTGCAGTCCCCCTCCAAACCCTCTGCAGGCTGCTGGTGTCTTCCCACAACCCTGCCAAGGCCCCCAGCTTTTCTCGGAAATAGCAGGGAACACCCATCCCCATGCATGCTTCAAGCCATGCTTTAATGCAGCAGGGAGGCCTGGCTTAGGAAGTGACCACTGAGCTGGGCCAGGGGCCCTTGCAGGTAGAGCTATCCCAGGAGAAACAGGTCTGGGTCAGGTGGTCCCTATGGTTCAGGGTATGTGTGTGTGTGTGGCTTCAGGTTTGGGCTTGCCCCTGAGGACCCTGGGGTGGCTTATCCCACAGTGTCTCGGCCACACGCAGCACCTTGGCAGCACAGGCAGTGCCCTAGGCCCCGGCCCACTCCCCAGCCCAATGCAGTCCTGAGCCCTCACCCACTGCTCACTGCTGGGTGCAGAGCTGCTGGAGCTGCTGCAGTGCAAGTGACCCAGGACCCGGCAAGAGGGGCACTCTGAGTCGGCCAGGCAGTGTGCTTCTCAGGGCCCGTGCCATCTTGAGAGACCCATGGCTTCCAGGCCACGTCACTGAGCCCTCCGGGCCCTGTTCACACTCCAGGCACCCAGTGAGGGGGCTCCTTGCATTGCCTCAATGCCCCTCACTCACGTCACTTACTGGAAGTGCACACATTGGTGTTGGGCTCTTATGAGTACATCAGGGTCCAGACCAGGGTGCTTGGGTGGGCCACCGGGAGCCACGCCTACCTCCCTGAGTTGCTCACAGCTGGCTAAGCCTCCCAGTGCCCTCTGGGAGCCACTTCCCCTCCCTCCCAACCCCAGGGGTCCCCACCAGGCAGAGGTGGGGCTGAGTGACTGCAAGAGTGATGCCCCAGGGAGGGGGCAGGGTAGACAGGGGTTTGGACCGGTTTTACAGGTGCTGCTTCTTGTTCCACATGCACTTGATCGTGGGATGGCTAGGGCCATGACCTTCAGACCTGGGTGTGACAACTGCAGGACAGAGCAGCCCGGTGCCCTCCCCTGCAGACCTGCCCTGAGCAGGTCCAGTCTGCTGCCTACTTTTCCCTGTCCCACTCCTCCCCCATCTGCCGCCCCAGCTTCCAGCAGTCTCTCGGGTTTCTGGTGCTGCCACTGAGGGCTCTAGGAGCCCTGCACACCCTGGTCCCCGGCCAAGCACCTGTGCCTGCAAGGGCAGCACAGAGGCCATGGAGTGGGCCCCATGGGGCCCGGCAAAGCATCTTAGAGCTGAGCTCACCTAATCCCAGCCCCAGCGTGCTATGGTACTCGGGTTTCCCTAATCCCGAAACCCAAACCAGGGCCCAGCAGCCTTCCCAGCGCCATGTGAGGGGGCAGCAAGAAGACCCCCACCGTGCGCCTGTTGTGTTTAGAGCTGACCCCCACCAGGACAGGACAGGGAGTTGGGCACCTACAGGGTGAGAGCCAACCCTGACGAGCCTGGTGAGCTCAGGAAACAGCTGAGCCCTCGGCTGCCTGGCTGGTCCAGGCAGGAATTGAAAGCTGGTGGTGACAGCAGAAATAGCAGGCTAGGCAGGCCCGCCTCAAGCCTGCTGAGGTCCCGGCCTCTAGGGTTTCATGGGACAGTGATCTGGCCATGAAATTAAGCTTTTTTTTCCCTAATAAAATTGGGATCTTTTTGGCTTATAACTGATGATCAAATAACACCAAGTGCTTGGGAATAAAGTGGACCCACAAACAAGAGACTGTGTGACCTCGTTACGTAACAGCTGGGGGTCAGGAGCCAGCTGGGCCCAGCTCCCTGCCCTGACCACCGACCCAGCCATGGCCCGCAGGGGACTGGGCACCAGGCACATGTATGTGAACAGCCCAGCACGGGGCACCCTGCAGGCTCCCTTGTACAGTTCTGTTCGCGAGGCACACAGCCTGTGTCTGGTGAGAACGGTGAATGGCACCTCGTGGTCTTTGGCATCTTTGAGGAATTTTCATACCCAAAATTTCCCCAGAGCAGATGTAATTAGCTCTTGTACTAATACAGGGTCAAGATAGGAGACAGAATGTGAGGAGATCAAAGCAACATCTGAATGTATTTTTGGGGGGGTCTCCCACTTGACAAATGAGAAAACTGGTGCCCAGAAGTCTGTGGGTCACAGTGTTACAGCCACACTGCCACCTTGTCCGTCGTGGCCTTGGTGCCAGGCCTCTGCCTGTGGAAGAGGGTGGATGGGAGGCGAGACCTCCAAAGTGGCTTCAATGGCTCATTGTTCAGCCCATGGTGGCTGGAATTGGGCCGGGTGATGATAGTAATAAAGCCCTAACAATTAACAGAGGTTGGGTTTCCACAGCTTGGGGAGTGTTTGATTTTCAAAGTCTTTGGGAGGGGAGAAGGTGTATAAATGGAGTATGTTGTTCACATCAGCACACTCCTTACAAGTCCGGAGTTCCATTCAGCGCCTTACATCTCTCCAAAGGTGTGATACCTATCAGCTCCCTGGTGCCTGAGCACGTCAGGGCGGGAAGCTGCCCCAGGAGGCCCAGGCACAGCCTGAATGAGTGTTGCCTTGACCAGCTCAGACAAGCTCTGACCCCCACTGGGGGACCTGATGCCTCAGTGAGTGGGGCTGCCCCTCCCACTCCTGCCTTGTACTTCCTCCCACAGCACACTGCTGGCCCTCACTCAGCCTTTGTTCACGCTGTCCCCTCAGCCCAACACGGTGCACCCACCTTCTGCCCGTGTAACTCCCGCTCTTTGGTTAAGATTCAGTGCCGAGCTCCCCTCCAGGAAGCCTTCCCTGACACCTGGCAAGGGGCCAGCTTAGGGCTTCCACGGAACCCTGGTTCTTTATTACCACCTTTTCCTCTCTTGCCCTGAAGGAGCCTCCCTTCTCACATCTTCGTCCCCAGCATAGTGCCTGGTGCTCAGAGAACAGCAGCCCAGTGAATGTCAGTGTGAAGTTTTTATGTGATGCTTCCTATTCTGACATGTCCACCAGTGCCCTGCTCTGTAAGATCTGAGTGCGTGTGCTCCACACTAGACAGCCATGGAAAGGGGGTGTGGCTTAGAACCTGACCTGACTTCCTTCAGTTTCCCTCCTCCCAGTGCTGACGTGCCAGGACCACACCAGGAGGGCACAACAGCAGGTCTGTCCCAACATCTCAGCAGGCACTGAGTGTCCTGACCACAGAGGCAGGCATAACTGGATTGAGGCTTGTAAGGCGAATGGATGGAGGGCCTGGTCTGGGCAATAACTGAGCAGGTTGGATAGGGCTAACTTTTCCACAGATAGAAACGACCAACTCCAGGCAAAATAGAAAAGATAACTCTTTGAAAGCACTGAAGATCACCCCAAAGCAGCCAGAAACTAGAGGGCATCCCACCACTGGAAGAAGAGAAATGCACTAAGATCCTTGTTTATACTGCTTTTACCCTGAGGGCCCACTTTAGGGCACCGCATAGGTGACAGCATGTGAGAAGCCATAGTTCTATGGGCTCAAGGTGCCAGAGAACAGAGTTTGGGTCAGCCAGAGGATCTGGGAGCGAAGGAGCAAATCCTCAAACCTACATATAAACTCCCCTCGAACCCTTGGTAGACTGCTGAACTGCACACACGCATGACCAAGATTCAACAAGTTTTGGGGGGAGATAAGAGCACAGAGACCCAGCTCTCACCTCCCACAGGGGAGGACAGGGCTTGGGTCACGAGTCCTGCCACATTACCGGGGCTGTGTGCGTACTGCGGGCTCTCCCCTGTCCCCTGGGACCACAGACAGTCCCCGCTGTGGAAGAAGAAATCACGGCCCAGGACTAAATAAAGGGTGTGCACTAGGACTAGAGGCAAAACCGCCAGAGACCCGCCCTAGCAAACATAGAACCAATCGAACTCTTCAGATCCGAAGATAAGAGAAAACCCTGAAAGCAGCCAGAGGAATGAGAACACATTACATATGTCTGCCTTCCCAGCAGGAAAAAAAAATGCAGATCAGAAGCAATGAAACAAAATGTAGGTGCAGAAAAGAAAAGCCCACCCAGAAATGGATTACAATAAAAATACGTTTCACTGAGGGAGACAGGAAAACATTTTTGGATAAATGACAGCCGAGGTAATTCCTCATCAGAAGGCTCTCGCCGTAAGAGCTGCGATGGGCAGTTCTTCGGGCTGAAGAGAAATCACACCCGCTTTGGACACTGAGGCTGATGACCGAAAGCAATGAGGAAAACCAGAAATGGTGAAAATGTAGGTAAATTTAAAAGACTATTTTTCCTTTCTCTTATCTTCTTTAAAAGCACTGATTACTTAAAGTAAGAGTTAGAACCATGTACGAGGGGTTTTATATGACTAAAGAACACATACCAACAGCAGAAAGATGGCTGCAGGGGGAATCACACGTGTCAGGGTTCTTACAGTGTCAGTGTGGGGTGGTACAATGTTAAATGGGTTACAGTAAACTAAATATGTGTGTTGTGACTCCTAAAGCAACCACTAAATACAGCACAAAGAGGTACAGCTAAAAGCCAATAGAGGAATTAAAATGAAATACGAAAAGAATTGACATAACCAAAAGAGGAAACAAAAGGAGTAACGGAAAAGAAAAAAGGAGAAAGGAAGGAGGGAAGGGAGAAAGGGAGGGAGGGAGACAATTAAAATGACCAGTGTCGCAGATGAAAGAGGTAACACTGTTACAGAGCCTAATAGGCATTAAAAAGATAAAAAGGCAACAGTATGAACACAATTTGATACATTTAACAAGTTAGACATGAACATATTACTTTCACAAGAAGTAGAAAATATGAATAACTTTGTGTCTATTAAAGAAATTACATTCTTTATTAAAACTATCCCATAAAGAAAATTCTAGGCCCAGATGGTTTCACTGATGAATTTTAGCAAACATTTAAGGAAGCAAACATACAGACAGACAACATAAGGCCGACCCACACCAATTATTTCAGAAGGGTAGAGGAGGAAAAAACACTTCCCATGGTAGTTTAAGAGGCCAGTATTACCCTGATATAAAGCCAGACAAAGACATTGCAGGAAAAGAAAATAACAAACCCATATCCCTTACGTATGTAGATCAAGGTCCTTAGCAAAACATGAGTGCTTGAACCTAGGACTACATGCAAAGAATTCATTATGGCCAAGTGGGGTTTTTATCCCAGGCATGAAACTGGTTTTACATTCAACACCCGGTCCTTGTAATTTGTCACATTAACAGAATGAAAAAAAATAAAAATAACTGTGATCATAGCAAAGGTGGAGCAAAAGCATTTGACCAAATCCAACACTCATTTTTGAAAGAACAATACTTCTGCAAACTAAGACTCAAAGGAAACTCCCTCGGCCTGATAAAAAGACATCTATGGAAAACATCGACAGCTAACAGCAGACTCAATAGTGAAAGATCAAACACTCTCCTTCTGAGAGGAGGAAGGGGTCAAGGACGCCTCCTCCTTCCACTTTCACCGAACTTGGTAACTGCAAGTCCTGGCCATTGCGATAGGCCAATTAAAAAATCATATAGTTATATGTACATACATGAATGTATGCACACTCTATATATAGATATACAAATACCATATATATAAAAGAGAGAAGGGTAATTGCCTTTATTTGTAGATGACATGGTTGTGTACATAGAAAATCCCAAGGAAACTTATAGATTTATAAACAACTACTAGAACAATTAAGTGAATTTGGCAAGAGCATAAGATAAAGTGTCAATTCTATTTTTACACACTAGCAAAGAACAACTGGAAAATAAAAATTTTAAAATACTATTTACAATAGTATCAATACCCCTAAAATGTTGAGGGATAAATTTTACAAAATCCTTGCAAATCTGTGCACTGAAAACTACAACACTTCCTGAAATTAATGAAGACCTAAAAAAATAAAGAGATATAATCCGTTCACGGATTGGAAGATTTGATATTGTTAAGCTGTTTTACAAGGGCAATAGTCCCATTTATGAGGACTCCACCCTCATGACATACCCATCTCTGAAAGCCCCACCTCCTAATATCATCACAGGGGGGCAGGGAGGGAGTGGGAGAGTTTCAACATATGGATAGGGTAGGGGACGCACACATTCAATCCATAACAAGGCTGAAGCCCGAGGAACCCCAGGGGCACCAGGCTCAGCACCCAGCCCACTGGCTAGGTTGGAAGGGTCTCCGAGGCATCCATACTAATCGTGTAGGGCACAACCCACTAGCACGGCAAGAAAGAGACCCCTTTCTGGAAAATGACACTGGAACTTCTGAGAAGGCACCAAAGGGTTCAACTTCTGTTAGAGCAAGAAGGGGCTTGATGAACAGACTACCTCTCCTGGTTCTGGGCTCTGAATGTCTACCAGCTCAGTCCAGGCAAGGGCTCTGATAAAGGTCCAAGGGCAAGAAACACAGGTGGCTTGAGAGGCTGACGTCCTTGCGCAGGTGGTGGCAGCTCTCTTGGCAGCTGCATGTCCCTGCTTTCTTGCTGCCCCCTGTCTCTGGGGGGCCACAGTACTGACATCAACCCCGAACACTCAGAACCAAAGTCCTTACTCCAACCTCCCCGGCCTGACCACCGCCTCTGAGCCTCCCAGTTCAAATCCGCACATGTCGCACCCAAGACAAATGGGGGCACTTCCAAAGGAGGGGCAGGAATTCTCAAGTGCACCATTACTCAGGCAAGTTCTGGCCTTCACAAAGCCTAACTTCTCCATCTGTGAAATGAGCTGACTCCTGCCTCATTGGATGAGAAGCCTGAGATCGCGTGCTGTGCCCTGGATGGGCTCTCAGCAAAGCTAGCTCACCCGGCTACGCGGCTGAAAAGCAGCACTGGGTCCTCCTAAGGATCCAGCTCACAGGAAAGTTAAAACCATTTAAAAACATATATAAAAATCAATGTAATACAACACATCAATAGAAAGAAGGGGAAAATCCACATGATAATTGATACAGAAAAAAGCATTTGATAAAATTCAATATTTTTTCATAATAAAATAGTCAATAAACTAGGAATAGAAGGATGCTTCCTCAATATGATAAAGGTCATATGTAGAAAACCTTCAGCCAAATCACACTCAATGGTGAAAAACCAGCAGCTCTTCCTGCTTTTACCACTTCTAGTCAACTTCGCGCCGGAAATCCTAGCCAGAGCAGTAAGGCAAGAAAAAGAAAGAAACCCATTCGAATTGGAAAGGAAGAAGTAAAATTATTTGTCTGCAGATGATATGACCTTCTACAAAGACAACCCTAAAGATTTCACAACAAGCCCTGGCTGGTGTGGCTCAGTGGATTGAGTGCTGGCCTGTGAACCAAAGGGTTGCAGGTTCAATTCCCAGTCAGGGCACATGCCTGAGTTGCAGTCCAGGTCCCCAGCAGGGGGTGCATGAGAGGCAACCACACAGTGATGTTTCTCTCCCTCTCTTACCCTCTCCCTTCCCATCTCTAAAATAAATAAATAAAATCTTTAAAAAAAAAAAAAAGATTTCACAACAACACTGCTAGAGGTAATACATGCATTGAGCAAAGTTTCAGGATACAAAATCAACACACAAAAGTCAGCGTGTCTCTCTACACTGACAAAGAACAATTCTAAAAAGGAAATTAAGAAAGCAATTCCACTTACAATAACATCAGAGTATAAAATATATAGAAATGAACTTAACCACTGAGGCAAAAGACTTGTACACTAAAAACTACAAAAAAAAAATCACTGAAAGAAGTCCTAAATAAATGGACAGTCATCCTATACTCGTGGAGTGGAAGACAATATTATTAAAATATCCATATACACAAAGTAATGTACAGATTAAATGCAATCCCTATCAAAGTCCCAACAGTTTGTTTTTTTCAGAAATAGAAAAACCCATTCTAATATTCATATAGAATCTCAAGGGACCTCAATAACCAAAGCAATCTTTTTTTTTAAAGATTTTATTCATTTATTTTTAGAGAGAGGGAAAGGGAGGGAGAAAGAGAGGGAGAGAAACATCAAATGGTTACTTCTCTCACGCCCCCAACTGGGGACCTGGCCCACACACCAGGCACGTGCCCTGACTGGGAATCAAGTCAGCAAGCTTTTGCTTTGTGGAACTGCTGACATCCAAACAACTGAGTGACACAGGTCAGGGCTATCATCAATTGATTTTTGACAAGGGTGCCAAGACCTTTCAATGGGGAAAGACAATCTTTTCAGCAAATGGTGCTGGGAGAACTGGATGTCCACATGCCAAAAATGAAGTTGGACTGTAACTTTACACCAAGTTATACAAAAATAACCCCAAATAGACCAAAGACCTAGAGCTAAAACTATAAAACCCTTAGAAGAAAACAAGGGAAAATCTCCACAATTTTGGATTTGGCAATGATTTCATGGATATGACACCAAAACGACAGAAGAAAAAATGGGTAATTCTACTTTATCAAAATTAAAAGATTTGTGCATCAAAGAAAACTATCAAAAGAGTGAAAAGATAATTCATAGAATGGGAAAAATATCTGCAAATCATATATCTGATAAGAGGTTAATAACCAAAATATACCAAAAAAGACCTCCTACAATTCAACAACAAGACAAATAACCCAATTTTAAAATGGGCAAACATTTGACTAGACATTTCTCCAAAGAAGATACACATACGGCCAACAAGCACATGAGAAGATGCTATTACTAGGCACTAGGGAAATGCAAACCAAAACCTCGAGGTACCACTTCACATACATTAGGATGGCTATTATTCAAAAAGCAGAAGGGAGCAAATGACTGTGAGGATGTGGAGAAATTAGAAACCTTGTGCATTGCTGGCAGGAATGTAAAAATGGTACAGCTGCTGTGGAAGAGTTTGGCAGTTTCTCAAAAAGTAAATGTAGGATTATCATATGATTCAGCAATTCCACTTCAGGGTATGTACTTAGAAGCCTTGGAAGCAGGTCCTCAAACAGATGTTCCTAACAGCGCTGGTCACAATAGCCAAAAGATAGAAGCAACTCAGGTGTCCACTAACGGATAAATGGACAAACAAAATGTGGTATGTACATATAACGGAATATTATTCAGCCTTAAAAAGAAACAAAATTCTGATAGGTGCTACAACATACATGAACCTTTAAAACACTATTCTAAGTGATGTGACAACGTATGCTTCCGCTTACAGAAAGTACTTAGGATAGACAAATCAATACACACAAAGTAGAACAGAGGTTACTGGGGCAAAGGGGTGGCGGTGAGCAGTGGGTGTTTCCTGGGGACAGTTTCTGTTTGGGGTGATGAAAAGTGCGGCAGCTGGATGGTGGCGAGAGGCTGCACAACAGTGAGTGTCATTGTGTACCAAACTGTGTACCTACCAATAGTTAAAATGATAAGCTTTATGTTATGTATATTTTACCACAATTAAAATATATATACTCATATACCTAGATAGCCTGAATTTCTTTAAAAAAAAAAAAACAATTTGGACCAAAAATGTCTTTTTCTGATGGCCTGGCCCCAGCTGAATTAGTCTTTTGCACAAGCCTGCGCGGACCCTGAGCTGGCCTTTGCTGCCTATCGCCTGAGGTAAGCCAAGTTGTCGGGAACTCCCCCTCTCCTCTGAGGCAGGAAGTTTAAATTATCAGGTCAATTAGGAAAGATACAACCGAAAAATGCAAGTTTCATTCACGCTTCAAGGAGGCGTTTCCTGGCCGGGTGCCACTTTTATTATTTTTGGCGGAGGCCGCTGAAAACCCCACAGACCCGGTGAAGGTACAATGTGATCTTTGATTTGTGTTTCAAAGATCAAAGAAAGTGAGTTTGGGTGTAAATGCAGATAACATTTCAGAGACCCTTTCATGAAAGGAGTCACTAGATTACGTGTGTGTTCGCCTTGGGAAAGATCATTTTCCAGTAAATTCGGCCGTCCGTGGCCCCAGTCACTCCTGGCCTGCATCCAGGTCCTTGGCCCACAGGATATGAGGTCCTCGGGCTGGGGGCTGGCACCTTCTCCCCACCTCTTGCCTGGGCACCGTGAGTGGCACCTTCTCCCCACCTCTTGCCTGGGCACCGTGAGAACGGGAGGAGGCAGCCCGGGGCAGTGCACGTGCACGGGAGGAGCCCCCACTTTCATCCTCCAAGGGCTTTTCCAACATCTCTGGGTGCTGACCGGCACTCCACTCCTGGGCAGCAGGCTTGGCCTTTGCAGCCTACCCTCCTTGTCCCCTCTGGGTCCAGCCGCGGCTGGAGTAGAAGTAAACCCACCAACGATAAGAAACCCACAGGCCCTGCCTGTCAGAACGCAGGGGGGAAGGTCCTTGGGGAAGGCGCTGCCTGGCCCTCTCGCTCTGCGCTGGAGATGTGTAGACCCAGGCCTTTCAACACGGGGTACTGGGTGTTGAGAGAAACTTTACAAAACACAGCTGCGGTCCCTCTATGCCCAAACCCTCCCTACTGGCCGCAGCCCCTCAGCTGCAGTGGCATCAGACCCCGCACCTCTGCGGGAGCCAGGTAGGCGCCCTGGCCCTTCCCACTAGCTACTCAGTGCTCACCCACAGCGAATTCCCCGCCCGCTCGCCCGCGTAGCTCCGCCCACTCCGTCCGCCCCGCGCCTGCGCACGCGACCCCGTGTGCTCTCGTGGCACTTGGCGCGGAGCGGGGCGGTGAGCGATCCCATCACCCCTCGCGCTGCGCTGCCGCGCTGGCAGGACCAGGGAGCGTCTGCGCGGCCGCGGCCCCACGGCGCACGGCGCAGGCGCAGCCCGACTGGGAGGCCAGCGTGCGGTGGGCCGAGAGCCAGTGCGGGGACGCACGGGAAGGCCATGCGCACGCAGGGGGTGTGGCTGCACAACGCAGTGGAGCGCTGATCTCCTCGCTCCTCGGAGTTGGAGTTGCTATCTTCGGCTCGAGGGTCAGTGGGGCGGTGAGAACCCGGGCGTCTAGCGGTGGGATCCCTCCCTCCGTCCCTTCCCAAATCCCCTTCTGCAGAGATGTGCTCGGAGTCCTCGGACTGGGTCCCCGCTGCCCTGGCTAGTGGGCCTGAATTTATCAGTCCACGCTGGGGGCTGAGAGGGTGCCTGGAATAATTTTCTATTGGTTCCCGCCGTCCCCGTCCCTAGTAGCGCCCTTCACTCTGCTCACGGCGGTCGATCTTGTTCTCCACTTTCTAGGTGACACTTGGACACTCGTCCTAGGAGGGAAACGCATCCGCAAGGTCTCTGGCTGCAGATCCTTGGGCCCTCCTCGTGGGCGCCTGGCGGAGCTGTAGGTGGGTCGCCTTCTTATTGCGGTGGAGCTTGTGAGCTCAAATCCCCACGGTTTCCTGCATGGCTGTTGCGGGCGGGGTGGTGCCAGTGGTCTGCCCTAAAGCAGAGGCACTTGCTATGAGGCTTTGGGCAAGTTATTCTATTCCTGGGGCCTCGGGGTCTCCTCAGAGCAGAGAATGTTCCAGTGTTCCAGGGTGCTGGCTCTGACTTTGCTGAGGCAAGTGCGCGTGAGTCGCGTTACTTGCTCCTTAATAGAATGCTGTCCAGTCCAGGAGAAGGGCCCAAATTCTTCAGTGTCAGGCAGGGTGGGGAGAGAAATGAAAGAGACCAATAGACTGATAGGCGTGGGAGAGCCAAGGTTCTGTCACCAGTCAGGCCCAGGCTTAGGAAGGTTCAGGCGCATGCAGGGCTGGCTGTTTGGCACAGGATTTTCTTCCTGAGGTTGCAGAGGACACACAGGAATGCTGATGAGTGGGGAGGGTGACAAGCTAGGGTTCTGAGTGGGGGTTGTGAGGGCTGGACTGGGAGAAAGGGAGGGCAGAGAACTGGGGTGGGTTGACTCCTGGGCACGGGATGTATGTGGTCTCTGTGGGTGGTCTGGCACCTAACTTCAGATTAGTGAAAGGAGCTGCAATGTGGTTATTGCTTTTCAGAGTTTGGTAAGGGACTGGACTGGACTCTGAGTGTACAGCATTCCTATGCTTCTCCTTGGGCCACTGCTGCTGGCAGGCCCTAGCATATTCTTTCCTTGTATTAGGATGGGAAGGGCTTTTCACATGGAAGACTGCCCCCAGAGTAGAGGATGTGTCTGAGAGGTTCCGTAATGCTTGGGTGGCAAAGGTAGGGGTCGGTGGCCCTGGCAGCATTGAGTGCTGCAGGCCACCCTGGAAGGTTCTGGACAGAAGATACAGAGCTGTGCTTTCCTGGAGGAACTTTCATTAGGGGTAGATGAACACATAGGAAACTGCACATTAAGGTGTGGGCAGGCCGTGGTGCCCCTCGGTCTGAACTGATGGGGCATTGGGGAATAAGTGGAGGCGTTGTTGGAAAAGCTGTACAAGTTGGGGTGAAGCAGAGTTCTGTGGAGGCCGTGAGTGGACCTCAGTTTGCAGAGAGCCTAGGGAGGTGGCTACCGTTAGGCTAGGCAGTGTGAGAGCCTCGGGGGAGGGCTGCCTGCACTGGCAGAGAACTGTGCCTGCTGATAGTCCCAGCCTCCTTTCCCACTTCAGGGCTCTTTGGGCTACTCAGGGTTGATGATCATCGCTGTCCAGGCCCTTTGCAGGAGGGAGGTGAGAGAAGGTGTAGCCAGTGGGTTTAAACTTGGAGTGTCAGATACGGGGCTTTTGACAGGGAAGGAGGTGCAGGGAGGTGGTGTCCAGGGTCGGGGTGGCATTGCCTGTAGGCTGTACTCAGAGTCGAGAGGTGAGTCTGGAAGACCTGGGCTTCTGTCACACATGTAGGGAGCATCTACCATGCTCCTGATGCAGTGATGTAAAAGAATCCTATGACCATCTGTGTCGTAAGTTAGTGTTAGTGTCTCGGGCAGCTAGAAATTCCTCCTGAGCAGACTGTAGTGCATAATTGGTGTGGTGAAGTTGATGGTTAAGTGTTTGGTCTCTAGAGCCAGGTTCAGCTGCCTCTGCCACTTACTGGTTGGTGTGTGGCTGCAGACAAGTGACTTCACTCACCACTCTGCCTCGGGGACCATTATTATGGTACCAGCCTTATGAGAGGGTCAGTGTTTGGTGTGGATAGAGCACTCGGTAAAAGGTTGCTACTGTCATTCTCCTGAAATTCCCAGATAGCCTGGCTGCTCACGGAAGCCCAGGGGGTTCTGATCTGGCCCCCTTTCCTTCTCCTGGTACTGACAGCATCTGCCATCATACCTTGTCCTTGAAATGTCACAGGTGGCATTTGCCCGCCTTCTTGGACCTCCCAGGCCCTTCTTCCATTCAGAGCTCCTTGTGGGTTACCTAGGGTTTACCTGCTTGTTGCCTCCTCTTGCAGCCCATTGGTGATGGTTGGGCCTAGTCTCCGCTCTTCCCCACCTTGTTTTTGGACAGATTGCCCTGGATGGTGACCTGCGTCTGACAGTCCCATCAGCTCTTCTCAGCTGTCCTGAGGCCGCAGCTGTCAGCTCCCCTGACCCTCAGCACTTGCCTGGACCGCCTGGGGTTTGCCGCACCCCTCTGCAGCCCATCTTTGTCCTCTTGTGTCCTAAGTGTCGCTTCTGACCCCCCTCCCCTCCCACGCCATCTCTTCCTCCCTTTTCCCCTTCTTTGTAGTAGTTGGTCCAGCAGCCTCCCTCCACTCCCAGCATGCTTCGTGGCTGGCGCCGGCGGCAGGGTCCTCGAAATCCCATCCGGGCTGCAGCCAATTATGCCAACGCACACCCTTGGCAAGAGATCGACTGGGCCTCTCCTGGGGCTGCATATGCCCCCCTAGTGGATCCCTGGATTGAGCAGCCCTGCTGTGGGGACCCTGTGTGCGTGCGCACAACCATGGAGCAGAAGCACACAGTGAATGGTGAGGCCACAGAAAGGGGTCCCCCTGCTGTACACATGCCCGGCCCACGACCCTTCAGGGTGGACTTCCACTGGGTGCCAGGCTCAGATCCAGGCACCTTCGATGGCTCCCCGTGGCTGCTGGACCGCTTTTTGGCTCAGCTAGGTGATTACATGTCTTTCCGCTACGAGCACTACCAGGACAACCTCAGCCGTGTCTGCGAGATCCTGGGGCGCCTGACAGGCCGAGCCCGGGCATGGGCAGCCCCCTACCTTGACGGGGACCTACCCCTGCCTGATGATTATGAGCGCTTTTGCCAGGATCTCGAGGAGGTTATTCAGGACCCGAGCAATTTTGCTGAGTACCGTGCTGCGGTGCCCTACCCCTTGCCCCCCGCCTCAAGCCAGCCTCCAGTGGCCCCGCAG
This sequence comes from Macrotus californicus, assembly GCA_007922815.1. Lineage (NCBI taxonomy): Eukaryota > Metazoa > Chordata > Mammalia > Chiroptera > Phyllostomidae > Macrotus > Macrotus californicus. The sequence goes on along the minus strand of VMDR010000112.1, from coordinate 200,203 downwards.
CTACCTGTGGTGAGGCAGTACCTAGCTAGGTTCTCGGACGCCCTGGCACTCAACATGGACGCTACCCCTAGGCCTGTCCCAGCCACTCTGGCCACTCCTGCTGTTCCTAGTTCCAACTCTGCATTCAGAAATGCTCTGCCTGAGCATCAGCTGGCCAAGGAAAGCAGCCCTGGGCCCACTGAGCCTCCTACCTTGTCCAATTCTGCATGCAGCACCAAACCTGCTCTGGTGGGGCCAGCCTCCTCCCATCCAAGGGAGGGGGCCCCCAAACCTGTCCTTGTACTTGCAGAATCTGCTAACCCCCCTGCCCAGAAACTAGATCCAGCTCTCCCAGGGAGTCCAGAACCCCAGAAGACAAAGGAGGAGGTTTCTGAGGCAGAGGGAGACCAGGAGGCATCTTTAGGTGACCTACAGGGGGTGGTGGACACCCCGGAGACCCCAGGAGAGCTTCCATTTTCTTCTGCTCTCCATCCTGCAACCCTGAATTCTAAACAGGGTCCAGGCAGGTGCAGCAGTGGCCCTTGTGATGAAATGGCCTGCGTAGCCAAGGAGCTCCACAGCCCCCCATCAGGACCAAGTGGCATTGCCAGGTGACTTTCGACATAGTACTGCCGTGTGTTGCGCTGTCCACTTGCCCTGTTGCTGGGCAGGAGTGCACTTGTTTGGACTCTGCCTTGTCTGAGCACGAACAACCCCCTCGCCCACCACAGCAGAACATGGGCCTCTGCCCTGAACTCATTCTCTGACTTCCCTGGTGGCCCAGAGGCTGCTTTCTGCTAGGCTCTCTGTAGCATCCCCACAGCAGCCCTGGGAGGGCCATCTCACCCGGGTTTGTGCCTGCTAGTTGAGCAGAGGTCTGTAGATGGGTCCCCGTCAGGTATTTGCACCATCTTTGTAAACCCGACCCACCCAAGCACACACAAACTACCCCCCACTCTTCAATCCTGGCTGCACCTGGACTTGGTCTGTCATGCCAGCCCTGTTTGGATCTGGTCCCTGGATGGTCTTTGCTTTGCCCCCTTCTCCTGCAATCTCTGCTTTCTGTGGCCTGCCCTCTGGGCTGGAATTGAAGGAAGGTTGCATGGAGGAAGTGGCCACCCATTGTTAGTGTGAGTGGGATGGTCTTGGTGGAGAAAGATGCTTTTCTGTGGTTTGTGAGCAGCCCTGGTCAGCTGGGAAGGCTCAGTACAGGAAGGGGAGATGCAAGCCACCTTTTAGCCTCAACCCCATTCCAGGCATTTTTCTCCCTCTATACGTACGTTAACATTCTAGTCACCAGATTTTCTTAGATTTTTCATCTGAGTGCCTTTACCCCTGCCGCCCTCCCTCTTTTCAACAGCCCCTGCCTTCTCGCCCACTCTTGCTCATGGCTGATTCAGCACTGAAACCCCCACACTACATGACTTGTACCACTGGGTAGACTGTGAGCCTCTAGGGCAGGGGGCTCTATCTTAGCTTATGTTCCTGGTACCCAGCCGGTGCTCATTAAATGTGTGTTGGATCCATGGCTGAGCCTGTGGTGTGGTGACTGCTGACAAGCAGAGCCTGTTCCGCTGGCAGCAACACTGGGCCCATGCCGTCAGGAACAGAGAGGCTAGGCCCCAGCCACGAGCACACCAGCTCAGTGTCACATGTGTGGTTGGGAGCTTTGAGGATGGAAAGGTCTGACTGAGGAGTTGGGCTGTCTGGGTGGGAACGGGAAGAGTGACGCGTGGAGTGTGGCCTTGAGAACGGACTTCTGAGAGGGGAGGTGAAGTGAGAAGGAGGCAGCAGGGAGCTGTGAGGCCCCCGGGGGCCAGAGTATTGGAATGAAGAAAGACCTGCTCAGTACAAGGCTGGGTTTTCTAATAATGAGAGCTGAGCTGGGGAGCTCCCACAAGCCAGACTGAACGTAGGGTTGGTGCACTGCTCTGACTCGGAGGAGTGGTTAGGCCGGAATTTCAAGCCCCTTTCAGTTTTATAATTGTGTAAACAAAACGAGAGAACACCTTCCTTGAAAGTAGGAAGAAGAAATAAGTAGAAACGGGAGCTGCAACTAAAACTAGTTATTTTAGGGAAAATTGTAATCAGCAAGCATCTGGTAAAAAATTTTAAGTAAAGTACATTGTCGGGGTTACTTTATTTAGTACCTATCACTTAAAAAGGCCCTGGGTTCAGAGGGTATTATGTGTGAGTTATTTTAAGGCACAGATACCTTGTAAGTAAAACAGTTGTAAATCTTGGAAATAGGTGGGAAGCTGATAGAACCCTAAAAGCAAAACAAGCAAGCTGACAAAAGCAGTCACTTGCAGCCTGATTCTGCTCAGATGTGGAGGCTCCCTGAACGTCCTAGCCAGCCCCAGCCGCAGTGCTCCTGGGAGGGGTGGCACTACTACCCCTCTGTTGCTGTTGCCCAGGTGCAGGTCTGACTGCTCCTGCCGACCCCAGTCAGCTGCGGCCTGGCTGCCTATGGGTGTGGTGTGGTTGGTAATGATCAGAAGGGCCCTCATTTGAGCTGGCAGAACTGACACCCCTGTTATGTGGCTGGCTCTGCACAGGCTGCCTTTCCTGTCTCCGTTCAGTGGACCCTCAGGGTTGTCATTTTCCCTTCTGACCTCCTGTCCCATTGGGGCCTTTCCTTCCTCGGGTCCCAGACAGCTCCTGTGGGCTTGGATTATGGGCTGACATACCTCTTCTGAGGGTCAGTTCTGCTGAGGCGGGCCCAGGGGCACTTGGGGAGAGGCCTGATGACCTGTTTTTTAATTTGGGGGACGGGTCTTAGGGTGGTTGGTCTGCCTTCACGAAAGGAAAGGAGGAGAGGGCAGGGCCTCAGTGGTGTTGGCAAAGTTACCCGTTCCTGGGTGGCATCAGGAGAAGACAGGAGGACCCTGGCCTGGCCTGCCACACTGGAAGTGGGTATGGTGTTGCAAAGTGACAGCTTCCTCTGGTGCTGTGTCCTGCCTTTGGGCAGATGCAGTGACCTAGCTCCTTCCCCACTCTGGGCGAGCAGGCACATGGAGGGCCAGGAGAGGAGGCCCTGCCGTGCTCAGGTGGGAGGAGGGCCCTTTGGGCATTCACCGCTCCTGGCTCTCCACGCAGGCAGGCAACCCTAGAGAGCGCTCCTTTGGCAGCCTTTGCGGACGTGCTCAGGGACAGGCTGGAGTTCTAGCGCCTGCCTTCTAGATCACGTCTGTCTTTCACGTCCCTTGGAAATACCCACGGATTTTATTTCTTAAGGATGGGACACAGTGGGCACTATAGGAGGATTTTTTTGAGCACCCGTGTCCAAAGAAAATTCTAGCACTGGAAATATTAAGGAAAAGGTCCTATGAGATACTGAACATTTTATAAAGCTGCAATAAAGAAGGTGCTTGGAAATTGGTGCAGACAGATGAACAGAGGAGAATAGAGAACTTTGGAATAAAGCCAGATAAATAAGGCATTTAGTTCATACTAGAGGTGTTTCAAATTAATGGGGGTGAAGTGGATTATTCAGTAAAAGCAGTTGAACAACTGGTTAGCCATCTGGGAAATAATACAACTGGATGCCTTCCCCACTGTTTATACCAGCCTGTACTCCAGACGAATTAAAGATTTCAACATTTGAAACATCATGGAAGTAGTGGGGGTGAGTTCTTTCCAGTCTGTGATTCCAGGACTGACTTTAAAAGTTTAGATACCAGAATTGCTGAGGGCGTGAAGAAACAGACTTTCTCATGCTGTTGGTGGGAGTGTCAAATGCTGTGACTGGCCCACGTGACCTGTCTAGGCACGTAGACGCTGACCACTTGCCTGCATGCAGGCGGTCATTGCTCGTTCTTCCGTGGGTGTGGGCCTTCAGATCATGGACTCGAGCTTGGTTACACCTTGCCTGTCACACTTGGAAGCTGACCTGTCTGAGCTGTTAGAATAGTTTATCCTCATAGGGCATGGGGTCGGGGGTGGGTTGAGTGAGATGAGGCTCACACAGTGGCCTGAGCCTTAGCGACTGCCAAGTGAGCCTCACTGCGGTAAAACGGCGACGGCCCAAAGGCCCAGCAGCACGGAGTGAGGTCAGTGGAGCAGTTACCTGTTGTATCAGTCAGGGTATGCCACACTGTGCTGCAGTAACAAACTTCTAGCATCTCAGCCACTGTCATCTGTCACAGATCAACTCTGTCCTTTCTAGTCCCTTATGGACCCATGCCAACAGGATCCCCAGTGGATGTGTTGTTCCGTGACCGGAGGGGAAACACCACAGTGAACCACAGTGATACATGTCTCTCTCCTTCTATTACTGTTACCATGGAGACAAGCACGCCTGCGTTTAGATGGATGGGAGCAGCTGATCCTCCTGTGGGGTGGGGCGGGGCACTCAGCCTTGAGAAGAGCCAGCGTCCACTCAGCACGACCCTCAGGAGTGCAGCCATCCCAGCAGTGGGTGGTGGGCGGCCTCAGTGCCTGGAAAGAAGCCTGTGTACCTTTGCTAGGGTCACATGGCTCAAACACCAAATACATTTTTTTACAATTCTGGAGGCTAAAAGTCTGATACAAAGGTATCTACAGGGGTGGTTCCTCCTGAGACTCCCTAGCTTGTGATGACTGTCTTCTCCCCCTTCACATGGTTGTCCCTCTGTGCCTGTGTCCTGATCTCCTGTTATGATGACACCAGTCATATTACTAGGGCCCACCCATTTGACCTAATTTAACTTTAATTACCTTTTTAAAGCCCCTGTCTCCAAATATAGTCACATTCTGAGGTGCTGAGGGTTAGAATTCTGAATATGGGGGAATGGGTACAATTTAGGCCATCATACTGCCCACATGGATTTCTTTGTTGTTGTTTTTTATTTTTGAAATTCTGGGCAGTGCTGTCATGAGATCCTGTCTGAGAGTCACAGAAGGCCACGTGCAGAGCCCCTCCAGGCCCCTGGAGCAGGAAGTCCAGTTCTGTGTGCAGGACTCTTCTTAAGAAACATTTCCTTGCCTCTGAGTCAAAGATGCGACACCATACTCCCAAGTCTTAATGCTTTGCCTTTTACATTGACCGTGGAGTCTGTGATGGCATGGTGTGCAGAGGGGTCTGCTGTCAGCATCAGAGAGCCTGAGAAGGGAGCCAGGCGTGCATGAGAGATGGCACCGGGGACAGGTTTGGCCAGCATGACACCCAGCACTGCAGGCTGATAGTCCCTGCCTTGTGGGGAAGGTAGAACAGGGTCCTTGATGGGTTAGGATAGGATAGGCCCTGCTGTGGAAAACATAGGCCCCCAAACTCAGCAGCTTCACACCTCCGTCTGTTTCCCACTCCCATTACACGTTCAGTGCAGGTGGGGGCCTGCAAGTTGGGAGATCAGGAGGTGTGTTGGTTGGGGACCTGATGAGTGTGCTGTCCTTTGGGGCACCACGGAGTCCCTGTGTTCCTCCCCTGAAAATCAGGACACAGATGGGAGCCTTGGGCTAGTGGCAGCCAGGAGGGTGACCCAGTGCCGTGCAGTTCTGGCCCTGGGCACCCGCCCCAGGCACACATTTCATGAGGCCTACTTCAGCCTCCTGGTCCCTGTTAGCATCCCCCGACTCCCAGTTATTGAACTCCTAAATTCACTTGCCACCTGTGAGTTAGAACTTCTACCCTCCATGTCTGGGAAGCAGCAGGCCCCTCAGGGCCGTAATCACTGTCCCTGATCCCTCACTCCTTCAGACTTCAACCGAGCACTGGTGGCAGCCCTCAGTGCGAGTGTACATGTATGGGCGTGTGCCCCTAGACGTGTGTGTGTACACACCTTTGGCCCATTGTGAACATGCATGCGTCTGTAGGCATGTTATTTGCCTGTCTGGTAGACAGATCGCTGGGGGGACTCTTCCATCCGAGAGGGCCTCTGCCGCAGGGGCAACCACGTGGATCCCTGTCAGAAAGTGCATCGCCACCACCATACGGCTAGGGACCCCTCTCCAAGTGAGACTGGGTTCCTAGACGCTGCCTGGGCGCCAGCCTGCAGGGATTGGCCCCCATTCCATGTCCTAGGTGAGTGTTGTCTGGGCATTGCCGTCAGTGCTAGGCAGCTGGCCGCCGTGCACCAGGCCTCATGGCAGAAGTGGGCCTCAAAGGGTGGCACTGGCACACAGGATGGTCACCCTTCTTGTAAAACAACACGCTTTTCCATGTGTTCACCAGGGACAAAAAGGCTGGTGGCCCATCATTGGCCAGGTTCCCGCTCCTGCCCGTAAGTACTCTGGGGCAGGCTGGCAGCAAACGCCCCCTCAGTCGGGCTTCCTTCCTGCCATCTCGCCAGGCTCCTTGGACCCGCTCCTGGGGGTAACGGATGTCCTCGGCTGCAGCTTGAGATGCCTGTTCATGGAGAGGCCCTGCCCACCCATCCTGCCTATCCCTGCAGCCCAGCAGCCCCTCATCCTGGCATTTCCTTCCTTTCAGCCCAGTCCTGAGGAGAAGTCTGTCTCGACCTCAGCAGCCACGGCTGTGGGAGGCCCTTGCTGGCTGTGGCTGCCTGGGCATTCACACCTCATACCTCCAGCCTTACTGTGAGATCTCACCATGCCTTCACCTCCTAAAGGCTCGCGCCTTTGCCAGCCCAGTCTTGCCCTGCCAGGGCATTGTCTGTGGTGTGACGTGGGAGAAGAATAGTCCAAGGTGGGTTGGTAGGCTCACTGTGCCTGGGCACCGACCACACCGTGTGGGACTTGACTCCAGCAGGGGGTCCTGGTCCTGGGAGACTCAGCTGTAACCCAGCCTCCATTTCCCTCTCCCCCAGATTTGGAAAGGGGTGCTTTTAGATCTGGTGGGTGAATGTCCAGGCGCTGGAGGCAATGGACAGAAGGCCAGGAGGCTCCTTAGGCCTTCACAGGAATTGCTGGCAGCCAGCCCCCAGGGGCCTCGGACACTGCCCCCAGGGAGGTGAGGGCCGGCATGCTCCTGCCTGAGGCAATCTATTTTGCTGGAGGGGGTGGCTGAGATTTGTGAGAGCAGGTCTGTAAGTTATGGGGCAAGTGACTCTTTTCTTGTATGAAAGGGGAGGTTTCAGGCCAAGGACAGAGGTGGGTGGCTGTCCTAATCCCAGGGCCTTCAGGAGTGTGACACTCTTGGCTCTACCATCAAAACCTGTCCCCAGCTGTACCCTGAGTTCTGCTTCAGGCACTCACTGGCTCATAGGGAGATGCCTTACCTGTAGGGGTGCGCAGGCTGGACATGAGGCTCAGGACTCGGGAGTTTTCCCTGTGCACCCACGGAACAGGGCCTCGCCCAATCTTAGGCCCAGATCCATCAGTCAAGGCTAAGGCCAAGGCCACTGCCTGCTGTTCCTGGGAGACAGATGTGCGGAAAACAGGCAGGCCTGGAACGGGCCTGAGGTCCTTTAGGGAAAGGGCTGTTGGAGGTGTGCCTATCACCCCCCACACTCCCACACACAGTTATATCAGTGGCCTGGGGAGTTGGAAATGGCTGTGGTTGGGGTGTGCACTTGCTGCCATGGGGGAGATGGGTGCAGGGACAGTGCTGGGCTCCCTCCCACCTTCCCACTGGGCTCTGAGGCCGAGGTGTGCAGGGCTGGGCTGCTTGTGGCACCAGCCTCTCTTGCTCCCTCCCTCTCCCTTCCCTTCTCCCTCCCTCCCTCCCTCTGGGGCAGGGTTGGCCAGGCTGCATCCCGGAACCCTCCCCAGGATCTGCATCTTTGAAGCCATGGATACTGACAGAGGATTCAATGAATCCAAGGTCGCCAGCCGGGCGTTGACAGATGCCCGGCCATGATACTATTTCTGATTTAATAACCGAATGGGAGGCTGGCCCTTGGTAATAATTAGGGCTAATTACTGAGGAGGTGTTGACAGACGGGCTGAGAGGAAACAAACTACCTTTATCCCGGGGCTTAGAGTCAGATTACGGGCCCGTGCTATCTGCCCCTCAGAAAGTAGACGCTTCAATCACTCACCAAGGCTTCAAAGGGGCCAGGGCCCTGACAATGCACGGGGTTTGGAAAGGAGCTATGAAGTGCGCCTTTGACTTCAACTCACCAACGAGCCCCATTCCAGAAATGGTTTCTTTGTGAAGTTTGAGTTACCCTGGGCAAACCTGCCTCCAAGCTCAGGCTGGCTGGGGCCCTGGCTGGCCCGCCCACCTGCCCAGGTCCTTCCATGTGGTGTTTCCTTGGCCTGGGAGTGTGTCCAGTTCTTTATATAGCCATGAGCTGCAGGTAAGGGGATCGGATCTTATCCCAGCAGGCTATTCCTTCCCTTGCCTCATCTGGACACAGCTTTTCTGTAGCCTTCAGGGGCAAGCCTGGCCTCCCTACAGGGGGCCTGATTTATGGTAGGACCACCCCTCCGGGGTCCAGGCGTCACTCATGGGGATGCCCCACCCCCATCTTGGGCAGTGAGCCAACATTGTGGACAGGGCACTGATCCCCAGGGTCTCACTGACTGAGAGGTGAAGGGCTGTTCGAAGTCACCGACATGTAGTACGTACCTGATGACTCCCCTGGATCTCTGTGCACATCAGAGACAGTGGGGGTGCTGTGATCAGACCTCCATTTCCTGATGTGAAGCAGCAGCCCTGGGAAGTCTCCCAGGGTCTTGGCCGGGACCTCAGGCCTGTGGTGCAGCTTTGAGGGACCAGCTGGGAGAATGAGATCGCCAGCGAAGGCCATCATGGCTGAGTGCAAAGGCCCATTCCGGGATTCTGGGCTTTGCTATGGTCTGTCCTGATCAGGAAGGTGGGAAGTTCAGGCCCAGCCTATACGGAGAATGCCTCAGTTTCCATTGGTGGCCCCGGAGGTGCAGAGGGAGTGGGCCTCCATTCCTGCCAGGCTAGAGGACCAGCCAATCCAGAATTTTCCACCTAGAATGGTTGTGCTACTTCAAAGAAGGAATGAGTAGGTCGGGCTGGTGGAGAGCACTGTTGTTGGATGGGTGTTTTTCCTTTCCCTGGCTTGCTGCTGTACTTCTAGAGGTAACGATGATATGGCAAAGGTCACCCACTAATGTGCTCAACTGAATACTGGCTGCCTTGTACTGGGGACACTGCTGACGAATTTAAATACATTACAATTAGGGCAAAGATAGGATGGTAAGTTATTTTAAATGGGACAAGCACTTAAAAATTGGCATTAAATCTGTTGAAAGTCACCTTGAGTAAAATTAGAAATTGGCCCTAAATCTGAAAGACTTCTAAGCAGGAAACTGGGTTTTCACATACGTTAGTGGTAAATTAAATGCCATTACCCATAGCGTGAGAAAAAATAGCACAGAGATACTGTACAATGTATTTTTAACTGAAAAAATCACTCCCCCTGAAATGGCCAAGAGAGCAGTGTGTTGTTACCTTGTCCACAGAGCATGCCTGAGCCCTGTTCCCGTTTATTAGCATCCTACATTAGTGTGGTACAGTTGTCACGAAATAGCATGGATGAGTTGTCACTGACTCAAGTCCGTACTTTATTCAGATATTTTGAATTTTTACTTAATGTCCTCTTTCTTCCCCAGGATCCCACCCAGAACACCACGTGGGATTTAGCCGTCATGTCTCCTTAGTCTCCTCTTAGACTCTCCCTGTTTTTGCGTCCTTGACAGTTTGAGGGGCACTAGTCAGGCCTTTTGTAGACTCTCCCTGAGCTGAGATCCGTCGCAAGTTTTTGTCATGATTAGACATGGGCTGTGGGCTCCTGGGAGCTAGAACTCAAAGACCAGTGCCATCTCCTCACGTCATGTCACTGGTTCATGCTGTCAGCATGACATCCCTGTCGGTGCTGACCTCGGTGCCCGGCTGAGGCGGTGATTGTGAGGTCTCTCCACTGTGAAGTTGCTGGCGTCCCTCTCTCCACATTGCCCTCTTGGGGAGGAAGTCACTTTGCATAGCCACTCATCAGGGGTGGATGTTCCGCCCCACCTCCCTGAGGGTGGAGTGTCTGCATGCGTTATTTGGAACTCTGTGTGGGAGATTCATCTACTTTCCTGCCTTTGCATTAGTATGAACTCGTGAATATCGATTATTACTCTGCTATGATTATTGTGAAATGTACTTGCAGTGAGTCTGGACGCAGAAACCGTTCCATTGCCTTGGAACTTGCACCGTGCTGCCCCCTGGTAGTCTGCCCCTGCCCCGCCCCCTGACCCCTGATCCCTGACCACGGCCACTGTGCGCTCTGCCTCGTTGTGCCTTTTCCAGAATGCCATATAACTAGGTTCGCGTAGTATGTAGTCTTTTCAATTAGCAATAATCGCGCCTCGGATAAACCTCATTGGCTACGATACTGCCACTGCGCAAAGCTAGTATGTAGTCTTTTACTCACTATAATTCTCAGAAGATTCATCATGTGGTTGCATTTGTCAAGTTTGTTCCTTTTTATTGCCCATGGGTATCGTTTGGGTTATTCCCCCTTTGGGGCAGTATGAATACAGTAGAACTGCTGAGAGCGTTCATGTGCAGGCATTTGCTCCTAAGTTTCCACTTCTCTAGAAAAAAATATATAGGATGGTTGGGCAATGTGATGCACGTATATTTTATTTTACAAGAAACCGCCCAGCTGCTTTCTGGAACGCTTCTACCGTTTTGCGTTCTCATCAACAAAGTGTGAGAATTCATTCCAGTTGCTCCACGTTCCAGTCAGCACTTGGTTTTGTCGGGTTTTTTCTCTTTTTTGTTTCAGCCGTTCTAATGGTCCATGGCCTTCACTTCCACTTATCTACGTCGTCGAGTCTATGTGTGTGGGGTTGTCTGCAGCGTCCCCTTCTCATCCTTTTGGTGGCGGTGGTATCTGCAGTGATGACCCCCCCTCCGCATACGGTTGGTTTCTTCTCTCTCCTTTTCGGTCGTCAGTCTAGCTGTCTAGCTAGACTTATCAATTTTAATTGAGTTTTTTTAAAAGAACCAATCTCTGGTTTTATTGATTTTCTCTATTGTAGGACTGTTTTCTATTTCTTTTTTTTTTTTTTAAGACTTTATTTATTTATTTTTAGGGGGGGGGGGGAAGGGAAGGAGAAAGAGAGGGAGAGAAACATCGATCAGTTGCCTTTCACACGTGCCTCAATCGTGGGTGGCCAGCAGTTTAGGCCTGTGTCCCGACTGGGACTCGAACCAGCGACCTTTGGGTTTGTGAGACGACGCCCAACCACCTGAGCCACACCAGTCAGGGCACGCTTCTCCGTTTCACTTCTGCTCTAACCTTAGTTTCCTCCTTTGACTTGCTTTGGGCTTATTTTGCTACTCTTCTAGGTTTCTTAAGGTAGAAGCTAGGTCATTGTATTAAGACACCTTCTTCTTTTCTAACGTCAGCATTTAATGCTATTAATTTTTCTCTGAATCCTACAAGTTTTATTATTTTATTTTTTATTCAGGTCAAAGTATTTTCTAATTTCTCTTGGGACTTCATCTTTGACTCATTTAAAATAACCCATTGGTTATTTAAAATAGTGTTGCTTATCTTCCAAATATTTGGAGATTTTCCCAGTTATCTTCCTGTTACTGATTGATTTCCAGGTTAATTCCATAAGCTAGAGAATGTATTTTGTATGCTTTTTTGGTTCTTCATTTTTAAAGGTCTGTTGTACGGGCCAGGGCGTGGCCTACCTGGCTGAGTGTTGCGTGTGCATTGAGAAGAATGTTTTTCTGTTGGGTGGAGTGTTTTCGTAACGTCACCCAGGTCAAGGAGGTAGGTAGTATTAGTCAGGGCTCCAGTGTGGCTTTCTGGCCACTTCTCAATCGATTACTAAGGAGTAGTTTAAGTCTCCAGCTGTAATTATATAGTTGTTTATTTCTGCTTCCAGTTCCTAAGTTTTTCCTTCGTGTGTTTTGAAGTTTTGTTGTTAGATGGATACACATTTAGGACTTTCATGTCTTCCTGGTGAATTGATGCCACATATTTTCATATATCCTTCTTATCCCTGATAATAGTCCTTGTTCTGAGGTCTACTTTGTCTGACACTAATATATCCGCTCCATTTTCTTTTACCTATGTTTCTAAATTAAAATGGGTTTCTTCTAGGTATAGCTGGGGTTTTTTCCAACAGCTCATCAGTGTGGGTCTTACAATCAACGTCTTGAGAGCATGTGCATTTATCGTGATCATTGATACAGTGCTCTTTGGCTTGCCATTTTGTTTTCTCTGTTTCCTCTGATTTTTTGTTCTGCTGTACCCTCGTTTCTGCCTTCTTTTGGATTATTTTGATATTTTCAAATAGTTTAAATTTTTCTACTGGCCTTGTGGCTATACCTTTTGCTATTATATATTATGTTTTAATGTTTGCTCTAGGGATTACAGTGCACATACATACTTAACCTTCGATAGTCTTCTTAGGGTTAATTTTTTTTCAAGTAAAATGTAGAAGCCTTACAACCCTATGGGTCTCCTTACTCTTCTGCCTTCATGTTATAGCTATTATATTGAAAAACCCACCAATATTATAATTTTAACAATATACACGTTCACTTGAGAGGTGAAAACTTGTATTTATATTGGCCCAGATATTTGCCATTTCTCTTGCTCTGCTTTCTTGAGGTTCCACATTTCTTTCTGATTTCTTTAGAGCTATCAAACCTTCTTTGGTATTTCTTTTGGAGCACATCTGCTGGCAAGAAATTCTCTTAGTTATTCAAACTATTTTTTTTTAAATTTATTTATTTATTTATTTTTAGAGAGAGGGGAAGGGAGGGAGAAAGAGAGGGAGAGAAACATCAATGTGTGGTTGCCTCTCACTTGGCCCCCCCTGGGGACCTGGCTCACAACCCAGGCATGTGCCCTGACTGGGAATCGAACTGGCTACCCTTTGGTTCGCAGCCCGTGCTCAATCCATTGAGCTACAGCAGTCAGGGCCAAACTACTGTGTTTTTTTTATGTATAATGTGTCATTACTGTGAAGACTTTTAAAAATTATTTTTAGACATTTAATTACGTCTTTGAGTGTGTCTTTATCCTGCTTATGAGTCATTTAAGTTCTTAAATCTCTAAATTTGTCTTTTCCCAAATTTGTGGAATTTCAGGCATTACTCAAGTAATTTTTATACTTCACTCTCTCTTTTTCTCAGACTCCAATAACATGATTGTTAGACCTTTTGCTATTATTCCACGAGTCTCTGAAGCTCTAATCATTTATTTTCATCTTTTTTCCTTGGTATCTTCATTGGATAATTTCATTGATCAAGTCTTCATGCTCATTGACTCTTTTCCTCTGTCATCTCCCACTCCATTCTTTTTGGGTTTGTTTGTTTCAGATGCTGTATTGTTCAGTTCTGGAATTTCCTCTTTAAAAAAATAATTCCTGTATCTCTGCTGAGAACTTTCCTTCCATTCAGTTCAAGTGTATTTACTTTTGCTACATGGAGCATAACCATAAAAGCTGTTTTAAAATCCTTATCTGATGTTTCCAGCATCTGAATCATCTCCTTTTAAATTATGTTTTATTGTTTATGCTATTGCAGTTGTCCCAATTTTTCCTCCTCTGCCTCCCTCCACCCAGCCCCCACCCCATTGCCTCAGGCCATCCCCACACCCTTGTCCTGAATCATCTGGAGGTTTAGCATCTGTAAGTTGTTTTTTCCCTGAGAATTGGTGCCATTTTCTGGCTCTTGGAACGTTGAATGGTTTTGTATTGGATCCTAGACATATCCTGGATTGAATATTATGTTGGCTCCTTTGGAGAAGGTCGTGTTTTGTGTCAGCAGGTGGTCAACCCAGTTAGCTTTGTATCACAAGTTCAGTCTCGCCCTCTGCAGACTGTAGTTTTAATCTCGTTTCGATTTGCAAAGCTTTTGAGATGCTGCTTGGATCTGTCCCACACATCAGCCTCTTGGGGGTCAGTCTGAGACTTGGGTGGTGGTTGAATTAAATCTTAGGCCACTTCTTAAAGCCAGCGCTGCTTTGGCCTGTCCCAGGCATTTGCAGCTCAGGAACGGGCATGGGGCTTTAAGGCTTCATTCGCAGAACGAAGGACTTCTCCTTTATCTCTCTCCTCTCTCCAGTTCTCCCCCGTGTACACGTGCACACGTGCACACGTACACACACTTCATCCTGCAGCGTCCCATTCCCTTGGTTCCTCCGGCCAGAGAGATGGGAGTTTCCCACACAGCTCCCTGTCTGGGGCCCGACCCCGGGACAGCACCGAGAGGGGAGAGGAAAATGAGCCATCCGGGATTTCCTCCCACATTCTTTAGACTTTTCTCTGTACAGAAATTAGGGGTTTCCATCTTAAGTGCCAGCCACTGCTGCCTTGTGGCTACGCTGCTAAAACCAGGAAGAAACTCGGCCCGTGCAGGTCACTTCTGTCAGTTTTTGCTTGCCTCCGAAATCTGTCTGCCGTTGTTCACACTTCAGAGTGTTCAGGCACCTGCTTTCTTTTCCCCCTGGCCAGAACCAGAAGCCTCTCGATGTAGGTTAGTATGCATTTCTTCCTGAGTGTGGTTAAGTGTCTCTTCGTGTGTTTAAGGGTCATTTTCATGTCTTTTTTTTGTGCATTGTCTGTTAATGTTTTTTGCCCATTTTTCTATTTGGCTTTAGTCTTTTCTTAATTTCGAAGAGTTCTATGCATTTTTATAGATACTAGATTTTTCTCTCTTTTTTTAAAAAGACTTATTTATTTATTTTTAGATAGAGGGGAAGGGAGGGAGAGAGGGAGAGAAACATCAATGTGTGGTTGCCTCTTGCGCACCCCCAACCGGGGACCTGGCCCACAGCCCAGGCATGTGCCCTGATTGGGACTTGAACTGATGACCCTTCGATTCACAGGCTGGCACTCAATCCACTGAGCCACACCAGCCAGGAAGACTTTTATCTCTTCTGACGTGCAAAAGTTAAAAAATTATTTGTTAAATATTTATCATCTTAGTTGGTATTTTAAATGGGATTTTCTAACAGGCTATTGTTTGGGTATGGAAGCTTGAGCTCTTATTTAAAAAAATAAGTTATTTTTTAATTTATTTATTTTTCAGCCTATATTCAATATTATTTTGTATCAGTTTCGGGTGTACAGCACAGTGGTCAGACAGTCATATACTTTACAAAGTGCTCCCCCCGATACTTCACGCACCCACCTGGCACCACACAGAGTTATTACAACAATTATTGACCATATTCCCTGTGCTGTACTTGACGTCCCCTTGACTCTTTTGTAACCACCAATTTGTACTTCTTCATCCCTTTGCCCTCTTCACCCAGTCCCCCAAGCCCCCCTCCTCTCTGGCTACCATCAGTCTTTTCTCGGTCTCCGTGAGCGTTTCAGGTTTGTTTGTTCTGTTCCTTAGATTCCACATATAAGGGAGATAATATGGCATTTATCTTGCTCTGAATTATTTCACTGAGCATAATACCCTCCAGGTTCCTCTCTGCTGTTGTAAATGGTAAGATTTCATTCTTTTTATGGCCAAGTAATGTTCCGTTCTCTCTCTCTCTCTATATATATATACACCACCGCTTTTTTGTTTGCTCATCTACCAACGGGCACTTGGAGAGCTTCCATATCTTGGCTGTGATAAACAACACCACAGTGAATATATACATTTTCGCATTAACATTTTGGGTTTCTTCGGATAAATGCCCAGAAGTGAAATCGCTGGGTCATGAGGCAGTTCCACTTTTAATTTTTATTTATTTATTTATTTATTTATTTTAATTTTTATTTTATTTTATTTTTATCCTCACCTGAAGACATGCTTATTGATTACAGAGAGAGGGGAAGGGAGAGAGAGAACCATCGATGTGAGAGAGAAACATCAATCCGTTTCCTGTCATATGCGCCCCAACAAGGTACCGAACCCACAGCCTAGGCATGTGCCCTGACCAGGAACTGAGCCCGTGACCTTTCGGTTTACTGGACAATGCCCCAGCCAACTGAATCACACCGGCCAGGGCCCATTTTTTAATTTTTCAAGGAGACTCCATACTGTTTTCCACAGTGGCTTCACCAGGCTGCATCCCCACAACAGTGCATGAGGGCTCCCCTTTCTCCACATCCTCGCCAACACTTGTTGTTTGTTGATTTACTGATGATGGCCATTCTGACAGGTGTGAGGTGACATCTCATTGTGGTTTTAATTTGCATCTCTCTGGTGACATTGAGCATCTTTTTATATGTCTGTTGGCCATCTGTATGTCTTCTTTGGAGAAGTACCTATTCAGGTCCTCTGTCCATTCTTTAATTGGATTGTTTGGGGGTTTTTTGTGTTGAGGTGTTTGAGTTCTTTATAAATGCTGGATATTAGCCTCTTATTGGACGTATCATTGGCAAATATCTTCTTCCATTCAGTAGGTTGTTATTTTGTTTTGTTGATGGTGTCCTTTGCTGCCCCAAAACTTTTTAGTTTGATGTGGTCCCATTTGTTTAATTTTCTTCTGTTTCCTCGCCTGAGGCGATATGTCAGAAAAAATGCTGCTCGGAGAAATGTCAGAGATTTCTTTGCCTATATTTTCCTCTAGGATTTTAAAGGCTTTGAGCTTTACATTTAAGTCTTTAATCCATTTTGAGTTTCTTCCTGTATATGGTGTAAGAAGGTGGCCTAGTTTCATTGTTTTCCAGGTATCTGTCCAATTTTCCCACCACCATTTATTGAAGAGACCGTCTTTACCCCACCGTATGTTCTCGCCTCCTTTGTCATATATTAATTGACCCTATAGGTGTGGGTTCATTTCTGGGCTCTCCATTCGATTCCTTTGACCTATATGTCTGTTCTTGTGTCAGTACCAGGCTGATCTGAGTACTGTACCTTGCAGGATAGTTTGGTACCAGGTAACATGATACCTCCAACTTTATTCTCTCTGAGCTCTTTATTTCGTTTCCTGCTACCTGCTGAAAATTGTTTTAGTGTTTGAGTCTGACTTATCATTGGCTCTTGTGTATGTCACCATATCATCTGGGAAATAGTATAAATTCTTCTTGTCCAATTCACATACCTCTGATGAACTTTTCCTGGTTAATTGCATTGGCTCACGCCTCAAGTGCAGTGTTGAAGGCATTGGGTATTCTCATCTTAGCGGAAACACCTCCGGTATTTCTTCATAAAGTGATGTGTTGGTGTTAGAACTAAGGAGGTTTTGTGTGTATGTAGTTTTTTAAAACCCAAGGATATATGTCTTGATTTTAGAGAGAGAGGAACATATGGGTGGGGAGAGGGAGAGAGAGAAAGAGAAGGAGAAAGAGAAAGAAACATCGATGGGTTTCCTCCCCTGTGCTCCCTGAACAGGGATCAAACCTACAACCTGTTGGTGCACGGATCAACCAACCGAGCGCCCCGGGCAGGGCTGTGGGTGCGGATGTCATCATTTTTATGACACCCGTCAGTTTCCATTTGCTCAACTGGGTGAAAAATGGGTATTGAATGTTGTCAAAGGCTTTTCAGCATCATTGGAGATGATTGATTATATGCATTTTCTCTATAGATCCATTAATATGGTGTATGCCATTAATGGATTTCCTAATTGAACCAGCCTTGCATTCCTAGGGTAAATTAATTCCACATGGTCATTTTCTTAATTTGATGTTACATTTTGTGTGCTAATATTTTATTTACTATTTTTGTGTGATATTCGTAAGTAATATTGGTCCCTACTTCTGATCAAAGATTTAATTATACCTCATGAATCTGACATGTACTGTTTCTCATTGTCTTTTTTTTATTGATATTAGGGAGGGTGGGAGAGAGACATCGAGTGAGAGACAGATCAGCTTGTTTTTCCACCTATTTATGCATTCAGTGGTTGATTCCTGCATGTGCCCTCACAGGGGCTTGAACCCACAGCCTTGGTGTGTCGGGACAACACTAACCAACTGAGCTTTCTGGCCAGGACTCTTTTTTAAAATTTGTGGTTTAAGTATTTTCCCCTTTCACCTGAAATTCACTTAATAAATGGTTTAAAACTTTTAGTTGCAAGAATCTTTTGGTTCTTATTTTGTTCATTTCTGGTTTAATTGCATCATAGTCATAGGGTATCACTTATTAGATGTATTTGTGGAACTTACTCATGTTTTCTTTGTGGCACCCAATATACAGTCATTTTTACAGATGTTCATGTGCAGTTGAGAAGAAGGTGTAGTCTCTGTCATCAGAGTGTGAAGTTCCATCTAGATCCATAATCTTCCCTGTTGTGCCTTCTCCCTACGTGTTATTGCCCACTGGATCTGACTAGTACAGTGCCAGAGCCACTAGTGAGTTTTCCTGACTCCTTGTGTCTCCCGTGGTTTTTGCTTTATAAAGATGATATCTCTATTATCTAGATATTCATATTTGCTTTATAAAGATGGTATCTCCATTACATAGATATTCATAAGTGTTATGTATTCATTGTGAATTTCAGCTTTTAGTATTAGAAAATGTCTGGTTCTGTCAAATCTCATGCTTTTTGGCTAGAATTCACCTTTGTTGATATCAGTATTTCAATCTCTGCTTTCTTATTGTTTCTGTTGGCCTGACACAACATTGTCTATCTCTAATTTCAGCCTTTTTGAATCACTTTAACTTTTTTGTTTCTTATTGACTTCTATAAAGTTCGGAGTACCAGCCCTTTATCAGATACATTTTTATGAGTATATTCTCCTTGTGTATAGCCTTGTTTTTGCTGTTCTTTTGTAGCCTGATTTTTACTTCCTTAATGTCTCTTGATGAGAATTAGGATTTTGAGCTTCATCCGTGTGAGACTGAAGTGTATTCGTTTTCAGCTTTGTGAGGTATTCTATTGTATGAATGTACCGAAGCTACACATCCTGCAGTTGATGGTCATTTGGGTGTCTCTAGTTTTTTTTTTTTTTAAAGACTTTATTTCTCTATTTTTAGACAGAGGGGAACAGAGGGAGAAAGAGAAGGAGAGAAACATCAATGTGTGGTTGCCTCTCACTCAGCCCCCCGCTAGGGACCCAGGCATGTGTCCTAACTGGGAATCGAACCCTCAACATTTTGGTTCGCAAGCCAGCGCTCAATCCACTGAGCTACACCAGCCAGGACTCTAGTTTTGTTTTTTTTTTTTTTTAATTATTATGCACACTACTGCTATGAACATTCTTGTACAAATCTCTCTGTGTACCTGTGTGAGAATCCCTTTAGGGTGTTTATCTAGGAGTGGGGTGACTGAGTCATAAGCTGTGCAAATTGTCCCAGATTGTTTCCCAAACTGATAGTGTCAGTTTATGCTGCCTCCAGCGTTTGCTTCACCTCTCTGCCTGTGCCCTTGTGCGTAGCTAGAGATAAAGGAAACTTTTTACTGAAACATCTGCAACAGATTGCAGGTATCATGACACCTAAAAAATCCTGTAGCCTAGGAATGAGGACATTTTTCTACATAAAGTACCATTATCCTTCCCAAGAAAAGTAACAAGACTGCTATATTATCTGCAGCCCGCATTCAGATTTCCCCAGTTGCCCCAGGCGGTCCCTCTGTTTGATCCAGGATCTCATGGAGGCTCCCACGCTGCATTCGGTCGTGATGCCTCTTCAGGCCCTCGATTCAGAAGAGTTGTGCTGCTTTCTGCTGCTGTTATTTTCTTCACCATGACCTTCCGATAAGTGCAAGCTAGTTGTCTAGCCCCGTAATCTGGATGTGTCAGCTTGTTTCCTGCACAGCGTTGGCACGGAGATACGGGATGGCTCCGTGTCTCCTTGCGTCACCTCAGGCGATAAGTGATGTCAGTTTGTTTACTATTGGCAGAACCACTTTTGATCAGATGGTGAAGGTGGTGACAGCCAGATGTCTCCATTATAAAGGCATCTTCTCCTTTTATGATCAGTAAATTATCAGTAGAGTAATACCTTGGCACCGAGCAGATCACCTGTTTCCCAACAACCTTTTCACCCAGTTGGGCCCTTTTTCAAATCTGATGGGTAATTTTTATATTCTCTCGCTCTCCACTTGCAGTTTCAGTCCCCTCTTTTTCTTTAGAACCACTGAGCACTCTTACTTTAAATATACCTGAATGCTTTCCTCTGGGGCTCTACTTCCGCCGCCTGTAGTTTCTGATGGCTCTCACTCGTGGTGCCGTATTTCCTCGTTTGTTTTTATGGGTTTTGACTATGAGCCTGCATTTGTATGGCTGTATCTGTGAATGCATTGAGGCCTGGGTTGTAGGTGGGCTCCTTCTGAGAGACTTCCCAGGCTGAAGTTTTAGGGGCCTCCCAGGGTGGTGTGAATTAGGGCTGAAACCTGAGGGCTGGCTTTGTTCCGGCACCTCTGGGTGCAGCTGTGGTTCCAGTTTAGCCTAACACTGAGCATGTGGACCTGTGGGGTCTCGTCTTTCTGCGGACGCTCCTTTGAGGTTACCGACCTTGGGAGGGCCCTACATTTTGTCTTTTGTGGGCCCAGGGGCCTTGGGCGCCTGCTGGAGGTGGTTCACGTGGGGCTGGGCTTCCGGTCCGAGGTACTTCCAGAAGCCGTGCTGCCTGTCCTTGCGCTCTCACACGCACACGGTCAGTGAGGCAGGACCCAGTGGGCCGAGGCAGTGCCCGACGTCGCTGAGTGGTGCTGCACCCACCTTGGCTCACTCCTGCTGCTCTTTCTCAATTTCCAGGCTCCTTCACAGAACCAGAAGTGCAATAAAAGGAAAGGTGTGTGTGTGACTCAGTGAAGGGCAGATGCCCAGGGCAGTCCTTCAACTTGTTGTGGACCAGGCTGAGGCACACAGAGGTGTGAACCCCTAGTAGCCTCACAATGTCAGGTAGGGAGCTGTGGTCTCTGGGCACCAGCCCCTCCTCTGCCTCTTCAATTGCATGGTTCCATCCACTGATGCAGCCCCTGTGGGTTGTGGCCGGTTTCCACCAGCACCTGGTTGTTTGGGTACACGCTCCTGCCTGCGCCACAAGGGCTGTCCTGGGGTCCCTGTGGCCACTAGGCCTGCCCAAGGCGTGTGACCTTAGTGGGAGGATGAGTGCACCTGCCCACTGCTCCCCACACCTGGGGGAAGGCTTGGGTCCCCTCTCTGGGGGATAACCCTGAGCCTTGCCAGGCTGCTGCTGCTGAGGGGGCACAGGGGGACGCTGTCGTCGTCCATCTGTGAACTGAGGGCCTTCAGGGCTTTTGGGGGCATTTGTAGTGTCAGTTGGAAAGGCTGTCAGAGTTGTGCAAATTGTATCAGATTATCTTGCTTTTTAATTTTTAAAAGAATGTGTCTCGCTTTGACATCTTGAAGAGCAGGCAGAATACGAAGTTGTGCTCAGTGGATTAAGTTTCATGTCCCCTTGCCCTCCGGGAGGAAGAGACAAGGGATAGAACCGGGAAAGGAGGGGGCGGCGGCCGTATCGCGCATCGGCCTTGCGCAAGGGGCTGCGGCCTCCGCTCCGGGCAGCTGGTGCCAGGGGAGATAGGATAATGCGATTATTCTCAATTAGATAAATAAAGAATAATTAGATGTCATAAATCAAGCAATCATAGGATATTGTCATGGGAAAAATATGTAGCTAGAATTAATTAGTTTTCAAATAAAGCATTTATTTTAATTGCTTGAAATGATGGAGCCCTTAATTGCCGATGCATCATTTTGGCCTGAGCATTTTGGTTGTTGTAACAACGTGACGGGTTTATTCCCTGCACTTCTGGGGAAACAATAGAGGAGAACTTGATTTCATCACTGCAGAGTGAGCCTTGTGCTGGTGAGGTTCTGGAAATTCCTCTCAGGCCCCAAGCAGGTGGCAAGTGCAGGCTGGGCTTTAGCTGGTACTGCATGTGTGGGTGCATGTGTGTGCCCATAAGTCTGTGCGTGTGTATGTGTGAGGGGGGACCCACAAAAACCCGGAATTGTCTTCTGGAGGGTGGGCCCCTTGTAGTACAGGCTTCCCCCACTAGGTGAGTGTTCTAGGAGCCCATCTGTATCAGTGTACCAGCTGGCGTTGTTGTGAGAGGCTGTGTTCAGCTTCAGTGAAATATTTTTGAAGACTCTTTCAACACGTTTGTCTATTTCATGATGGGTGATTTATGACCACACCTGCCCGCACCTCACTGAGTGTTCCGCAGCTTTTGACCCAAAACGGCATGACCCCCGTGCCCCACATTCCCTATTCACTTGATCTGACTCCAAGCAACTTTTTGTTTGTTTCCCTGGATGAAAAAAGTCTTCAAAGGGAAACATTTTGCCAATGTGGAGGAGGTGAAACAAAAAACAGCAGAAGCACTAAAAGGCATCAAAATTAACAAGTTCAAAAACTGTTCTGAGCAGCGGAAAAAAGGTCTCAGTAGGTGCATTGCATGAGATGGAGAGCACTTTGAAGATGACTGAAGCTTAAACATGAGAATAAGTACACAGTTTTTATAAATAAATTCCGGGGTGTTTTGGGTGCCCCCTCGTGTGTGTGTGTGTGTGTGTGTGTGTGTGTGCGCGCGCGCGCGCACGTCAGGACTGCGCAGTGGGATCCCTGCAAAGGTGGCTTCTTGGACTCTGTGGCTTGGACTAAGTAGAGGGGTGACCCCCCATCCCAAACTCGGGCTTTCACCGGGTTGAGGTGCTTTCGCAGGGCCTGCATTCTTGGGTTTTTCTGACTCTGGGGCCCAGTACCCCTGTGCTTGTCGCCAACCAGCTGTCCAAGGGGCTGGCACAGCACAGCAGGCAGTGATTCTGCGGGCCCAACGCTGCTCCTCTAAGCGTATCCCCTAAGCCAGCCAGCCCAGGCGTGGCCACTGCAGGGAGTGCAGCCCTGGCCTGGTGGGCATCTGCAGGTGGCTTACCTGTCCCAGGCCAGAGCAGAGGCCACGGTCACGAAGCAGTGCGGGGTTGGGTCCCTCTGCTCCCCACTGGAAGCTGTTCTTATGTTTGGGAAGAGTCTCTTGGCCTTTAGCCAAAGGTGGGAAAGTTTGAGAGACAGAGAGAGAAGCAGAGACTTGACCATTTGTGAAGCATGTTCTAGGGATTCCTTTCTTCTCTTTAAAACCCCTCTTTAAGACAGAGGCATGATCTAGTGGTAGAGTGGCCAGTGAGGGTGGCTGTTCACCCTGGAGTCAGAGGCTGGGGTCACCCCTTCCTGGCCTTGGCCCTGGAGTATCGTTCTCAGTCATTAGGGACCTAGGACCCAGCTCTGCTTCTTCTTGCCTCATGGCAGCCAGATCTCAGTTGGGTGCTGCCAGTGACCTCCCATGGGTCTCTGTGGCCGGGTCCTCCCCGCCCCCTTGGACAGGCCCTGATGGTCTTCAGGCTCTGGTTGCTGCTCTCCCTCTGCTCTCAGGTGACCTAGAGCCCCATGGGCTGCTCAGCCACTTCAACAGTGGCATTTCTTAGGTGTTTTGAACCTTTTGCTTCAATCTGCCTGCACCTGGCTCTCTTCCGAAGACAGACTAGAAGGAAAGGGCCTGGATACTTTTAAGGAGGGGAGGTGCAGGGCTTGCTGTTGGAGGGCACAGCTGACCTGGGGCCTGGACCTAGCTCCCACACCTCTGTCACCTCTGCTGCCCGTGCATGTGCACAGCCTCAGCCTGCAGTGCCTCCTGCACGGGCCTCCATCCTAGACTTGGAACCCTCTCAACCCCTGGTATCAGCTGCCTGGCCAAGGCTCCCTGCTGGAGGAACCCTTCCTGTTTTTCCTGCCCTGGTTCCTCTGGTGGCTGTGGCTGCCATCGTGGTTGGGTACACAGCTCCTCCCTGTCCTGTGTACAGGCTGGAGGCAGGTGAGCTGGGAGCTGTCCCAGAGTCCAGCATCCTCAGCCCAGCCCGGGCCTGCGGCAGACAGATGTGCCCCCTGACTGTCGGAGCAGGCCACTTCTGGTTCTGCCCGCTCCCAACACACATACACTGCTGAGAACAGCCACCCCTACACTGTTGAGTCCCTTGCTGCCTGTGAGACTGAGGTGGCATGAAAGGACACAGGCCTCCAGGGACTGTACAGGATTGAGTGGTTAGGGTAGGCTTGGTGGGGACACTAGGCATAGTCTCCTTTGGGGTGGACGAGCCCCAACAGGCCTTACACACAGGACCTGCAATATGAGGAAGGGTCTCTCATCTGCGATAGCAGCCCTCCTGGGTAGCGGCAGGGTGATTCAGTCCCCCGCCCCTGCCCCCGCACTGCTGCTCCAGCCCCCCTGCCCCTTCTGGCAGCGGCAGGCTCTGGAGCACACCAGACCTGAGCCTCAGGAACCTAGGGCTGCCCACTGGACCATCCTGTCTCCAACAGTAAAGGGTGCTGCCTCCTTGAAGGGTAGCAGTGACAATTAGCCATTGTAGGTGTTCAGGCTCAAGACCCAGCGGGCAGCATTTGCAGTGCCTGTGAGGAAGAGGTTCCGCTCCATCTTCTGGTCCTGCTCACCCCTCTGGCAGCCTGGGACCTCCCGCACTCTGAATTCACTGGGAGGGTTAGATGGAGTACGCTCCCTCAGGGAGATGCTGCAGTGAGGCCTGGACCAAAGGCAGGACTCAGCCAGGCCCAGAGTCAGGATGACCTCTGCCCAGCCTGGACAAAGAGGGCTGCTCCGGTGGCCAGTGGGAGACAGGGAGCTGGAAGGCACTGCTGGTGGCTGGACTGGAATTCCTAGAGGCCAGTGGAGGGCTCTGTGCTGGGCAGGTGTGACCCTGGAATGACACATGTTGGAACAAGGGTGGTCCCACTGGGTGCAGAGGCTAATAGGCAGATGGAAGAGAGGGTGGGCAGTGTTCAGGGAGGCCTCCTGCTGCTTTTCTGAAGGCAGACAGGTGGATCACTTGCATACCCTCTCTCGGTCCCCAGGTGACTGCACCCCCTCCCAACATGGCAGTCCAGCCGTCCCTGCCACCAGACCCGCAGTTTGTCCTCCGAGGAACCCAGTCAGCAGTGCATGCGCTGCATTTCTGTGAAGGAGCCCAGGGACAGGGGCACCCACTTCTCCTCTCAGGGTGAGTAGCTGCAGGGGACCCACCCCCAGGGCTAGCCCACGGTGAAATTTGGGATGCTAGCAATGAGCTCGGTGCTTGTTTGGGGGTCCTACTGAGGGGTTCAGGCTGCCTGTTGCCCGGGCACATTTTTAGAGCCCTCTCAAAATGCTGTCCCCTCGGGCCTCACCCCCTTGGGGACGCAGGGACACAGGCCCATGCTGTTACAGGTGCCACCCAGGGTGCACTGTCAGTGGCAGCCCTCCCTCCCTCTGCTGAGAGGCAGGCCCTGCCTGAGGGGCCCTCGGAGGCTTCTGTGGACCGCTCGGAAGGGGAGCGTGTGCCACTTTTACCCTTCGTTCATATTTATAACTCTCGCCTGAGCTAAAATCTCAAGCAGCTAGAACACCTGGTCCACCAGTGGTATGGCCTCCAGACCAGCCCTGTGGAGTGTGCTGGGCAGGTCCACCCTCCTCCTGACCCTGCGCCTGCACTTGCCTGAACAGGTCCCTGAACGGGCTGGTGCACATCTGGAGCCTGCAGACACGGAGGGCGCTCACCACCCTGGATGGGCACAGGGGTCAGTGTGTGATCTGGCTGCAGACATTGCCCCAGGGGCCCCAGCTCCTCAGGTAGGTCTCAGTGGCAGTCCCAAAGGAACCAGGTGTGGCCCTCAGGGGGGGCCAGGTTGAGACCCTCATGGCCTCCCCCAGCCACTCAGGCTGCCCTTCCCCCAATAGCAGAACAGGGTGTGACCTCTGCTCTCAGCCCATCCCGAGACAGTGAGTCTGGGGTGTGCTGCATGCTGTCCCGGCTGGTGCCCACTACGGAGGGCCTACTGAACGTATAGGACGGCTCTGTGGCCTGAGCAGAGCCTGCCTGGCCTGCTACAGCTCCCCAGTGGTGGGAGCCAGAGTCCCAAGGCTGAACTTGAACCTCTCGTTAGAAGAGCCTCACCTTCCCTCCTGCAGGCCCTGGGCTCTGGTATCACAGCACCACTCTGCCAGGTGACCTTCTCCATGGCCATGAAGCCACCTTCCTTCAAGGTGAAGACTGGGCACCAGGGCAGCCCACAGAGCGTGAGCCTAAAGCTCACCAGGCTGGTCAGGGAGATGCTCCGCACACCTCCAGTGGCATTGGGAGCATCACATAGCTGCCTACATCTATGGCCCTCAGGGCTGACCAGCCAGGGGTCAGCAGGAAATGGCAGGAGCAAGGGCTTTTGCCCAGGCTATGGCGGGCCCAGCCTGTGAGTGTCACAGGGGGCTATGAGGGGCTGAGGGCTGGGCAACAGAGTGGTTCTGTTCCCGCACTGCTGCTTTGGCCTTGTGAAAGTGACAGGCCAGGGACTCCAGACAGAAGTGGGCCAGAAGGCGACAGGAAGGGACAGGTGGGTGAGAGGGTAAGTTGGGAGGGGCTTCCCTGCTTCCCTGCTTCCCATGGAGAGAGAGGACAGGACAGGGCACAGACCAGGAGAGTGTTCAGGGAGTCGGATGCCTACTTAGCTGCCAGAGCTGGTCATCATTGTCCTGGGTCATGCTGACGTCTGCTCCCATTCGGGCATGGCAGCCCCAGCCCAGGGATCCACCGAATTGCAGTCCCGTTGTCCTGACCGCTCTGTGCCCACCACTCCAGGACTGGCTTGCGCTCCTGCTCTGGACTTGGAGCCTGGACATCTGCCTGTGCACCGTGGAGCCGGACCCCAGAGCACAAGGCCTGCTGGGACTCCACTGGTCTGCAAAGTACTTCTATGCCAGACTCATGTTGCTCCCACCAACCTGAAGGTGACTCGAAGGTGACTGAGAGACCAGAGATGTTCTGGAAGGCTGTGGCCCTAGACACGGGTGCATGTGGAGCCCTCGCACGGCCTTGTCTCCCGGTCTAGGCAGCCCAGATGCCCCCCGCCCACACGTGGTGCACAGGGCCCGAACATGTCGGTCTTTCCCTGATAATACAGCAGCTGTCAGCTGTCATGTCTGAATACCCCGCTAAGCCGCTTGTACCAGGAGCTGCCATTTATAAATGTTCCTGCAGAATTTTCAGCTCAGGTGTACGCCCTTCTGGGCCTCCTGTTCTTCTAGGGCCCAGGCACCTTGGGCTGTCATCTGGGAGCCCCTGGCCATAAGTGCCCAGTGCCTGACACCCCACTCTGAGGTTTCACTCCATGGAAATCTGGGCCAGTGTGGTGCAGGGTGGCAAGCTCCCAGTGAGGGGATGTTGGCTGGCACCCCTCCTTTCAGTCAGGATGGCACTGTGGTGGTCCTACTCCAGGCAGGGGACCAGCAGGTGAGGAGGTTTCCAATGCAGACTGTGCAGGTGCTCGGAATGCCCAGGTGCATTTACGTTGCACTAGAGGCCATGCGCCCAGCTGTGTTTGGAAGCCAAGTCCCCGAAGTGGCTCTTGAGGGGGGAAGGTGAGCTTTCATGTCAAGGAGAGGCTGGAGGACAGAAGGCCAAGAGCGAGGGCCCCGGCCTTCGCCAGGCTGTACACAGGGCTTCAGAAAGCCCAGGGGCAGCTCCACAGACACCCCCCAGCCTCATCCACAGACTCGAGGACACACCTGTGCTCGCGACAGCCAGCTGGGCGGGTATGTCCCCGGCCTACTTTATTGTGAGATGGAACATACTCACAGGAAAGTGCACAGAACAAGTTTGCAGACTGCTGTGTTACCACAGAGTGGACACCTGTGTCACCACTCCCAGCAGGAAGCGGAGCTCCGCCAGCCTGCTGTCTGCCCTGTCCCCGGGAAGCAGGCTCCCATGCCTCACTTGTCTGTACCATCTGAATTTCCATCTCCAAAAGGCAGAGACTCATTTTGTCTGTGTGCATTTTTTTCTTAACTCAAAAAAGCAGAGACGTACAAAACAGCTTCCTGTGCGTCTGACTTTTTCACTCAGCTCTGTCTTTGCGAGACCCACCGAGGTGCGTGTGGCTGCAGCGCCCTATGCAGGCTTTTTCTGTGGGGGTTCTACACATGTGTGTACCCAGATGACCTGTGTTCTGTTGTGGGTGGAGATCTGAGTTGCCCACTTGGGCCTACTGGGGATAAGGTGGAAGAAAGCTCTTGGCTAGGCCTCCTGGCACCAGGCACACACGGGTCTGCAGGGTGGACCCTGTACCCACAGGTGGGATGCCCTGCGTGCACACATTGGACTGTTCAGGAGCTCGAAGCTGCACTCACTTGAGTGCAGTAAGCGCCCCCACCCCCCACCGCCACCTGGGGCCAAAGAACTTCTGGGTGTGGCTCTCCCTGCGTGAGGATCATCTGGGGTGATGGGCATCAGGCCAGGAGAGAATGTGTACAGCGTTAGCAATTAGGGGACGAGTGACGGAGGTGTGGGAGGTCGTCCTACTGTCCTCACAACAGTTCTGTGGGTTCAAACATTCCAAATAAAAAGCGACTTAAAAATAGGTCAACCCTTTGCTTACGGCACGACCGCCATCTTGACCATGAGTCAGACGCCTGCCGGGTGTGAACGTGCCTCTCTTGCGTTAGGCTCTGGTCCATCCTGTGTCGAGGACACTGCCACACCTGTCTCCTCCATAGTCCAGCAGGGCACAGCGTCAGCCCCATCCTTAGGAGTGCCGTGTCATTCTTAGTCCTCCAAATGTTCAGGCATGTTAACGTCAACTTGGTGTGTTCTCCAGAATGGCGTCGAGATGTGGGCAGGGCCTGAGCTGCTGTGGGTCGACAGGGGAAAGCCTGTCCTCTGCTCAGCAGCAAGTCCTGGTGGCTGGGGCGTCTCCTGCTCTGTCACAGCACTGGTGGTGGCACCAGCAACGAGACACTGGGCCTTGTGCAGGCTTTCTGTTCCCCCACAATATCCTTTTCTCCTCCAGGACCCACCAAGTAGTCACGGCTCCTTAGTCCCCTGCGGTCTGGGCTCGCTTCTCTTCCCTTCATTTTTCCTGACCTCACCCCTTGGGAAGAGGGACTGGTCAGCAGTTTTGTAGAATGCCCCTCATGTCAGGTTCACCTTGTGGTTGCTCAGGATTAGATGGGTTGACGCCCTTTCAGATGAAACCTACAGAGGCCAGGGAGTCTCATCCCACCGTCTTGGGTTCTGTGATGTCCACAGGAGTCATCTCTGGTGAGGGTCACCTTGGTCACCTGGACAGGGCGTCTCTGCAGGTGTCCTACCTTCAGGGACATTTCCCTCTGCTTACTGGCCTCCTTGGAGATGAGTCCCTATGTCCAGCAAGGACCTTCCTCAAGGGACAGGGAAGTGAGATTTAAGGCGGATCGAGACTGTGTGGTTGTGTCTAGGCCTCCACAGCAAGCAGTGGGCGTCTGGGAGATGCTCTGAGGCGGTGCCCATGGCCTGTTTCTCCTTGAGTTTTGCTCACTGATCTTTTTAGCATCCATCAGGGGTTCTGCCCCGACAGCTGCCACTGGGGCATTCTTATGGCAGCTTGGTGCATCCCGCACCTCTACTTTGGGTAGCATTTTACTTTAATCAGCATTCTGTAAGGTAGGTTTATCTCCTCTTCATGTGTTTATGTGTTGCCTCATGAGTCTGGGCTCATGGAGATTTAGTGTGTTCTTCAGTTATAATTCCACACGGCGGTTATTTCTTTTATTGCTCAGATTGTTCCAGCTTGGGTACCTGGGTCCTGTGGGTGTACCCCCATCCTTCATTTTATTTTAAAAGCATTTCTTACTTTCTGGCCACAAGATGCTCAGAACTCCTCTTGGCCTTCCACACCCCCCCGACCCCCACCCCCACCACTCCAACCATTTCTGCTGTAACCTGCTTCCTGTTTTTAAAGAAGGGGGAAGAGAGCAGACCAGGGTGCAAGGTGCGCTTGTCACTGCTGGGGTGTCGTTGCTTCCAGGTCCTCTCAGGTGCAGTCCGTGTGCACCTTTGTGTCTGTCTGGCTGAATATGATTTGGGATAAACATGCATTCATGCCAGCATCTCTAATTCAAATCCAAAACTATGGGTCCGTGTCACCTCCCCTGGGCCTCTTGGTGACCACTTTTCTGTGACAGGAGAAACCTGGCCCCTGCTCCCCATCGCTTACATACGTCTCTGTCCAACCCACTGTATACAGAAGGAGGTTTCAGAACGGCCAGCCCACAGCCCTGTGGGAAACAGGCGGACCAGCTGGAGTCCTGTGTTTCTGTGCAGTTGTTTTGCCTTTAACCTTGCAGTGAGTACCAAGTCGACACACTCGTCCCAAATTCCTCAAGTCGGACTCTGTCCACCCTCCCGCTGCATGCAATGCGCCCCACATTTCTCATGGCCTGCGGTCCACTCAGGGACCCTGGCGTCCTGATTGTTGTTTTTGACGTGTACACAGTAAAGCTTGCTCTTTGTGGCGTAGATCTGTGGGCTTGATGGTGCCAATAGTCATGTTTGGGCCCCCCCGGGGCCACACAGAGCAGGCCGTGCCCTGCAGAGACCTGTGCCACACCTCCGTGGGCAGTGCCCTGTAGTCCTCCGTCCTGACCTCTTCTACGAGGTCACACCACTGGAATCATGCGGCGTGTGGCCTTTTGCCTCTGGCTTCCTTCACTTGGCAAGATGCACCTGAGATTCGGGCAGGTTGTTGCGTGTGGCCCAGTTTGTTCCTCTGCTGCTGAATGAGATTGCACGGTGCGAATCCACCACAGTTCCTCATCCGGTCTCCTGCCAAAGAGTCGTTTCCAGCTTGGCCATTATGAACAGGACTGCTGTGAGCATTCGTGTACAGGTTTCTGTGCGAATGCAGTTTTCAAACTCACTTGGGAGAGGACCCAAGGGTGGGATTGCCAGGTGGTCACAGTTAATTCACAAAGGGAGGAAGCGGGGAGGGCACTCGCTTTGGCCGCATGGGGAGTGGCAGGAAAACCACAGCAGGCCTCCATCTGCAGCGCATCCCTGGATTGCCCATGAGTGTGCTAGGCATTGGGTGTCAGGGACACAGACTCACATGTGAATGCCAGGGCTGAGAAGCCCATCCTCGGCTGAGGTGCCCCAGCCCCGTGATCTGGCGCGAGCTACAGCGCCTCTCTGGAAAATGTCTCCTGCCTTTCTTTGGCCTCAGGTTGGCGACAGCACGCTGACGTTTGGTCAGGTGGGATGTGCAGTCCGCTTACCAGGAGGCTCACGGCCCGTCTCTCCACTCGGTTTTGCAGTCAGGGCCGGGACCTGAAGCTATGCCTATGGGACCTGGCGGAGGGCAGAAACGCCGTTGTGGACTCCGTGGGCCTGGAGAGCGTGGGCTTCTGCAAGGGCTCCATCCTGGCCAGGGGCCCACAGCACTGGATGCTGGCTGTGCCTGGGAGAGGCAGTGATGAGGTGAGCACTGGCCCCTATTCATGAGTCCTGGAGGCTCAGTTTCCCCTACATGGGCACACCCATTGTTAGCACCTGGTAGCGGGAATGCTGGGCTGGCCCCATGCCCCCGGGGAGCCAGGGAGCAGATCTGGGTCTGTCTGCTGGATCGCAGATCCGATGACCTGAGGATGAGCATTTGCCTGGTCACCTGTGAGATGGCCCTGGTGGCAAGAGGGGTGACTGGTGTCTGTGGCAGGACCAGGCCCCCAGCCCAGTGTAGGTGGACGAGTGTCAAGGCCGAGGCCATCAGTAATACTTGGGGAGAGGCCACTCAGACAGATCCTCAGAGGGCTCAGGAGCAGGCATATGTGCCGGCAGGTCCCCAGCAGGCCAGCAGGAGGTGGTGGAAGACAGACCAAGACCCTGGTAAAGTTGAAGTGAGCCTGGGAGCCAGGACAGTAGGAGAGGGCAGCAGAACGGGGCCCTGGTATGAGAAGCCATGGGCAGGACTAGGATCTGAGGGGTAAGGGCAGGCACCTGGGTGGCAACTGCAGTACAGAGGGACACAGGTTAGCAGGGGAGCATCAGAGGATGGGGCTGGAGGGTGAGATGGGGGTGATGGAGCCTTGGAGATCGCTGCCAGATGGTGCTCATGCCAGAGTGGGCAGCAGTGGTTAGTGGTGGCGGGGGGGCAGGGGCTGGTCAGACCGCACAATGGTGTCCACAGCCCGGGGACTGAAGAGGCAGAATCCCCCAAGGGAAGCAGTGCCCTGCACGGGGGCAGATATTGGGAAGCGCAGTTGAGGACGAGGTGTGGCTGGAGGCACCAGCTCCGGGGAGAGCTGAAGGGAAATGGGAGAAGAAACTCTCGTGAGAAGTGACTGGATGGCCTGGAGAGTGTGGGGTCCCGCGGCAGGTAGGGGTGGGACGGTGGACAGGAAGTGGGAGCCTTCTGTCTACCACCCACTGCCATCTTCTCCTGGTGTCCCCTGCTGGCCCGGAGAGCCTGCTTGGCAGGCAGCGCCGGGCAGGGACCTGAGGCCTGTACACATTGGGGCGGTTTGGCCCCTGCCCAGGAAGGGCCGTTTGTCTCAAAGCACATTCAGCTCATAAATAATGAGATAGGAACAGGCATTTATTTGTTCATGATTGCATTTAAATCACCAATTAGGAGCTACATACACTTCTCTTGCCAATTTGCCGAAACCCTGTTAAAAGCTTTATTGCTGTGAAAAGAGAGGTGTGCTTCCCGGAGAGGGCAGGAGCCGGGCAGCCCGGCCTCCTTCCTGGGCCGCACACGCTGAGACCGGCCTGTGGGCCGAGCCAGCTCCCCCACCGGGGCCAGGGCAGTGGGTGCTGTCTTCCACCTCAGCCTCCCCAGGATGTGTGACCCATCTTGTCCCTCCTCCTGCCCTCGCCTTCCAGCCCCACCCTCCTCTCCCAGGCCTAGTCCCGAAGACCACTCGTCCTTTCTGTTTGCGGCTGATTTTAACCAACCTCCTGGCCCCCAGCTCTGGCAGCATCCATGTTTTTCAGGAGCAGCCAGCCCAGGGGCCTCACACCTCCTGGGAAAAGGGTTATTTTCCATCTTCCCACCTGGAATCTACCCAGACTGGGCCCTGGAAAAGCATCGCTGGCCTGTGCCCAGACAATGCTCGGGGAGGACGTGCCCCCACCCCACCTGGCTGCCTTGGGGGCCACGCTTGCTCAAACCAAACATTTTCCCTTCTGGTAACAAAAGTCACAGTTGAGTGCCAGACAGAAAGCTCGCCAGTGACTGCAGGAGGCTCCGAGCACAGGTCACTGGGCCTACCCTGGTCCTTGGGCTGCAGACCCTTGGTCCCCTTGCCCCTCGCTCCCTCCCATGGCCGTACCTCAGGCCTCAGGGCTGTCCTCATTCCCCCTCGGCCCCTCTTCTCCCAGCCAGAGCAGACTGGCTGGATAACTCCCCCCATCCCATCCCCTTCTTCTTGGGTCCCTCCTCACTGCTGCCAGAGGGGTCTTCCTGAGCCCGAAGGTCAGGATGGGCCATCCCTCACTGACCTGTGGATCTGTGTGCCAGACCACCCAAGGGGCAGACCTGTGTACTCTGTCCAATGACATCCCTCTCCTGTTGCTTCCTCTTCCCCCTCCAGCCACTCAGCATCTTGGAACCAGCCTGTCCTGATATGGTAACAAAAGGAACACATCTTATTTTAAGTAATCTGAATAATTCAAGAAACAGAACAGTGCACGGAGTAGGAAGTCAAGTGTCCTGCCTCCACAGGGTGATCTGTGCCTTTCCAGGCCACCCCTCGCAGCAGCACAATGGCAGGCAACTCATTCAGACTCTGTGAAGCAGCCAAGGGTGGCCTGCTGTTCAGCTGCAGCTGCTGCATTGCCCTTGTACAGGGTTGGGGTGCACAAGGCGCGGGGACTGAGGAGAGCATCTCTCTCTTGGGTGAGCCACCCTGGCCGGGTGCTGGCCTGCCTCCATTGTCGGCTACTGTTCTCAGGGGATGAGCCTGTCCTGAGTTGGTGGCACTCACCACAGAGAACAGAAGGGCTCCAAGATCCTCTCTTTTTTCTCTGCAGTTTTCTTTTTACTTCTGGGTCACACCCATTGCCAGGGTTATCTTGATTGTCAACATTGTCTTTCTTTTCGTTTTGCTGGAGCTTCTTGAGCATCTTTGCTATTTCAGGGGTCCTTTTCCTGGCAGCCTTTTATTTCATGACAGTAACAATGGCTCATGTCACTTCTGTCCTTTTCTGTCTCCTTTGTGGGTAGGGAGGGCCAACTCACCCGGAGTAGATGCTGTCCTTATGGTGATGGGAGCCTGTGCTCTGTGTGTGTGCATGTGTGAGTAATTTGTGTGTGTGTGCACGTGTGTATATGCATGTGTGTGTGTACACACCGGCAGGGGCCCCAGGACTCACCCTTCCTAGCAGTGCTGGTGCTAGGTTACTCTGCAAGCCTCTGGCGAGAGCCCTGCCCAGAGCACACCCCCAGCCCGAGCCTGTGGGCGTGCCGCCCAAGCATGGAGGCAGGCATGGGGCATGTTTCAGGGCCTTGAAGCTGAGAGGACCAGCCCACGACACCGTCGTTCCACCCTGCCACAGCTGCTCTCAGACATGGCTCCCAGCACACGTGTGGCAGAACTGGGACTCAGACTCAGGCCTTAACCCTGGGACTCAGGCCCATTCTTCCATGTGCGTCAGTGAGAGCAGCTTGGCCACACCCGCACAAACCCAGCTCGCCTCCAGTTTTCTGCGCTGGGGGTTCTGTGTTCTGGGTATCAGACAGCAGGCCAGCTGTCCCCTCAACGGCGCTCCAGCTGTGCTCAACTCCTCTGGAACGCAGACCCCTCGTCTACAAACCAGAGGACGCCTCTGTGTCAGTGAGGGATGGCATGCGGCTCCACAGCGGCCACACATTGCTGCCATGACTTTGGTGGAGCTGCAGCGTGGAGAGCTGAGGGCTGGCTGAACCCTCTCCCAACCCCCCACGGAGCAGTGGGCATGGGTCTCATGGGAGCCCCTCTCCTCCTCCAGGCCCTGCAGGAGTAGCACCCTTGTCCCTCCTTGGCAGATGAGGGAGCTGAGGCATGAAGGATGTGGATGGCTGGGAACCCAGTGCCAGTCTGTGGGGCTTCAGCTCCTGAGCCTGTTCCTGGTGGCCTTGGCTGTCCCCTGCCGATGCTGGGGGCAGATCCTGGCCCAACTCGATAGACAGGCACGAATGTGAGCTGGCTGTGTAGGGCAGTGAGACACACCTGCCAG
This sequence comes from Macrotus californicus, assembly GCA_007922815.1. NCBI lineage: Eukaryota > Metazoa > Chordata > Mammalia > Chiroptera > Phyllostomidae > Macrotus > Macrotus californicus. Next base: position 165,484 of record VMDR010000112.1, on the reverse strand, counting down.
CCCAGTTCAAGTGACACAAAATACAGCCACAGCACCCAGGGTGGAGGCACGGGGTACTGAGCACTGCCAGGCTCCAAACAGAGCTTCCCATGGTGCATGCCATGGTTATTTCCTAGGCTGGGTGGTGGGTTCCTAAGTGGCCCCTGTACAAGTCCTTGTACCATTTGCTGTGCCCTAGAGTGCAGAGTTGTTCCCGTGTAAAACCCACAGCAGGAACGGGAAACAAGCAGAGGTCAGGAGAGTGGGCGAGCTGAGGCAGTGCTCAGTGAGCTGGGCCTCCTGCTCAGCAAGGAGGTAAAATTGGGAGAGGCCGGAGGCAGCAGCTGGGCGGGAATGCTACTCAGAGGGATGTGCCGGTCACTCAGGAATGACGCCATGCACATTGTTTCGCAAGGCTGGTAGCACTGGAGCCCATGAGCCTGTGCGGCCTAATTAGGAGGCTGGGCTCCCAGGTTCCTACCGGGAGCAGACAGAAACTCGCAGCAGTCTTGGCTAATCGCCTTAAAATTCTCTTGTTTGTATAGAACAGACTCAACTTGGCGCCGGCCCAAATCAACTTGTTTTCTTACTGTCAGATTCAGATTCTGGAGATGCCATCCAAGACGTCAGTGTGCACCCTGAAGCCAGAGGCAGATGCCAAGCCAGGCATGCCCATGTGCCTGGAGCTGTGGCAGGTAAGGCCCAGTGCATGTCAGCCACGCCCTGTCGGCCACGCCCGCCAGGCCCTGAATCATGCCCCATTCAGGATTTGGTTTGTCCTGGAACCAGCAGGACAGTTAGCCCCTTGGGAGAACGTGTGCTTGCTGAGTCCACAGCAGCCTGTTGCTGGCAGCCCCTGCTACCCTCATGCTGCTGGGAAGGATGCTCCTGCAGACTGCCCCACGGAAAGCATTGCCTGTGCTGTCCTCCACAGGCTGAGCTGGGGTTAGTGGGGGCACCCCCTGCCAGGGCAGTGAGGAGGGACAGCTGGGTCAGCTGAGGCAGCCCCTCTCAGGAAGCAGCTCTGGTCCTTTCCGCACACCAGTCCGGGTCCCTGCCCAGGGCTGGGAGGGGAGTACCCACAAACCCTGCAAGCCTGCACGGCTGGCTGTGCTTGGGATTCTCATTTTTGATACTTTTTTGCCTCAGAGAGGCAGGAGTGGGCTTAATATGCTGACTGTCCCCACAGCCACACTTGGAATGTCTGATCCACTGCCGTTTTCTTCTTTCTCAACTGTTCTTTCTGATTAGTGAGGGTCAGGAGGCTTCCACTGGGGCTAGTAGCAGAAGCTGGGAGGCCAGGAGGTGAGGGGGACAGTCACAGTCCCCAAGTCCATCAGGATGGGTTTCTGCTCCTGAAGCCTGGGGAGGGGTCTTCCTGGGCCTGCCCACCTCCACCAGAGGCCCTGGCTCCCCTCGAGGCCGAACCGCAGAGCCCCAGAGGTCAACACTGGCTCAAAGTGTGCACGCCCACTCTTTGGGTCGCTCGTGTTTGGCTCAGCAGAGCGAATGGTCTGGCGCGTTCGCTTAGAAAGAATCCTGGGCAGCATCTTGGCTGTGGCAGACACTGGGCTTAGCAGGTCACTGACCAGCACCCATCCAGGGGTGCTGCCCACAGGCCATTTTCTCAGCACGGTCCAGTTGACCAGTGCCTTCTCAGGGCCACCCTGTGCCGGTCCAGAATTAGGTGCAGGCGATTCCTGCGTTGTGACTCAATGCTTGTTTGAACTCTCCCTAAGAATGAGACCAGATGGGCTCGGGCAGTTTGGAGATGTGCGTGTGACTGGCAAGATTCATGGGGACAGGCATCCCAGAGACCCGATCCCAAACCTTCTGCCATCTAAGAACCAGAAAGATTCCCCGGCCTTTCCAGTAGTTGGTTTCCTCCTGTAGTTTCTTCCCCGACAACGTTCCAGTTGGCATTGGGATCTCTGTGTTGCTGCTGCCGCAGTGCCTCAGAGGAGCCCCTGGGGCTAGGCGGCGAGGCTCTGAGGGTCACCTGGATGACTAAGCTCCTGGTGCCAGCAGGTCGCTGGCCGAGCCTGATGGGAAATGCCCCCAGGCCCTGACGCTGCTGCCGGTGTGGTGCTCACGGCCCTGGGGCAGGACGTCGGGGACTGCATCCGCTCAGACTCCACTCCCTGGAGGCCGTGTCATTGCGTAATCATGTAAAAATTCCTGCAGAAAAATGTGTAGAAATGGGATGTACAAACTTGTTAAGGTAATTAATATAGTTGACAGAGGACAAATCACGTTTTTGTTGGTTGACACAGATCCAACACGAAAGAAAAGTCTCTGCTAATCTTAAATGTCCCTTTTTTCTCTCCAGACCTGGAGATCCAGGTTGCAGTTCACTAGTCGGAGTGTGGCGGAATGGCCTGAAGTGGTATTTTTTTCTGAAGCTTTCAGAGATAGTCTCGTTTTTGTCCCTAGGGAGGCCGACCTGCGTTGTCGTGATGATTATCGTGCAGACTGTCAGGACCAGAATCAAGCCTCGTGCAGTTTTCACCCCTGCTCCAGAGCTGGGGCCCCGCCTGAACTGGGGGCTCCCCACAGCACCTCGAGGTGCTGCAGGCAGGACCTGCCTGCTGGGGTCCTTCCAGGCTGGCCCAACCACATATGGGAGGGGTCACTGGGCAAATCCTCGTAGTAACTTAAGGTCCTCACCCCATGGAAGTCAGCCTGGCACTGTGGATGTGGCCACCAAAGGCCTATGGCCATAGGAGCACTGTCATACCTGCAGTCTGCCATGGGGGTGGGAGGCCCCAGGGACCCTTCGTGCTCGGAAAGAAGCGGGAGAGGTCTGCAGTGCAGGGGTGTTTGCAGGCTGGAGCTCATCATCTGGGTCCCCTGGCAGCTGCTGGGTGAGCCTCTGCAGGCCAGTCTGGCTCCTGCTCTGGCCGTGCTGTAACGCCCACCGGCAGGTCAGTAGTGTGCAGCCCCTGAACTGGTTGAGGTGCACAGAACCCGGAGGCCACAGACATCATCACGTGGTCTCGGGCTGTAGAGACCAACAGAAAAAAACGTGTCAGCGGTGTCAGGAGGCCTGGGTGAGGAAAGAATGTGCCCAGGGGGGCCAGGGGGCAGGCTGGGCCAAGGCAGCGTGGATGGGGACACGTCAGAGCACTGTCCCAAAGGCAACAGACCCAAGTGGGCCCCAGACGAGTTCCTCACAGCTGGCCTCTGAGGTGGGGTCTGGCAGGCATGGTCTCAGGGTTGGTGTGAGTTCCTGGTTGGAGTTCAGACAGCACATCCGGGCTGTTCTCACCTGGCCCTCCCCCTGCCTTGGGTCCAGATCTGTTGCTCACGGGGGAGGCCCGCTTTAGAGAGGCACAGCTGTCTGTGAGCAGCTGCCTGAGCGAGGGCTGGCCATTGCTTAAAGCACTCTGTACTTCAGACACAAGTGGTGTAAAAAATTTTACATGAAAAGAGCCAAAGCGAAGTTCTTCCTGGTTATAAAACTGCAGGGAAAGGACACCAGTACCATCAGGGATGCTGCCGGGAGGCCTGTATGCTCCGCTCCTCCCAGCCTGTGCTCCTCAGTGGCGCAAGTCACCAGGCTCTGCACACAAGCTGGTGGGGGTGTTGTGCGGCCCCTTGGGGATCACGGTCTCAGGGCCAGTCTCGGGACTGCTCATGCAGGCAGGCCCGAGGGGGGAGTGTAGCAGTCAGCTTGCTGGGCCCCAGGGAGGAGCACAGGATGTCACAGGCCCCTTCCCAGGACCCCTACTCACTTCCTTAGGCTTCTCCTTTATATTTTTATTAGTGCAAACACACCACAGAAAAAAATGACCATACAAGCATTTTCAGGGACATGCAAGAGGTGTCCACTGACCCAGCTCTGGTCTGGGAGGGTTCCCTGTGAATGTGTGTAGTTCTCAATGCCGTGTCCCTTGTCCCCTGTCTCCTCCAGATCAAAGAGCCAGTCTGTATCAGGTTCCCCCAGTTCCCATCGCTACCTGGGCCCCATGATGTGCACTCTACTCACAGCCTCAGTTTCCCTCTGATGCTCGGAGAACACTCTGCTTCCTGGGTTGAGGGTGTGGTGTGCACTCATGTTACTCACACACCCTCCTGCCTCTGGTTAAACCAGGTCACCTGCTTGGCTGAAGAAGGGTTCTTTCTGAGCACTCAGGAACACTTGGGGTGGGGGGGGGCACTCTGCATGGTACGTGCAGCCTCTGAGCCCAGAGCCCCTCTGGGTGGGCACAAGTGCCTACCCAGCACATTAACAGCAGCTCCAACAGGTGGGCAAGCAGGGCCTGTGTGATGCTGTCGGCCCAAACCAAGTGAGACCCAGACGCTCTGCTCAGTGCCAGCCTTGCCTGCCAGCAGAGGACCGTCCTCGAATTGCATGTGACCCGGGAGCAGTCTCACTGACCAGCCACCCCTGGCCCCCATTCTCAGCACTGACAATCCAGAGGCTGAGGGCCAGGCCCAGCCGGAGCTCAGTTGGAGGGGATGTGCTCAGTTATTTCTCACACTCACGTGAGGCCAGCCCCGGGCATCTCAGCAGGGGATGCTGAGACAAGTGGAGGGCAAAAGGCATCAGCCAGAGTGTGCTCTTCGTCCCAGAAGCAACCTGGGCACCAGTCCTGGAGGCGTTCCCTGTTGGTAGTCCCTGAGGATGGGGCACCAAGCGTGGTATCGCCACTCTCGGTGCCAGGGTGACTTGGAATCCTGCAGTGCTCTTCTGGAGTTGATACAGAGGCTAGATAAACGAGGCGTCTGCCCAGGGCGCAGGCCCTCTGACCTGTGCCCTCATTTATCACAATAGCTCAGCGCCGCCGCGGCTCACCCAGCCCAGGGATTGGGGCGGGGGTGGGGGGCTTCCGCAGCGACGTTGACAAAGCACAGAAAGTTCATTTTTCATTGACAAAGAGCTCACAATTTTCTTTGGTTGGTGGCTGTAGACAGGTGACTGGCCCCACCAAGGGGTGGTCGAGAGTCTCAGGCCTGCGGAAAGGGCCCAGCAGCACCCTGCGATCCTGGTGGGACCTGGGCTGGCCAGCAGGGGCATGGCAGTGTCAGGTTGGGGTGTGCCAAGCTGCCTGGAGCTCTGTGCCCTCCAGTCCCAGTCCTTGGGGTACCCCAACACCAGCCTGTGCAGGCCCTATACCAGTGGGATCAGCCATCCAGGGGGCAGGCCCTGTACCAGTGGGATCAGCCATCCAGGGGGTGTGCAGAGCCTCTGAACTGGTATTGCCATGTGAAGAACACAGGAAACAGCTCCCCAGCTGGGCCACCCCCAGGAGACACAACCCATTTCTCAAGTCCCCTGCCCCCGAAACTCACCAGGACCCTTCAGGAGCTGACCTGTGCTATTCCCCGCAGGCCGACTCCAGCTCCCGCCCACTCCTCCTGGCCGGCTATGAGGATGGATCGGTGGCCCTGTGGGATGTCTCTGAGCGGAAGGTGTGCAGCCGCATCGCCTGCCACACAGAGCCTGTCATGGGCCTTGACTTTGACTCCCAGAAGGCCAGGGGCGTCTCAGGCTCCGCAGAGAAGGCGCTGGCTGTCTGGAGCCTGGATGAGCAGCAGGCCCTGCAGGTCAGTGTGCCAGACCCGAGGTGTCATTTATCCTACTCTGCACTAACAGTCTGATAGGCTGAAACAATATTTAGGCATGAAGAGGAGTTGTTGCAGATCGCTGGCTAATTAATCACTCTGAGGCGGGGTGCAGGCGGGCCTGTCTGCAGGGCCCGCGCAGGAAGAAGGGGGCGTGGGCGTTTGTGAACCGTTCACATGGTTTGGGTTTCTCTCAGACCTTGGGTTAATAGCAGTCACGTCTTGTCCATCTAGAGAAAAGGCATGTAGAGTCCAGGAGTAAGTACACAAGCCCATTTGCAAAAACTCAGAGGAATTTGGTCAGTAAGGAACTGATTAATCAAAAAACAAAAATAGCCCAATGTGGAGAAATCCACGGAGTCACGCCCGGGTGGCGGTCTCCAAGTAGGCCCCAGGGAGGCCGTTCCTCACGGGCAGCAGGGACGGGATGCGGGGCCTCAGGGTGGAGTGGGGCATTGCTGAAAACCTCCCCGTAATGTCCCAGTAACCCTCATGACGTCCCAGTGGACTTTTCTATCTAGCGTGCCTGCAGAGCACCTGGGGGCCACGTCTGAGCCTGTGCCTGGTGCTCAGAACAGGTTGGCCCAGCCTGCTTGCTCAGCTCTGTTTGGGATGGGAGGGATAGACTTTGGGGATGGGGACCCTCCCTTCCAGGCCTCACTCTGGATAGGGGCTGCAGGCCATGGGGGATGAGATGCCACTGGGTATGTCCTGTGCCTCCCAGCCCCCAGAGGGTCACCTGGGTGCACACTGGCTTCTGAGGGCGGGATCCCCCATTAACCAGGGAGTCTTGGAAGGCCGAGGCTTGACCACAGCCAGCAAGTAGAGGCTCCTTGGAAAGGCAGCTCTATGACCCCAGGTCTGCTAGGGAGCAGAGATCCAGGGGGTGCCAGGAGAAGCAGTAGTGGCCCAGCTCTGGGCTTCACCTGGGCTCTCATCACTGGCGCCCTGGAGGATGGGTCCTGGGAGCTGCCTTCTCTGCAGGGCTGCGTGGTCTAGGCTACCCCCCATAAACAAGAGTCTGAAGAAGATGTCTCTCGGGGCTCCTCTCCAGGTGGGGAAGCCTTGCCCAGCAGCCTACCAAGCCTGCCTCACACTTGCCCAGACCAGGCCCCAACAACCAGGGGAGGTGGCCCTGGGTGGGCACCACTGGACCCCTGAGGTGCATGGGTGGGATGGGGGAGGGATAGGCCCCAGGGAGAGTCAGGACACACTGCAACACCCCCCAGGTGTCTCCATGCTCTGGCTGCAACCTGGGGGTGCAACATTGTCACCAGGTCATCCCAAGGGGAACAGAGTGAGGACAGCCAGGGGCAGAAGGACGCACCCGAGAGGGGTGACATGAAGGTTGGAGGACAGACACTGAGGCCGGGTGGAGTGAGACTGGGAGGTGCCCACCCAATTTAGAGCTGAAGGGGCCACTGGCATCTCATCAAGAGCAGCCCTGCCAGAGACCCAGGGTTAGCATCAGAGCAGACTGTGGGCAGCAGCAGGGGTGGGCTGTGCCCACTGCCCAGGCGTGAGATCACCCCGTGGCTCTGCACGCTGAAGCTGAGGGTCTGTCTCAAGCCCTGTGAGTCACAAGGAGCAGCGGATCAGAGCCCAGAGAGACAGGAGAAGGAGGTCACATGTCACATTTGAGGACAGGGCACAAGTTCACACTTCTTTGGCATCACCCCTCCCAACTTTCCAACCATTCCGCCACCGTTTTGTCATCCCAGGGAGCCCATGGAGACCCTGAAGGCAGGAGGTGGTCAGACAGGCCTCCCAGGGGGGCCGGGCCCGGCAGCGGTTGGCTGAGCTTCTCATGCCTTCCTCCCAGAGAAGGGGGCCTGTGGACCTGCTGGGAGTAGCAGTGAAAGTCATGATGGTGGTGGTCACCTCCAGAAGCTGGAGCAGAGCCACGCTGGTGCTGGGTCCTCAGCAGCTGAGTCGGCCTAGCTGGGTGTGGAGCCTCCCCCGCCTTCTCACCCTCACACCCTTCCCTCCCACTTCTCGAGGCTCCCAGAGACCCACTCACTGTGGAGTCGAGTGCTCCACTCCTCTGCCTTGAACTTCATCAGCCTGACTTTGCAAATGACTGAGGACCCAGGTGGCTTCCCCAAGCACCCCTGCCTAGGCTGCAGCACCCCGAGGTCCCCAGGGTGGTCCTTCCTGCTGTCCTGGCTCAGATCGGCCTGGTCTCTCCTGGCTTATTCAGAAAACAGCTGCTGGAACTTAAGACAAATTTACGGGGCATGTTCCAGAGATGAACTTTTGCTGTACTGATAACTTGAAAAGTTAAAGCAGAGGGTATTCTTAATGTTGGAAGGTTATGGCAGAAGGGGAGCAATGGACGTGGTTGGTGTGCCGGCTGTGACTGGGCCGGGGCCTCGCTCATCAGTGCATGTCCAAGCCGGAGCGTGCACTGCCCGCTGAGCACAGCCACCTCACCCAGAGACAGCAGGGCATGATGTTGGAAGTCACTTCGGCCTAGAGGCCCTGAAGACTTTTGGGCTATGCAGTGCCAGCCCCTGAGGAAGAAGCGTCTGGAGGCCTCCAGGCCCTTGGCGTCCATAGGCGTCCTTGGCCCAGGGGCCCGTGGTGCATTGTACCCAGCCCTGCAGTGGGCATTGTGATGTGGCTACCCACCAGCCTGCAAGCCACGTGGGCACAGATGTGCCTCACCTTTCGGCCTGCTGCCGAAGTCTCTAATGAGCCCAAATCAATCTCTCCCAGGCGGGCGCTGGGCGCGGAGACACAGATGAGGTTTCCCGCAGCAGAGCGTGGGTAATGGGAACCAGATGGCGGCCGCGCCGCGTGCGCATTCCTGGCACCTGAGGTCATGTGCTGTGAGAGCCACTGGTGGCCAGGGATCCTTTCCGGAGGGGCCTGGTCCAAGACAGGTTTGGCCAGGGGCTGAGGTGGTGGCCAGGAGCCCTCAGTCACCTGCGTCAGGACTTGTGGCCTTGAGGACACACTGTGACACCAGGCTGCTCACCTGCCTTCCTGAGGTGGCTTTCCAGGGCGCCACCAGGAGTTTGGGCCTCAGCTGTCACGAGACACAGGTGGTGCACAGACCTGCTCCTTCCTCCCATACTTGGGGCAGGGCCCGCAGCCTTGAAGCAGGGGCTGATTTACGGCCAGCAATATTTTTAGGCCTTTAAATAATAATGAGCCCCCCCCCCCCCAGCCAGCCTGGACTGGGAAGCAGACTAACCACATGCCCCCCCCTCCCCACCATCTTCACTGTGCCTGAGGCTGACCAGGTGTCCCCGCTGCGTGGCCACTGCCCCCTCTCTCCACAGCCCTTCCAGGGACTTCCCTCTAAAGTGTCAGCAGCAGGATGTGTGGGGCAGGTTGGAGGGAGCCCACAGGACCCTGACCGAGCATGTTTCTCCTGATTTTATACCAAGAGCAGGGACAACTGTGGTTACAGCCCAGCCTGTCGTCCGCATCTCAGGAACAGGGATGGGGCTCTGGCCATGTTCACCGTGAACACCTTGACAGGATTTCCTCTTCCTTAGGAACACGAGCCTCAGCATGGGGACTGGGCTCTTCCAGTTTAGATCCCCATGAAACTTCCAGCGCCTCTTTTTCATCGCCTGCCCAAGAGCCGGGCTGCGCCGTAGGCCTCTGCCTCGATGCTGCTGCATTTCCAGGTGGAGCTGCAAGGGTGGCAGGTGGGGTGAGTTGTAGCTGACCCATGGGCAGCACTAGGTATCTCAGCCCCTCCCAGGTGTGTTGCCGCCTTGGAGGTTTGTGAACACTGGCCGGCTCAGGGACGAAGCTCACAGGAGAGCAAAGGACGGTCAGCCTCTTGTGCTGGTTCCAACTGTCAGTGCTCTGGCCATGCGAGTCGGGAGGGGCTGGGCAGATGCATGCCTGCACAAGCGGGCACACATGGAATTTGCCTTCTCACCCATGCACGGTGCGTCTGCCCCCGTGGCCCTGCGCCAGCGAGTGCCCATGTTGGCAGCCTGTGTGGAGCCGGGAGTGCGGGACCTGCTGAGTGGAAGCAGGGGCCGCCGCCAGCCTCCTGGACATGCTGCGGGGCGGACGAGGAGAGCAGCGTGTGCTGTGCGGGCTGGCAGACCCCACGGTCAGGTTAGGTTCCCCCCACTCCTGGTGGGGAAAGACTCGGGATCGTGGGACTGCGTCGGGCTATCAGACTCGTGGCTTTTCTTGTCAAATCTGTTCATTTTGTGAGTTGCATTGTTTAGTTTTTGATAACATTAAAACAATCGTGTAGTGCTAAAATAACCCACTACACAGCATGTCCTCTGAGGGGCTTGGTTGGAGTTGTTCAAGGTCGTCTGTCTGTCCATCAGTAGACTGAGCTGTACCTCCTCTTCTGTTGCCTCACACTGCTTATAGTGTCCGGGTGTCAGGAGCCCCAGAATTTGGGGTCAGGCATTCCCTCCTCTGCTGATCCCTGAACATGTTGATGGAGCGGGGAGCCTGTTTCTTGAGTGGCTGTGGGCCCGTCCTTGCCTATACCCGTGGGGCAGGGAAGGTCTGATTTTCTTCTTGGACTAATTTAGGTTTCCCATTTTTTTTTTGATAAGTTTCATTTTTCCAGGAATTTGTCAATAGGCATTAAACCCCTCCGGGTATTTTCATATTGACTTTTTAAAAGTTGTTTATAATGATGGTCTGCTCTATTTGCAGGACTGTCCCTTTTGTGTCCCTGATCAGCCTCGTCTCGGCTGATCTTTCTTTTTCTGTTTTGGCGTTTCTGCTCTGCTCTTCCCCTGCCTCCCGCCCGTGCTCTCCAGGCTCTGCTGACTTGAGAGGGAAACATGACGCATTCGTTCCCGGCCTGCCTTCCTCACAGCAGCCGAAGTCTGCGTCCCACATTGTAGGATGTCGCCGTCTTCATCACCGCTCACTCTGGGCGGACCCGGTCTTTATTTGTTCGCTGACTGCTGAGCTGATTAGAGTGTTTTTATGTTTCCAAATGTTTGATTTTTTCCCCCCAGTTATTTTTTATTTTCCAATTTCTAACTTAATTCCATTGTGGTCGGAGGAGAAGGTCTGAATGATATCAGCTCTTTGAAATGTGGAGGCCAGTCCAGTTCTCATAAGTATTCCACATGTGCTTGAGAAGGAAGTGCTTCTCACTGCTGGATGCACGGCTGTACCTGTGCTCACTGGGCCAGGCCCGGCATCCGCTGTGACCTGGGGGCCCTGGGAGGGTCGGGGGGACCCTCCAGCTGCCACACATCTTGCTCGGTTTCCTTGTACCCCACGCTTTCTACATTTTGAAGCTGGCTTACAAACATTCAAGTTCAGAATGCTAATCTTCCCGGGGAATTGAACCTTTTCTTTAGTCCCTCTTCTTATCTCTAGAAAGGATTTTTGCCTAAAAGCCAATTTCGCCAGCTGAACGAGGCTCAGGCCAGGCTTCTTCTGGTGACCACACCCTATAATAGCTTCTACTTGTTTACTTTTGAATCCTTTCGCCTTCTACCTTCCTTCAGATGTAGCTGGTCTCTCGCACTGAGCTAGTTTTGCACACAGTGTATCTTGTGCTGTGAATGTTGCCCGCACATTTGCATCTCAAGCCTTCCTTTTCCAGAAGTCGGGACAGCTGTCCCCTAGGGATCCCATAGTGGAGACCTGAGTGTGAGTCAGCGTGTCGACGGCGCCCGCAGTCCCAGGTGCTTCTCCGTGTTCCTGCTGCCCCTCCACAGGGCTGTGGAAGAGTCAGCCGCCAGTCTAGTCACCAGCCTTTGTGGGTCTGTCCCACAAATTTTGATTTATTGTGTCTTCATTTTTATTCGGTTGAAAATTCTTTCTATTTTCCCTTGTGATTTCTTCTTTGATCCAGTGGTTCCTTAGAAGTATATTATTTAATTTCCAAATATTTGTTGAATTTGTGGGTATCTTTAATCTAGTTTAATTCTGCTGTCAGTGAAGGTACCCTGTACAATGTCAGTATGCAGATATTTATTGAGGCTTGTGTTTTGGCCCAGCGCACATGGTGTATCTTGGTGGGAGCGCATGTGTTTTGCAGTTGTTGGGCGGAGTGCTCTGTCAGCCCGGCTTAGGTCGGGGTGCGTGGCGGTGTTGTTCAGGTCTTCAGCATCCTTACCCATCTTTTCGTCTGGTTTCCCACCGGTTACTGAGTGAGGTCTTGCAGTGTCTGAGCGTGGCTGTGAATGTTCCTGCCTCTCCCTTCAGCCCTGTCAGTTTTGCTTCATGAATTTTAAAGCTCTGTCCTTAGGAACGTAAGCATTCACTGCTGAACGGTCCTTTCATGAAACGTCCCCTGTGCCGCTCGTAATATCCTCTGTCCCGAAGTTGGCTTTGTCTGGTGCGAGAGCTGCGGCACGAACTTTCTTATGTTTCCTCTTTGCGTGATACAGCTCCCTTTGACTTTGGACCTGTCTGGATCTCTTTATATTTAAAAGCGTCTTTTGTAGTCTTTGATCCTTTCTGACAATCTCTGCCTTTTAATTGGAGCATTTAGTCTGTTTGCACTTAATATAATTAGCGATGTGTCTGGCATTAAGTCTGCCGTCGTGGTACTTGTTCTCCACTTGTCACTTCCGTTTTTGACCCTCTTCCACTCCTTTCCTGCTTCCTTGTGTGCTATCAAATATTTATTTTTTAGTATTCCATTTCACTTCCTCTCGCGGTTCCTTCACTGTGTAGCCCTTGTCATTTTTTTTTTTTTCCTGAGTGCTAGCTCACAGACTAACAGTGTGTTTCCTTAACTCACCCAAGTCTCCCCAGCGTGGTCGCACCGCCGTCACGGCCCGCAGCCGGCCCCGGCACGATCTCATCATCCTCCCTCCTGCGCTCTGCGCTGTGCTGTCGTATGGTTCACTGTCACACTCACTGTCAACCCTGCCTCGCAGAGTTACCGGTTCTACCTGAAAGCATCAGTTGTTTCTTGAAACTGGCCAGATGTAAAGGCCATAGGGTTTTATATTTACGCAGCTATTCCCATTTCTGGTGCTCTTCCTGTAGGTGCGACTTTCTATCTAGTTCTACTTCCCTTTAGCTGGGAGACCATCCTTTAGCATTCCTTGCAGGGTAGTTCCACTGGCGAAAAGCTTTCCTGTTTTTGTTTCTCAGAAAAAGGTCTTTATTTCACCCTCCTGTCCCAAGAATTCTGCCTCTAGAATTTAGGGAAGATGGTTTTCGTTTTCGCCTTGCACTGCAAAGCCGCCGTCCCATTGTCTTCCGGCCTCCACTGCTCCTGGAGTGAGCTGGTCACGTCGTAATCTCTCGCATGCCGCCGTCTCCTTCCAGGGTCGCTGTCCGCCTGTGGCTGCCAGCGCTTTGACTCCCCTGGGACATCTCTAAGTTGGGCAGTTTGATGTCGTCCCACAGGTCCCTGAGGCTCTGTTCAGTTTCCATCAATCTTTTTTCTCTCCTTCAGGTTAGATAACATCTATTGATGTGTCTTACTGATTTTTTTTAAAAAATAATTTCCAGTCTGCCGTTGAGCCTACCCCACACATTTTTCATTTCCGTTTCCAGCTTTTAGTTCTAGATTTTCTATTATGGTTTATCACCCAGAGTTTATGCTTTACATTCTGTTCGCTCTTGGTCTGCACATCCTGTGGGTTTGGGCGTGTGTCCACCATGACGGCATCACACAGTGTGTTTCCCCCGCCCCCCAGATATCATCTGGGCTCCCTCCCCGCCAATTCCTGGCAACACTGATCTCTTCACTGTCTCCATAGTTTTGCCTCTTCCAGAACATCATAGAGTTAGAATCACACAGTATGGAGCCTGGTCAGATTGGCTTCTTCCACTCAGTAATATGCACTTAGGTGTCTTCCCTGTCTTTTCATGGTTTGATAGCTCATTTCTTTTTAGTGCTGAATAATATTTTATTGTCTGGATGTACCCCAGTTTATCCGTCCACCTACTGAAAGGTTATCTTGGTAGCTTCCAAGCTTTGGCAGTTACAAACATATCTGCTGTAAACATCCACGTGCAGGTTTGAGTGGACATAAATTTCTGCTCCTTGGGGGTAAATAGGAAAGCGTACAGTTACTACATTGTAGGGTGAGAGTATGTTCAGTTCTGTAAGAAGCCACCAAACTGCCTGTCCAAGTGGCTGCTCTCCTGCTCACTCCCACCGGCCGTGAGTGTGAGCTCCTGGTGCTCCGCAGCCTCTTCAGCACCCGGCAGCGTCTGCGTTCCGGGTTAGGCTTTCTGGTGGGTGGGTGTTGTTTTAGTTTGCATTTCCCTGATGAAAAATTATGGAAGCGTCTTTTTTGAAGGAATATTTAATGAATGTCTTCAAATGAAGGAAGCTTAAATGACACAGGACCGAAAATATTAGAAATCTGTATATAATATAAAGTGAATGTAAATTAGCCAACTCTATATGAACATTTCCAGCTAAGAATTCATACAGATACATAGTCACCTTTTCCTTTTATGCATACATGACATAATGATTCTGGCAAAATAAAGCCGGAGATACTAGAAATATTATCAAATTTTAAAGGTGGTGTGGAATAAGTTTGAACAACATTCTAGATGAATGAAAATCCTGGATTTAATTCGATACTTTTATCATGCCAGAAGCATGGTTGGCTTTAATTTTTTTTCATCGATATTGGCATCATGCACGTTGGTTTATTAATAATTAAGGTATGTTATATACATTATCTCAGTGTGGACAAAAACTTTTCAACATAAGAAAATAGCTGCACACATTCTATTGTTCTCTTATAAAAATACAATCTTAAAAAAGTAATGATTAGTTTTTGTGGTTTCGAGTAATAAGATTTTTTCACATAGCATAAAGTATATTCTCATGCAGGATTGCATTAAGATCCAATAATAGTTGGGTTGGTTTTTTTTTTTTTTTATCATCACCCGAGGACGTTATTTTTGTTGCTCTTAGGGAGAGAGGACAGGGGTTGGGAATAGAGAGAGAAACATCGATTGATTGTCTCCCACATGTGCCCTGACTGAGGATCAAACCCAAAACCTAGGTACGTGCCCTGATCTGGAATCACATCCACAGCCTTTTGGTGTACGGAACGACGCTCCAACCAACGGAGCCACACTGGCCAGGGTGATGCCATACTGTCTCAAATACAGGCGCCCCAGTCGAGCCCTGGCACAGATGAACTGCGCCGGGCAGCCCAGAAAGTCCCTTGGCTCCTGGGTGAGCCCCACTCAGGGCTTTTCAAATGTGGCTGTCTGCAATTTATTTTAATAGGAAAATAAACCAGTGGTGTGTTCAGTCCCTTGTCCCCCGAGGACAAACGCAATGGGTGTGTTTAATTTCATTAACTACAATGCGGCCAACAAGAAAAATGTATAAAATCAGCTTTATGCAGCTTAAGCACTGACATTTGAAACAAATCGTTATTGCCTTAGCTGTCACACCAGTAACTCTAGAATCTAAGGGAAAAATATGTTATGGATGGTTTTATAAACCTTTGCAAATGCACTGGTAAAATAATTTATAATCATTTGAAAACGTGGCTGGGTTTTCTCTTCTGTAAACATGGCTCCCCCTTTGCCCCACGCACACTTCGTATGCTGACCCCACGTGCCATTCCCGGCCCTAAACCCTCACCTTTCAGGGTCGGGACAGTGGAGGCTGCCAGTAAACACACCTGCTGAGCACAGGGTCACTTTTTCATTCTGGCTTGACCCTGCCCTGGAGGTGGCATATTTGGAGCAGTGGCAGACTCACCTGAAACACGTGTCCAGTTGGAGCGGACCCCAGCGGCTGGTGCTGCGGAGCCCTGAGTGCACCCAGCCGCCCCTCTGGCTCCTCAGGGGGGACAAGGGCTTCATAAACATGTAGGGACACCTTTGCTCTGCTCTCCTCCAAACTCCGGCCCAGGAAAGCCAGAGAACCGGTGCCCTGGAACACATGCTTCCTGAAACTTGAATGAAGAAGATTCTGCACAATAAACCTGGTTAGGACATTGAGCAGACTGGCGCTGCTTCTCAGTGCATGACACATTTCCAGGAGGGGTGTGAGGCTTCCGTCTGCACCCTGTCTGACCGTCTGTCTCTTGGTTCTGAGATGCACTTGGACCTGAGTTGTGTCGCTGAAGCTCCTGCAGAGTGGCGGCTGCTGGCTCTTCCCCAGCCTGGAGGTGGAGAGGGAACCCTCTGGCCTGGGCCACATGGGCTTGCACGAGCTGCCGAGGACACCGCTGAGTGGCACATACCCCGCCACCACCACCACTGCCATACAGTGTGGCCTAAGGCTGGGGAGCATCATTTCATATGCTTATTTGCCCTCTGTATATCTTCTTTGGTGAGGTATCCATTAAGGTCTTTGACCCATATTTTAATTAGGTTGTTTGTTTTCTTGTTGCTGGGTTTTAAGGGTTGTTTGTATATTCTGGATGACAATCAGATGTGTCTTTTGCAAATATTTTCTCTCATTTTGTGGCTTGTCTTTTCATTCTCCTGACAGTGCCTTTCACAGAGCAGACAATTTTAATCTTAATGAAATTCAGCTGGCCGGTCCTTTCATTCAGGGCTTGTGCCTTTGGTGTTGGATCTAAAGCACGCTGCCAACCCCCAAGTCATCTAGGTTTTCTCCTGCATTGTCTTCTAGGAGCTTCATAGCTGTGGATTTTATATTCGAGTCTGTGATCCGTTCTGAGTTCGTTTTTGTAAAGGGTGTAAGGGCCATGTGTCATTCCTTTTTTTTTGCATTTGGATGTCTAGTTGTTGCAGCGCCATGTGTTGGGAAGACCGTCGTTCCTCCACAGTGTTACCTTGGCCCCTGTCAAAGATCAAGCTGACCGCATTCGTGCGGGTCTGTTTCTGAGCGCTCTGGTCTGTCGCACTGATCTGTTTTGTCAGTTCTTCCACCAACACCACACAACCCGATTACTGTCGTTGTACAGGGAGTCTTGGGTACCACACAACCCGATTACTGTCGTTGTACAGGGAGTCTTGGGTACCACACAACCCGATTACTGTCATTGTACAGGGAGTCTTGGGTACCACACAACCCGATTACTGTCATTGTACAGGGAGGCTTGGGTAGCATCCGTCTTCCAACTTTGTTTTCTCCTTTAGTATTGCGTTGGCTCTTCTGTTTTAGTTCTTTGTCGATAATTTTCGTTTCTCTGTTAATGGTTCCTATCTGTTCACTCATCAGGACAATTGTTTGGTAATTACTTTAATGTATTTCCTTTTTTTACTAATCATATTTAAATAGCTGCTTTAAAGTCTTTGATACTTTCAACATCTGTGACATTCTGGATCAATTTCTATTAACTGCTTTTTTTTTCCCCCTTGACTATGGGTCATATAATTCTGCTTTTTTGCTTGTCTAATAATTTTTTGTTTGTGTGCTGGACATTGTAAAGAATATGTGATAGAGATTCTGAATTCTGTTATTTTGCCTTGAAGAGTGTTCACTTTTATTCTTTCAGGAAGTTCAGTTACTGGCTTTCACCTTGAACTTGTGTAGGTTTGGTTTGGTCTGGGAGGGCAGGTCTGTGGAAAGCCCAGGTTCATTCCCAGGCTTCTCTAATGTGGTGGGGCCAACTCCAAACATGGAGGGCCTGGTTTCCCACTTTGTCACAGTAGGTCTAGAGTGGGCCCTGCCCAAAGGTGTCACCCTCATTCTCGAAGCCAGGCATCTTAGAGGGCATTGGGTTGTCACACAGTCTGCACTCCGGACCAGCTGACCCTGAGATCACTTAGTTAGTCTCTTGTTGGTCTCTTGTGTCTGTTCCGTTTAACCCTGTGACTGCCACTGTCTGGTAAACCTGGTGTGATGCTCTGAGCATGCACAGCCCAGCCTCGCACAGAACTCATGGGACCACACACGGCCTTCAGCCTCTTCACCAGCTCCCTGGATGCTGCTGCTGTGCCCCAGAGATTTCAGCTGCCCCAGCTGCCCCACACTCTGACCCCTGCCTCCTCGGCTTCACAGAGCTGCTGGGCTCCACCTGGACTTGTGGCTGGGACATTTCCCTGGGCAGAGAGCTGCTGGGGCGTCTGGGAGATTTCTCTCATCAGCTGCCCTTCCCTACCGTTGTCCAGTGCCTGGACATAGTTGCTTAGTATATTTTGTCCAGTTTGATGGTTGTTTATAGCAAGAGGACTAGTCTAGTACCAGTTTCTACATCATAGCCCCTTTCCTATTGTTCTTGCTTCAGGAATGATAAGACTGCTTACTTGCTGAACAGGTATTCACAGCTCTTTACTGGGAATTGTACCCTTTGTCATTGTTAAGTATGGTCTATAGTCTGGCTCAGTGCTCTTGGCCCTGAATTCAGTCTTTGCAGAGATTGGACCCTGCCTCTCTTGTCTGCAATCTCATGGTGTATCTTCGCTGACCATTGTTTTGGTGTCTCTCTTACACGTAACACAGATTTGGGTTTAACTTTGGACCCCAGTCATAATTCTGTTTTTATTCCTTTCTGGGGAAATACAAGGGCAAATACTAGGAAACAAAGGTACCTAATGTCTGGGGGGATGGTGCGGAGGAAATAACGCTTTGTCATTATTTACGGTGGGGTATCAGGTGATCTCTCAAACATGAGGATGACTATTGTATCTTTTCCCCAAATGGCCAAAGATGAGCGAATCAGCGAACTTAACGTCCTGTCCCTCTTGCTACCCTCCCATCTTTCTGTTACTTACATAACCGGTTCTAAAGCCATAATCCCCATATTGTTTTAAACCTAATCCCACAGGTAAGTAGATTCAATTTTCTCTGCCAGGCCATTTGCTGTAGTTCTCCAGTTCTCTCTTATGAGACTGGGGTTAATCCTGTAGTCCTTCAAGAAGAGCTTATGGGAGCATATTCTTTGGTTCTTACATGTTCAAAAATGCTTGTCTATTGTTTTTGTACTTGAGCAGCAGTTTGGCTGGATATGAAATTCTTGGGCCATGCCCCCTCTCACAGCCTCTGCAGGCATCACTCTGCCGTCTGCTGGCACAGACGTGGCCGTGGGACATTCTGAGGACAGCCTAACCCTTACCCCATACACTGACTCGATCTGTTTGCCTGGCTACCGAAAGGACTTTTCTTAGCTGTTATGTCCAATGACTTTGCTAGATGTATCTTAATGCTGACTATTCTGTAGCCTTTCTCTGGACTTGAATCATAAGACTTCAATTTCTAGAAATTAAGATTAATTTTCTAGTGCTGGCCAGGTAGTTCATTCAGTTGGTTAGAGCGTCATCCCAATACACCAAGGTTGCGGGTTCATTCCCCAGTCAGGTCCCGTACAAGAAGCAACCAATGAATGAATAAATGAGTGGAACAGAAAACCTTTGTTTCTCCTCTCTCTCTCCCCTCTTCCTCTCTCTCTATAAAATCAATTTTAAAAAATTGATTTTCTAAATCCGTGAATGCTAGAGCACCTCTGCCTCCCTTCCATGTCTGTTTTCTGTCCAGTCCATTGTAGCTCCTTGTTTCCCTCCCTTTCACTCACTCTGCACCATTCCTGCCTTCGCTGTCTTGTTAGGCGTCTCTGCATCTCTGTCTGCTGCTTCCAATTCCCCGTCAAATTCCCCGTCATTTCTTTGAGTTTCCTGCCACCGCTCCCTGCTCTGCGGGGTCAAGTTTCTTCCTCTACTTTGTGCTTTGGACGGACTTTTATTTTATAGAGGTAACTGCTCTGCAAAGTTTTGTTTGTTAACTTATGGCTAAAAAAGGCTTGTTGACAATTTCCATTTGCTTCCAAGGAATGTTGCCATTTGTTTTTTCATGTTTCTTTGCTTCTTTTACCTTGTGTTATCTTTGTAGAAATGAATGATTCTGAACTGAGGTCTCCACGGCCCCACTGGGAGGAGAATTAGGAGGGAAAAGGGTACTGGTGAGGGATGGATGGTGCAAGCCCGTGGTACCCAGGCCTAGGCCAAACACAGGAACAGTGGAAGGAAGTGGCCCTTTGGGGTTGTCACAAAGATGGCAAAGTGCCTCTGTCATTTAGTGTGTGGGGACAGAGATACCAGATGCCCTGTAGTGCACGGCACAGTCCTGTGTAACCAAGAACAGCCGTGATCACAAAGGCAGCTCTGGTTGCAGGAGGCGCGTGCCGGGGAGGGGTCATCCCCAGCACTGAGGACAGGGTGCTCCGCCCCGGAGAGACACCAGCCTGGATGGTTGGACCACACAGGGAGGGGGTGTGTGTGCAACTCCTTGTTTTCTGCCAGCGCCGGCCCTCTTCTGGGACCCCAGCGGGGCCTAAGGCTTTTCCCGTAGCCCATCATATCCTGCAGCTCCTGCCACCTCAGTGCTGCTGTCCACTCGTCCCGTCCACACGCTGCTGGCTCCCACTCTTGGCAGCCCTCGAACCCCTCTCCTGTTTCAAGGCTTCATTTAATCTCAGTGTTGCTGAAGATAGAGTTTGCGTTGTCACACTCCCCACGCTGCGGTGGGTGTGAGGTTTCCCCAGAGGGAGAGATGCTGACTTTATGCTGCTGTCAAGCTGGAAATGTTCTGCTCGCCTGGACACTTGGGGGGACACAGTGCACTTTCTGTGGTGAGGGGCTGCAGGGTCCAGCCCACTGAGGCTTTTCCTGGGAGCCTGATGGGACAGAATCGAGCAGCCCCTCAATTCCCAGCAGACCACATGCAGGGGGCTTGTGCTGGGGTGCAGCTCCACGGGGCCTCAAGGGCTCTCTGGAGGAAGGGCCTAAGTCCTCCGTCATAACCCAAGGGTTTGGCTAAAGGCAAGGGTCAGGCCACTTCCCTTGGCAGGCCTGCTCCCAGCTCCCAGGAGGAAGAGGACACGTTTGCTGGCGTGTGCAGCCCGCATTTCCCTCCTTGTTCCAGCTGCTGAACGGTGTTCGTGGGCGGGAGCCTCTGTGACAGGTCTAAGAAGCCACCTAACGGTTCTCTCTGCCACTGTCAACCTGTAGGTGTGCAGGACTCATGAACTCACCAATCCTGGGATCTCTGATGTCAAGATCCGGCCTGACCGAAAGATCCTGGCCACCGCGGGCTGGGACCATCGTGTCCGCGTGTTTCACTGGCGGACGATGAAGCCACTGGCTGTGCTGGCCTTCCACACCGCCGTTGTCCACTGCGTGGCCTTCGCTGCTGATGGCTTGCTGGCAGCAGGGTCCAAGGATCATCGCATCAGCGTCTGGTCACTCTACCTACGCTCGTGACTTGCCCGCTCCCTGTTCCGGACACAGGGGGCAGAGAGGTGGCACCCACACTTTGGCCTGACCCAGGCATGTGGAAACCATGCCTCAGGACCCCTGGGGACATCAAGTCACCAGTTCTCCTCGCTTTTTGCATGAGGCTCATTTCCTCTTGTGAAGTTCAGCATCCGTACGGCAGTGGCTCTGTGGTTTACAAAGAGTAACTGGGCCAGACACCTGGGCACATGCGGCCTGGGTCAGAGGCCGGCCTGGGAGGTGCTTTACAGTCAGACTTAAAGCTGCAAACCTGTAGGCTCAGGTACGCATTCTCCAAGGCAACCCCTCTGTTGCCCTCTCAGGGTCAGAGCCGAGTGTCATCTACTCAGACCCTCCACTGGGCAGGTTGGTTAGCCCCCGTCCAGCGGGGGACACAGAGTGTGGTCCCCAGGACCTGACGTGTAGCTCCTCACACCAAGGACAGGCAGGAGCTCCACACACAGCGCGGAGGCCACGACAGGAGAAGAGAGTGACTGACTCCTACGGAAGCAAGGCAGAGGGAGGGCGCCAAGGGACAATGGCAAAGGCAACTGGGCAGAGAGAGCCCGTGGTGGGGGGCAGGCCAAACACAGGGTGGGTGGGAGGAAGGGCCACCCCAAAGAGAGAGACCAAGGATGGCAAAGGCCACGTCCAGGGCGGTTCCTGGTCGGAAAGCACAGCAGCCATAGATGAGACAGGCCAGGCCTGGCCCTCCTGGTACCCAGGGCACAGTGACAGCCAGCGCCACACACACAGGGCAACTGGGCATCAGCACCCCCATCAGGTAGTGCACCCAGAGTCTCCTCCCACTTGTGGCCAAGCCCTGCCATCGGGGCATCTTCTCCTAAAGCTAGGTCTTCAGTAGGGAAGAAACAGGTCCTTACAATCGGGATGGGAACTGTGGGCAGGTCCTAGCAAAGCCAGGGGCCTCAAACCCCTTTGTTCCACCAGTTTCTTTGCCAGAAGAGCCCCTTTGGGCCCTGTCGGAGGAAGTCCACCCTCCTTTACCTGAAGGACCTAGAATGGCCTCCCCCAGGCAGGAGCCTTGTGGGATACTCAGGATCCTCAGCCCCGCCCTGCTTTGCTTGTAACTAGACTCAGGTCCCAGCAGGCCCCCAAGGGTGAGGTACAAAGTGTGACCCATGAGGAGGTGGCTACGCTCCAAGAGAGCTGCATGGTCCTTCCAGCTTATGCCGGCAGAAATCTGGAGAACACGTGTGGGATCCAGGTGGCAGGAATATTAGATGCATTAGGCTAAATCCATTGAAACAGGTCCACTGACAGAGGGTCTGGACTCAGCGCTACAACTCAAGGGATTAGAAGGACTTCCAAGGTCTTGGTAGTTTGAAACAGGGACCACAAGGCAGGCAGGCTAAGTTAGGGTTGAAATGCCAGAACTGCCTTGCGGTACCAAAGAGGGGGGATCTGAGGGCATATGGAGATTGGGGTGTCCTAGGTGACTTACCACAAGAGACCTGCTCACCCACTGCAGGAGGGGCCAGGGACACGCCCTCCCCCACGACTTGGAGGAACACAGCTGTGAGGGGCCTGGCATCCTGCAAGGACTCTGCCGTCACTCTGCTCTGCAGGTCAGAAACTACAGTGGGAGCTGCTGCCACAGACGGGGATCTCTAAATGCAGTGGCTCCCAGGCTGGCAGGGCCTGTCAGTGGCACTCAGTTGCTAAAGACAGGACCGGCATGGTTGTTGAGGTGGCCGCTGGGGTCACAGCCCCAGTCAGCAGTCTGACTCACAGAGGCGCAGGCACGGGCCGGTGATCGTGGGTCCAGGGAATGGAACCAAGGGGCAGCCTGCTGAGGTTTGTCTTGGTCCACATGAGCGGAAGTGTTGTGGATCTAGGAAATGGACATCTGACCTGGGCCACCAGAACGGAGGCCCAGCCCCTCAATCACAGAGCCAGGCCCCTTGAGGAAAGACCCACTACACTGCTGACAATAACCTACTGCTGATCTTCGCCCAGCCTCCACCAGGGGTCTGCGGCCACCCCCCCCCCGAACTGAGCACCGTCCCGGGAAGGCAGCCCTGATCCCAAGCTCATGGATCGCCCAGTGCAGGGACTGGCCTCCCACGCTGACCTATTGGACAGAGGTGCTGCCAGGTGTCCCCCAGCACCTAAGGTAGGGGCCACACCAGCCCCTGAGTGTCGTGTAGCCGGGATTTCCACATCATGAACGTCTGTGAGGAAGAAGAGCTGTTGGGCTGCACGTCGTCAGACGCAAGGGGAGCTGCGGGGAGCCGTGCTCTGGGTGCTCCTCACAGGTCAGAGACGGTGACGGGTGACCTCACTAGGCCGCAGCCTGTCCACGGCTCCCCCAAGAGGCCACACACTGGGGCAGCAACTGAAGTCTGTCAGGGCCACCTCAGAACACACATTCTCTGCCTCGTCTCTGCGGAGGTGCCTGTCCACTCGCAGCGCCGCAGGTAGCAAGGTGTAGCTTGTGGATGGTCATTTCAGAAGATGAACCTTTGCTGACCTCCAGCAAAGCTTCCACAGCCACTTCCACAGACATCCACGCCTGAAAGACTGGACCAGAGGTGACGATGGCCATGGGCTACTACCAAATAGCAATGACCTCCGTCAGACAAGGCTCCACACCCACCCGGCCTTCTCACAAAAGCAAAGCGTGAACACATGCAAAGAGCAAGTGGCGACATCCCTCCTCAGGCGCCAGGGATAGTGGGGCTGCACTGTGGAGATGCTGCCACGAGAAAGGGGCACCTCATCAGTCACTCTGCACCCTTCCAGAGCCCTGCTCGAACCCACTGCCGTGCTGGGACACCCGCAGCCGTCTTGCCTCAGCTTGGACTCCCTGGCGCCACTCACTGGGCCAGTGCAGCCTCGGCGGGCTGTGAGGCTGGGTCCTGCCTGAGGGACTGTGCCCCTGCCCCTGTGTAAGTCCATGCCATAGCTCGTCAGGAATCGATGACTCTATCCCTTGGCAGAATCACAGTATTCACAAAGATAGATTTGGTGTGCACAGACAAGAGGATGGGGTACTGCAAGTCAGTACTTCCAGGGCACTGAGGTGCTTCCAGGTTGCTGAGGCAAGCGTGTGTGCTGACTGCCAGCATCCCATGCCTAGATGTGGTGAAGAGGAAGTGCTGGTGATGCAGACCCCGTGTCTGTGCCTGGCCCTCGCCCTCACATTGAAGGTGCACACAGAGGCTCACAGAGCATCACGGGCAGCTGACTTGAGCTGGGCTCCGGGCTGTCCACCAAGTCATGTGCTGGTGAGCAGTGTCCTGGGGACATCTTGTGGCCGAATCTCAGTGTGTGGGGACCAAGTTGGGCTGTGACAGACGTCCCCCGCAAGGCCCCTGTGCCTGATGTAGCCTTTCTCCGTGCAGAGCGGGCCTTGGGCTGGGGATGGGTGGGTAAGGTGGCAGGATCCTCAGCCTCTGAGGCTTAATGGATGTCACAGAAGATTGGTGGCTGAGGATTTTGTTTACTCAGCTGAGCCACCTAGAACAACAGTGACACCAGCTATAGTAGGAATGTTGGCGTCCGAACCAGTGGGTCATCCAGGTCGTTTTCTGGGCTCCTCCTCTTTACCCACGGTGGGACCCCAGCTTTGTACAGCAGGCCTCTGCCTCGGCAGGACCTGGGGCCTTGGCAGATCACCACAAACCCGAACAGACTCGGACCTCCCACACCGTAAGGAACGGGCCCTGCCCCAGACAGCCAGCCTGGGGCAGATGCTTGATGTTTGCAGAGCTTCAGGTTATCCTTGTCACGTCCTCGGGGCCAAGTCCTTCCTCAAATCTGACCAAGTGCCAGGAGTGGGCTGAGCTCCGGGACCCAGGTGTGCAGGGCCACTGCCATCTCTCAGCAGCTGTGACCCCCATGGTAGGGGGAGGGGCTTTAGCCAGTTGCCCTGACCTTCCAGCGTGGGCTGCAGCGTGGACACAGGTGCCATCCCTGCGTCGCTCACATAGGACAAGTAGGTGCGCTGTGAGGAGGAGCCTCTGCAGCTCCAAGGCTGAGTGTGTTCTCACGGTTAGTCCCTTGGATGTTAACTGTGGGCCCTGTACGTTCTGGGGGTGGCTTCTTTATTTCCTTTACATGAATGTTCACAGCAGCTTTGTTCAGAACTACAAACAACCAAAATGTCTCTTGGCAGAGGAATGGAGATGTGAGCTGTGGTCAGTCCGCACCACAGAGTTGCGCCAGCCACAGAGAGGAACTGGCGAGGCCCCGTGGACTGGGGTGGAGGGCGCAGTAGGGGGCAGCCTGCTGAGGCCACCGCAGGCCAGAAAGCTCAGCACAGCCCATGTCCTCCCCCCACCCACCTGTGCCTGTCCAGGTGGGATCACATGAGGCGCCCCTGGGGCCACCCCTGCACAGAGGCTGCGCATGGCCCTCTGACACTTTGAGTGATCTGTGGGGCTCAGGCAGAGGACAGAGGGAGGCCTCATACTCCCCTGAAAAGTTTTCTGCAGTTTCCTTTCGACCATGACACGAAAGACCTGCTTTTCTTTAAAGGCGTTTCCGCACACCCAGTGTCAGTCGATAAAGCCTGTCCTTGGCAGTCCAGTCGCCAGCACTGTTCCTCATCCCACTAGATGAACGGGACAGCAGGGCGCAGGCCGGGCCTTTGACCTTCACCTCAGGCTGTAAGAGAAGCCCCACTCCTGGTCACACACCTGGAGGCTGGCGGCGCCGGCGCATTTGCTGACAGGTGGTGTCTGCCTGTCCTCGTGGGTGGTTCGGGGCTGGGCCAAGGGCCGGGGGCAGCGTGTCCAGCCATCTCTGTCCCTGCTCACCCACCTGCCCTCATGTCAGATGTTTCCAACAGGACCCTCCCTGAGCCCAGCACATGCCATGTCTGTCTGTTGCAAAATCCCTCCCATGAGCCCCGACCGGTGTGGCTTGGTTGTGCATCCTCCTGCGAAGTTGAAGAGTCGCCAGTTCGATTCCCCATCAGGGCACGTGCTTGGGTTGCGGGTTTGGCCCCCGGTCAGGGCACCTATAAAAAGGTAACCAGCTGGTGTTTCTCACATTGACGTTTCTCTCCCTCTCTCTCCTCTCTAAGTTAATAAATAAAATATTTAAAAACACTGAAGAGAAAAATAAGTCCCATGATTTTATCCCCAGTTCCAAAGTGCTTTTTCTGGCTCCTTCAGCTGCTCACTGAGCAACCTCCGTTGGGACTTCAATTTAATGCTGCTTCATTCAGGAGTCACTTTGCACAGTCCTCAGTGGCCCAACCGTGGTGACTGTGCCACGGCCATCGATGTGATTTTCCCAAGAGTCAGCCACTCTGTGAGCTGGCAGGACCTGGAAGAAGGCTGCGCAAAGGTGCCAAGTGGGGAAAACAGCTGGGGTGAGTCCCAAGGTCCCCCAGGACAAGTGCGAGGGGACATGTTGGACAGGCCACCTCCCATCATGTGCCCTCACGCCCTCGGCAAGACATTTTCCAGTCCAACCAGCCAGGCAGCTGGGAGATGCGAAGTTCCCCCGTCTCCCGCAGTATCCTTCATGAACGTTCTTTGAGATCATGGCGAAGCTACTCACAACAGAGACAGCTTATATTTGAGGAAAGCAATAGATGTTTCTTGTGGACAGTTCCAGCTCTGGTCAGTGTGTTCTGCTGTCCTGTTCTTACTGGAGTGTGGGCACAGTGTGACTGGTGACTGTTCAGGGCCTTCCAGGCTGCAGTCAGGCGGCAGTGGCACAGGCGCCTCTCCCAGCCCTCGTGGCTGGTGACAGGTTGCAGAGCCCTGTGTTGTAGGAGAGGCCCTAGGCTCCTGGAGGCTGCCCCACTTCCTCACGGCCAGCAGGAGTGGCCTTGGGGTGTTCCATGTGGTAACTTCCGTGGCCCGGTGTGGGACCTGGATGTTCGACCACAAAGAAAGCATCCCTGGTTGCTGCCTCCAGCGCAGGGCAAGGGGCCCTTCTGATCAACAGGACGGCCAGGGCTGTGGCGGGTCCCACCTCCAGGCCACCTCCTCTGGAAGGCAGGCAGCTGTGCAGAGATAGAGAAGGCCCAGTGGTCCTGGCCAGCAGCACAGGCAGCTGAGTGGCCCAGCACATGCACCTGGCGAGAGAGAACATCAGAGGTATCTGCTGCCGACCCTCTTCCAGCCCCATGGCTGCCCTGCAAGGTGGGTCTCATAGTCATCCCCCGCCCCCAGCAGGTGTGCAGCACTCACCCAGCACCCCACTGCCAGTCGTGTTCCTCTCAGACAAGCAGGAGGCTGACGGCAAACCAGGCTGTGACCAGGGACACAGCCCAAGGTCTTCAGAATTCACCGCCTTTTCCTGCACTTCCTGAGTTTCACAGGTGGGATAATGACAGAAAGCCGTGTGCTCTGCAAATATGCAAACCTGCCAGCGTGTGGTGGCGGGTGACCCCGGGAACTGGATGCTGAGGATGACCGGAGGAAGGGCCTGCTGGGGTGCAGCAGCCTGGGAGACCTCGCTGCGCTGGCTCGGCAGGCTGGCTCTGTGCTGACGTGCGGTGCGTGTCTTTACACTCCTGAGTGAGTGATGTTCAATCAGGTGTTTCCCACCTGTGTCTCTGCCAAGAAGCCACAGAACACCCTGTACACAAAAGGACTGTTTGCACAAAGAAAAAACATTCCTTCAGGGGGTTCTTTAGAAACGCTTGATACTCAACTAGCTATAACTTCATGGGAAAGCCTGGTGTTAAAGACAAGCTGGCACAGTCGAAGACCTTAAATCTGAGCTTGCCGTGCACCTGTGCTTCGGTGAAGACAGGCCACCTCCCCATCCTGCAGCCCCACATCCAGCCTGCGCCCGGTCTCCTGCAGCATCTCCGCCTTTGCTCTCATTTTCATATGTGCTGGGGCCAGCTCAGCCCTGGCTGGAGTCTGCTTCCCCAGGCCAGGGAGCAGCAGCTCGGCCCTTACACCAGCCTGCCCAGGAGGTCCATTAGGAGCCAGGCAGAAAGGAAGCACCTGGCCGGATGGAGCTGAGCTAGATGTAGAGGGAGAGGCAACGGCTGCTGAGCAGGGCTGACACACACCTGACCCACCCAGACAGATGTCCACCAAAAGAAGTTCCAAAACCATGCTTGGGGGGGGGTCCACGTGGGAAAGCATCTGAAGAGGAGATACACCCATCTACAACAGGCAGCAGGGCATGCCCACGTGGTGTGCTAAACTGAAAAAATTTGGTAAGCACTCATGGCCTGCACCCAACTTGGACTCTCAGACCCTTGGAGCTGGTCAGGAAGGTTTGCCCTGCATGTCGTCAACAGCCACACTCGAGCCACAGCATCTGGGACCTCGGACCCTCGGGGCCAAGAGCATTCACTGCCTGGCCCTTCACTGGAACAGGGTGCCGACGTGGGGACTCTTGCTGCCACCACAAAGCCAGGACATGTTCAGAGGTGCCAGAAGCAGCACTGCGGGTCAAGGGGCCTCCCTGTACACAGGCCTGGGATGCACAAGGCATCACGATGACAGCCCCGGCCGTCAGTTCCAACAGGCGAGAGTCTAATAACCCGAGAATTCTCATTGGCACTCAGATGCGAAAAGTTACCAAAAAGCATACCAGGAAGGTATTGTAATAAAGTCAAAGCCTGGAGACTGCTACCATCTGAATGTGTAGGTCCCTTCAAACCCACAGGTCGAAACCTGACCCCCCAGGTAATGTTAGTAAGAGGTGGGGCCTTTGGGAGATGTTTAGCTCCTGAGTGAAATTAGTGCCCTTATAAAATAGATCCCAGAGCAATCAGAGTGATTTCTTACTCCTTCCACTATCTGAGGACATGGAGAGAGGACAGCCATCAATGAACAGGAAGCAGGCCCTCGCCCAACACGGAATCAGCCTTGAACCTGGACTTCCAGCCTCCAGAACGATGAGAAATGAATCTCTGTAGTTTATAAGCCACCTGTCTGGTATTTTGTTATAGCAACCTGAACAAACTAAGACAAAGATGCTACATTTTTATTGTTTGTTTTTTAAATTTATTTTTTTACAGAGGTAACATTGGTTTATAACATGTAAGTTTCAGGTGCACGGCATCGTAATCGATGTCTGCATGTGCTGCGTCATGCCCACCACCAAAGTCTAGTTTCCACCTGTCACCATACATTTGAGCCCCGTTACCCACGTCACCCTCCTCGTCGTTTTGTAAAGGTGCAGCATGGGAAGTAGTCCAGTCACTTGCTCTCATCCTGTTGCAGTTATCTATTGCTGCATCAGTAACCGGCCCAAACCCAGCATCTGTGCACGTGGAGCCCATCGGTCAGGAAATCTGGAGGGGCTTGCTGGACTGTGGCGCCCCAGGAGGGCTGGGCACAGGGAGCACCGTCGACGAAAGCTCCCCTGCATGGCTTCTCAGCATTGCAATCTTGGAGGGGTCAGGCTTCTTATGTGGGGCTCCAAGAGCTGGTCCTTTGAGCCAGGTGATGGAGGAAGGCCAAGGTGTCTGTAGCCTTTACAAATGAGGCTCATCCTATGTCTCTCTGTGTCACAAGAAAGAGTGAGTACAGACAACTGAGGCTCCAGAGCTGGGGGGGAAGGAGCCGGGGACAGGGACCATGCACGTGGTCCTGCCATTAGCAGGTGGGACTGTCCAGTCACGCACACAGCACCCCTCAGTCAGCCCTGCTGGGTGTGACAAGATGCTCACAAGGAAGGCTGTTCATCCTGACATGTGTGGGTCATAATCTCCAAGTAACAAGACAGTGGGTCGGGACTTCCCCTGCGCATGAAACAGAGAAGCCCTCGACTCGGGGAGAGAAGCCAAGGATCAGAAACTGAATACGAATGTGAAAGACGGGTTATTGCTCTGAGTTCCTCAATCTATAGTTTTGTTTTAAAGAGAGGCTCAGTCTGAGGCTGGGGTGGGGCCAGCCTCACTCAATGGTGGCACCAGGCTCTCGAGGTGCCAGACCCAGAGCTGAGTTTCCAACCACCTGGTCGGCGAGTCGAGCTCTGTGGGTCCTGAGAACACACCTAACAAAGAATGAGAAACCATCTAGACAGAACCTAAAAACAGTGCTTTTAAAACCAGCTTTAGTGATTCTCATATTGTGTGTGTGTCTTTCCTGGAATGTTAAGGCACTTTTAGAACTGATATGTTAGGCTTATCATTTCTGTTAAACATTTAGAAGTATTTTTAATAAATTTGCAACCAATGTTTAAACATCAGGAAAATTTTACTTTGCTATAGCCATTAGATTTTGATTTACCAACTGAGTTGGAGTCAGACTATATAGGGAATCCTTGATTACACAATATACAATTTACTAATCTTGGGAATTCATTGAATAACTCACAGTTTTTTATTTTGAAATTTCAACCATAGACCAGATGGAGGGAAAAACAGCTATCCTGGGCCGCCAGCACCCAGCTTCAACATTAAACACCCCAGGCCGGAAGTGTCAAAAAAGTGGGCACGGTGCCTTCATCGTGGGAGCGTGCGTTCCAGGTTCAGAGGTGTGTGCTCCTGGACACCCAGAGCTCGCTTTGCTCTCCTAGAACATGGGGGGTGACCACTCCAGGTGAGAGCAGACAAAACACTTTACAAAATGAGTCCCTTTTACCTCGTGGACTAGAGCCTGAATGCCCGGGTGGGCAGGAGGACTGGACTCGGCTGGGGGCCACAGCACACACTTTTCCTACCCGCGACCCATGAAACATCGTTGTTACCTACTTGGAGAAGTAAGGAACGAAAACATGCTGCTCTGCTCATTGAGAAAAACAAATCCTTAGACTATTCAAGGGATACCATTCAACTCCGCTAAAGAAGCCAAGACGGAGAAGAAGGGAAAGAACAGACACACCAGAATGGGGCCAAAACACAAGAAAAGGAGGAGGCAAGAAAGGGCCTGGCAAGTTCTTAATATGTGAGAGCAGAGCTTAACATTTAGTAACGTTCACTCTGCGGTAATGGTCGTGTGGATGGTGGCCACTTTGTGCTACCCAGGAACACCATCCTGCCCTTGGTAGTGGCCCTGCCGCAGCCTGGCACACACGCTCGCTCGTTCTCTGCAGCTTTGTCTCTTCCAGACGCCGCCTGCCCGTAGATGGACTCACCCAGGGCACCGCCTCCTGAGCCTGGCTGGTCTGCTCACCTGACACGGTTGCCAGGCACCCAAGTTGTGTTCCTTCCTCTTCACTGCTGAGTCCTGCCCTGCAGGTGGAGGAACCACAGTGCTCACATGCCCACCTGCTGTGTCCTGGTTCTGGTGACACCGGCAGCTATTGACGTTCGGGTGCAAGTCTCTGCTTCCATTCCTTGTGGGCAAATGGGCTCCCTTGAAGCTTCGCCCAGCCAACCCGATCACCCGCAATTCTACATTTTGGGCCCAGTGGCTGCCCCTGAGAAATGGCTTCTCTCTCCCAGAGTTACCCTCAAACGTGGGAGACCCCATTCCTGAGCAGGGTGGGCAGGTTGGACTCTTCCTCAACAAGGCCTCCGCTGGCCCTGGCTTCCATCACCACCTCTGCTGTGATGAGGTCACAAAAGAAACCCCGGGGAAGATTTGAGAAAATGCCTTCTGGGATAAAAGGTGTGTTTGGAGATGGGGGAACACATCAAGAAAGGACAGGAGGCTAGGGTGACACAGAGGAGCGAAGAGGAGATAAGGACCATGCGGTGTGTGCATCCAGCCGTGGGGGCAGGGCCAAGGTAAGGTGAAGCTCAGAGGCTGAGGCCTGAGGAGCCAGGACCTGATTTGCAAGGTGTCCTGGGGTAAGATGCCAGCACCCAAGGGCACTCCGAGTCCCTCCCCCCACCCTCCCCGCAGTCTCACATAAATACGTGACTGAAGGAATAACCAAATTCCTCAAGTCTAGGCCTTGTCGACTCAAGGTGCTTGAGTCCCCAAGGAAAAGGCTTCCGGTTATACCTCTGATAGAGACATATCCCGACTTCAGAGATGCTGAGATGTGAGGAACTCCAGCCATCTTAGTGTCGCTGACACAGCTGACACACCCTCACGTGTCCCTGATGGAAGTCTGTGTGGCAGGAGCAGCCCTAGTGAGCCCGGGGGTGGGGGGCAGGGGGGGAAGCGGGTGGCAGCCGCTGGAAGGAGAGGATTAAGTGCTTGCTTTGTGCAATTGAAAACTGATAGATAAAGGATGTCTACAATGCCGTTCCTCTTTATAATTAAGAAGATAATTTAATTACTGCTATTAAGGCCTAAGCTTCTCCACCACGTGAACCGCTTTTAACAAAACACCTCTGGTTCTGCTGTCTCCCACACACAGACCTGGCGGCAGTTGAACAGACGCCGAGACTCCAGAACTTCATCTCATGAGCCATCTGGTTTGAAGTAGTGCGACAAGCAGGAAAGGGAACCGAATCAAAGGCGCGGCTGTGTATTTTTTTAAATACAGAAAATGTGTGAGGTAGACCAGGAAACTACCCCATCCTCCCCTCTCAGGGCTGGGTGCCACCACCAGGCCGAAGGGCCATGCCCCGCACCTACTCCCTGGCTGGACACAGAGGTGGCTTTGAGGGGTGAAGGTGGCCAGGAGGAGGTATGTGGGGTCAGGATGGGCAGATGCATCAGATGCACAGGCAGGGGTCAGCACCATAGCATTAAGGGGAAACTGAGGCACAGGCCCATGGAACCAGTGAGCATGGTCTTCCTCACACCCAGCCCCAGGTTGGGTTGTGCTCCTGCCACCCCTGGAATCATCCCTTTGGTCCTAGAAGAAGCTCCTCACCCCCACCTTCGCTCCGTCTGCCTGCACACAGCTCTGCCCCCAGCAGCTGTGGCCCCAGGAATTCTCCGGTGCTTGGGCGCTTTGATCTGCAGCACACCTGGAGATCAGTGCCTTGCGTTCACCCAGCCACAGTCATATGGGTCCCACACACTCTGTGGACTTCCCCAGCCAGAGGAGAGGGGGGATGCAGCTCCCTGGGGCGGAGACTGGAGCCCCTACAACACAAGGACTGCCCCTCCCTCTGCAACTCTGGGCTTTAGGCTCCCCTCATTTTGTGGCCAAATTTCATTGCACAGCCTCTGTACCCCGAATGTTTCCGAGGGAGAGACTGTAACCAGCCCCTCCAAGATGTTTGCCAAGAGACCTGTGCCCACATCTGCAGCACCATACGGCTCCCAACGCGCTCGTTCCTGGTGCTTTCTCTTTTGTCTTTATAAAGGCATGCAGCGTCACCAGCTTTATTTAAGCGGCAATACAAGGGAAGGTCCTAGCTCAGAGCGTCTTTGAACCACCCACCAGACTGTAGACAACGCCCTGGGTCCTGGGGGGTCATTTTCAGAGCTCCCCCATCTTGGCTTTTCTGAGACTTAGGAGAGGAGGTGGCAACCGTGGGGCTTGGTGCCTGGCACTTGGTGAGTCCTCCAAAACACCAGCCGTTGGTGCTGGGACAGCCTAAGCAGCAGGGCAATTTCCCAAGCCTTCCTGGGGGCTGGAATGTTTAAGTCACAGACAGAGGCTCCGCAGCCGAGGACAGTGGTCGCGGTGACTCCTTACTGGTCTTCCTCCTCTAAAAGCAGGAAACTGGGCTGTCTGGGGACATCCCACCACACTCTAGGGTCCGTAGACTCCTTAACCCCTCACATGGGACCCAGAAGGGTGAATGGGAGGGGCAAGTGGACAGACTTACCCCTCCTCCAGTTAGGAGTTTACCTGTTTTACACATTGGGTGTCTGTTGATTTTTTCTAAAGGTTTTATTTCTTTTTAGAGAGAGGGGAAGGGAGGGTGAAAGACAGGGAGAGACACGTCGGTGCAAGACAAGCATCAGTCGGTTTCCCCTTGCACGCCCCCAACCTGGGACTGGCCCACAAGCCAGGCATGTGTCCTGACCAAGAATGGGACCTGCGACCGTTCAGTGTGCAGGACAATGCCCAACCCTCTCGGCACGCCAATCAGGGCGGGTGTCTATTTATTTTTTGAAGGACGTTGAAGGTTAAGGAGTGTGGGATCTTTGGAATAGAAAATCTCTGAGGTCCTCACTAGCCCAAACTCTTGTCCTCCCCCAGCCTGGCGGCTGGGCACCTGGAGACAGGTGAGGGGCCTCTGGGCCAACTGGGGGACCCAGAGGGAGGTGCTGTGGGGGCCTCCAGCAGCCGAGGGATGAGCCTACGAGGAGGCAGACTGGACAGGACCCCAAGCCCTGCACAGCACAGTGGCTCATAGAAAGGGCAGGCAAGTGAGGGAAACGGAAGTGAGGACGGTCACTGAAAGGAAGCTGCTGGGACAGATGCTTCACAAGGAAGTCAAGGACTGTCAGGGCAGATGCCCACAGTCATGTCAGCCCCATATGGCAGTGGCCAGAGCCTGCAGCTGGGAGCGCTCACCAATCACTTGTTTGAGGAATGAGTGACATAGAGGTGGCCTCAGTGCCTTTCCAAAATTCAGAGCCCCCAGTAGAAGCTGGGTAACCCAAACCAGCCCTTCCTTCAGCCCCCCCACCCCAGGATTCAAGGCAGGTCACAGCCCAGTAACCTAGCGAGGTGATACATGGCCTGCACACAGCAGGGCTGCCTGGAGGAGCCAGCCCTGCCCTCAGCACCAAACATGGAAGCACCCATCCTAAAACAACCAAGTGCCCCTCACCGGTGACTGGACACTGGTCAGCACTGAGAACTGCCGAGTGAGCAGCAGCATGGGACAGCCAGCCCAGGTACCTGGCTGCACGACCCCATTTATGAGAAGTTATTAGCCAGGCCAACTCATCTATCAAGCAGAGGGGAGAAAACCATGCCTTTGGGGGCTGTTCTCCAGTGCAGGGCAAGCCCTCCTATGTAGTGTCTAGTACTCAGGATGCAGCCAGTGAGGAACTCCATGTGTAATTTTTTTCTATTTTCATTCATTCAAATGTAAGTGGCCCCTTCTGGCTAGTGGCCGCCGTGTTGGACAGCAGTGTGGCTCTCCATCTTGAGTGGTTTATGAATGTGGGAGGGTCACATGCACAAGGATGACCAGCTGCACGCCACAGGTCCACGCGCTGGCTGCATCCTGTCCTCCGCAAACAACAGACACCATCCTTAGTGCACAATGGTGCTTCTCCTCACTTTAGCTTTGAACAAAAGCAAAACGGAGATCTTTCCAACTGTGGTTCTCACCCTTCCCACCCCCCATGGCCTGGGTGGCGAAACTGTGCAGAGAGGGAGGCCTGAGAATCACAGTGGACCCCAGAGAGGTGCCCAGCACCCACAGGAGACACTGGTTCTGCAGGGCCAAACATGGCCCATCGCTCTTGCAGGCCTCCCAGAACAAGGAAGGGTGCGGGTCCATTTGTGGTGCAAATTCGAAACAGGCTGCTCCCAACAGGACATCTGCAGCGGGGGGGTGGTCAGATGTCCACAAGGGATGGGTGTCCAGAGCTTTCCTTAGGAAAGCGCATCCCTGAAGCTGTGTCCACGTAGCCTACTGGCCACTTGAGCAGATGCTGCAAGAGTCTTCACGCCCTGACAACAGACACACTTGGGGGTTTGGGGAGCCCTGGTTGCAGTCTTCAGCAGTCTTGGTCACCCACTGCCTTCTTAGACCCACCTCATGGGACCAGTCCCTGCCATCCAATTTCTCAACCACCTCACACCCCAGGGCAAACACGCCTGGGAAGAAAGTGTCCAGCCCAGGACAGACATCAGGAAATGCCTGGCCAAGCCCTTGGAGAGGTGGGATCAGGCTGCCATTGCCGTGTGGTTGTGACTGCCACACACACTGGGACACAACCTCAACCACTTGCATTTCCCGTTCGTTTTGTGTCCAAGTTAGTAGCCTTGACGTTGGCTGTCAGCTTTTCCTGCCAGGACTCAGGAAGGGAGGGATCAAAGGGTTCCTCTGTCCCATCCCTGGTGTTGAGTTAATGGGGAGAGGTCCCTCACCACCTGGCCTGGGAAAAATGCTTCACAGACAGGTTTTAAGATGACTCATGACCACTGTCATTGTGCCCCCTGTCCAGGTCACTCCATGGGGACACTCACAGTGAATAGAGTCAATAAACAGGGGGAAGCGCAGGGGGAGGCAAGGGCCAGCCAGGGGAAACGCGCGAAGAGCGGTACTGCCTGTTTTTGTCTTTCCTTTATCAGAGTCGGGGCTTCTCCCTTACCAATCCCTAGTGACAGTGTTCTGTCGTGACAGTCATTCCCAGCTTCCGTGGAAAAGCTCTCAGAACCGGCATTGGTCCTGAAAACAGGCCCGGGCGTGGGCCCAATCCTAGAAGGGAGACAACAGCCCGTGCGAGGAATTTAAGTAAAAAGGCCGGATGCACACTTGGGGCTGGGCGGAGCCCTGGTACCCACAGCCTGGGGGAGGTTGGGGTGAAGCTGCTGGGTCCAAGTGGGAAAGAGGCTGGCGGGCAGGGCCGGGAAAAGCCGGGAGGGGGCAGTGAGAGCGAACTCCGACGGGGAGCGCGCCGAGGGGGCGGGGAGAGGCGTGGCCGGGAAGAGGCTCTGGAGAGGGGCACAGAGGGCACTGCAGGGTCCCTCGCCCCACCCAAGGCCTGACCTGCGGCCTGCGGGTACTAGGGCTGAGCAGACCCTTAGTTCCCCGAGATCCCCCTCGTGATCTAACTAATCGCCAATAAATAGACACTCAGGCAGCTTCCAAAAGAGGCGAAACTGTTTTATCAAGTCGCCGACGGCACTGTATCTACAGTATCTACAAATATCTACACGTATCTACACCGCCTGTAGACAGGGCTCTCGGGTCTACACTGCAACGGCCGGGCCCGGGGCCGACGCGGTCTCGCGGAGAACAATAAATATCACTTCCTTCCGCGCTGACCGGGCGCTTTGGCACTGGCGGCGCGGCCCGTGGCCCTGGGGCTGGGGGGTGGGAAGGCCACGGTGGCGCCCGAGCTGTGGAATCAGGTCCTTCGACAGCGCTTGGGCGAAGGGTGGAGGGCCCCAGGGCTGCGAGGCTGGGAAAGGGGGGACCCGCGGTGGCCCGGGGTTGGGGCGCGTTCCCTGCCGGCCTCACGGCTGCCGGGGCCCGCGGGCGGGGAGCCGCGTTATCTGGGGCAGTAGTCGTAGGAGCCCGGCGGCGCGGCCCCTGCCGAGTACATGTTGGCGGCCGCGGCGGCCGCGGCGGCGGCAGCGGCGGCGGCCGCGGCCGGGCTCACGGGGTGGTGGTGCGTGTGTGCGTGCGCGTGGTAGCCGTGGCCGCGCAGACCAGGCAGCGGGTAGGGCGCCGGCCGGCTCTTGGCCCCGAGGTAGTGGTCATAGGCGGCGGCCGGGTACTTGTAAGGATGGTGGTGCAGCGGCTCCGACGCGCCGGGCGCCTCCAGGCGCAACTCGGGGTGCGGGGGGCTGGGCCGGCCTCCGGGCCCGCCGGGCAGCGGCACGAGGCCGCCGGCGCCGCCAGCCCCAGGCAACGCGGGGCTCAGCACGCGCGCCAGCAGCGGCGGCGGAGGCGCCGAGTCCCCGAGCACTGCCGGCCCGCCTGCATCGCGCTCGAATTCTCGCCGGGCTTCGGCCGCGTCTGCGAGAAGGGCCGAGGGTGAGCGCGGGGGCCGGGCTGCAGAAGGGACCCGCGAGCGGGCAGCGGGCAAAAGGAGGTGCTGCTAGGCCGCTCCCCGCCCCTTCTCCCCGGACCAGCAGAGACCCTGGCCCTCCCCAGGAGCCCGCGCCCCTCCGCGGGCGGCAGGGCGGGCGGCAGGGCGGGCGGCAGGGCGAGGCTCAGCCGTCGGGCCGGGCGGGCGAGTGCGCGCTTGCCCGCCGCCACGGCCGTTGTGCAAGCGGCGGGAAGGCCGCGAGCGCCCCTGGGGCGCAGGCAAGGCCAGGCGCAGCCGCCTCCCAGGGGCGGAGCGCGCGCAGGGCCGCGGCCCGGATTCCACGACCCCGGCCCTACCTTTCTCCGCGCCATTGGGCTGCGTGGGGGAGGCCACCGGGTTCCGCGAGCGCGCAAAGGCAGTCATGAGCGGCAACGCGCCGGGCCGGTGGTTACGGGGCCTGTGGGAGGGAGGCGGGCGGTGGGTCAGGAAACGCACTATGCAGGCGGCCGGCGCTCGTGGTCTCCTCGGAGGACACTCACCAGTCTTCTGGGTCGCAGTCTCGGAAGCCTTTGGCGAAAGGGTTGCTGGCGATCTTGAGCTGTGTAATCTGCGGGGAAGAGGGCACTGAGCGAGCGGGCTCGAGCCCCTGCGCGGGGGGCCATCGGACCTCTGCGGAGAGCTGGGGAGTGTTAGCAGGGGTTCCTCCAGGAAGGATCCCTCTGCTCTCTGCTGACAAGAACCGGCCCGCAGCTGCCCCTCCCCCACGGAGGTTGTGCCTCTCTCCCGCGGGGGTCTGCCGGTGGCCTCCTTTCTTGGGAAGGAACCCCTTTGGAGACCCCAAGTGGTTGGGATGGAGACCCTGAGCCCCCTGGCTGGGATGGGAATGCAGTCACCTCCACCCCCACCCCGCAGTGGAGAAGAGCGAAGGGGCGCCCTAGGAATCTGGGTAAATCTCAGATCTGGCCCCTGACGGGGAGTTTCCGGAATGGTTTGGAAAACAAACTTTCAGGCCACATTGACAGTTGCTGCTTGAGAGGTCAACCTGATAGGAGGCCGGGACGTCCTGCGGCAGAGGGGAGGGGGCTGCTTGAGGCCCTTGGGGGATGGGGCTGCATGCGGGTTGTTCCACTGGGGCCCACAACTTGCAGGTCCAAACCTTCTGTTCCCCAGAGGCAGGGACTGACAATTGCACCCCATCCCAGAAGTGTTGAAGGTGCCGGTCCTCAGGGCCTCACCCTGTGGTTCTGGTAGGCAGTGACGGCAGTGAAGCGTGTCTCTTCGAACACGAAAGTTTTGAAGTTCTCCTCGGCATACTTCTCGCTATCTTTGCGGGGGTCCACATAGACCACGTGGAAGCGGGGCTGGTATCTGTGCATGGAGTTGAGAATAATCTGGAAGACAAGATGGCGAGGCAGGAGCTAGGAAACTGGCCAAGGCCTGGATAGGCAGTGAACATCCCGGAGAACTTGGGCAAAACCCTGAACTCCCAAAATGAGGCCTGGCCACGGGGCCCGAGCAGAAGGTGTGGCCGACTGGGGGCCGCCGGGAAAGACGCTCCCGCGTGGCAAAATTCTGGGGCATAGTTCTCTTTCCTTGTGTCCTCATAACTACTGCAACCCACACCACCAGCCTGGATTCCGTGAAAGCCTCCTGCACCTACCCCCACTCTCACCCCCATCCTTTCCAGTTAAAAGTCTCCAGCAAAAGATCAGGAATGGGGTGAGGGAAGCATGGCAGCCACTCTCCCAGGCCCGAGGCCCACCAGGTTCTATAAGCCCCTGATCAGAGGGCTGCTTTCTGCAGCCTGTCCCTTATCCACACCCCAAGCTCTGCCTCTGGTTCCGGTCAGCAGGGATTCCAGAGGACGTGCAGGGGGGGACAGCGTGGTAGCCTGGGGAAGGGGGTCGCTCACGTGGCCGTTGTCATCCAGCAGGTTGTTGGTCAGCTTGAGCTTGTCAAAGGATACAATTTGCTTCATCCACTGTGCACCCTTGGCAGGCGAGTCAGGGTGGTAGTGTACTCGGCCTGGAGTGGCAGGGTCTGCCTTCCCGGCCACCAGCCAGGAGGAGCTGTGGAAGGCGTACCTGGGACGGCACCGGAGCACAGGTCACGTCATGTGGGGATGAACCGAGAGGGCCTTGCCGAGTGAACCCCGAGAAAGTGCCTCAGATGAGTTTCCCCATCGGTGAAATCGAGGCTTCGGCTACCACACGGGCTGGGAGCTTTTCCGAGGGGGTTGTAGAGAAAACAGAAAACTCCCTCCTGTCCCAGTACACAAGAGAGCAGGAAGCCAGGCACCGAGGAGGGAGGCAGGAGGAGGGAGGCTGAGTTCCTGGTGCCACATTTCGCCGCATGCGGGTCTGCCTGTTCTGGGCTTCCCAGAGCTGGCCTCCAGTGTCGCTGTTCAGAGGGAGCCCTGATTTGGCCCCGCAGGGGGGCTGGGGCACAGGGCGAACTATGTTCTTTATTAATTGCTGTTAATTGTCCAGGCAGCTAAGACCCACCCTGCATAATCTCTCCCAGTCACCCCACCTTTCCTGCCCTGCTCCAGGGGGAGCCTAGCATTCCCTAGGGATGAGGGAAGGGGACAGGGTGCCCACGCTCACCTCGTGGGAGGAGACAGGAAGAAAGGGGGTCTATATACTGGGGCCCGCCCCCCTTCAGGCCAAGCTGGCCCAGGGGTATGGAAGCTGCCTTTGGTCTACAGCTGGTGGGGAAGTAACCAGCCTGTGTAATCTCCTAAAGGGAGTTCTGGAGACCCTCTGGGGTAGGGTGTTTGAGTCTGGGGTCCGACCAGGTGGGGAGGGAACAGGACATGCAGGTCGCTGAGGAAGCTGGCACCGATGCCAGGGACGATCCAGTTACCAACGTCATGGGCTTCACCCCAGGCATCACCAAGCAGGGACCCGTGGCTTCCCAAGGCGCCCTCCCAGGTCCTGCTGGGTGCTCACCGATAACGCTTGTCATCCACAGGCACGAAGTCCATGAGGAGCATGTAGTCGGCCATGGGGTCCATGCCGAAAAGCTTCACTTGGAAAGTGGGGAACATTCGCCTGGGGACAGCAGGGAGGCAGGTCACCTTAGGTGGAGAGGGGCAGGGCTGCCCCACCTTGACCAGCCACGGGAAGGACAGGCTCCCTGCCGACTGCTGCGTTTGGTTTGTGGGCCTGGTCCTTCAATTTCCTCTCCCCTCATTCAGCTGCTCTAACCCGACCAGGCTCCTGCCCAGCCAGGGCAAGAGGAGCAGCAGGGCAGCCCTCTGCCCTCTTTCTATAAGCACAAAAATGGCCAATGCCTCTGTCACCCGTGCCTGCCCGGGTGACAGCCTGGCAATTGCTGAGCTAGCCTCAGGGGGCAATACCCCAGCAGCGGGACCCAGTCCCAGCGGTTCTCAGCACTCCACAAAGCCACCCGGCCCCATCTACACTCCCGGATCAAACAAAGTGAAACTGGGTAGTTTGTGTGATTCCAAGGAGTCCTGGTTGCCCTTTCGACTGGGTCTGCGGCTACTGCCCAATCCCTCAGTGAGGCCAAGGCCTTGGAGCCTACAGCCCTGACTGTGCCGGACTCTCAGGCCCTGCGTCCTGCCCAATGCCGGAGTCTCCCTACCTTCCTCGGAAACACATGCAAGTTCTCACTCCCTGCCTCCCACCGTAACCCCAAGACACAGCTACTCAGGGTGGACTTGGCTTGTGCCGTCATAGTCTCTACCGCTCCCTCCCCTGGACTCCAGCTTGACCAGATCAAGCTCTTGAAAGGGCATTATACCACTCCAGGATGGGCCACTGGCCACGGGCCGGCCCTGTCCCGATGGGCAGCGGTGCCAGCCGTTGTGCCCTGGAACACAGCACTAGGCCTGGCCCCCTAGCCCTTCCTACAGCTTCCCCTCACTCCCTGTGGGGCAGTGGGCAGAAAGCAGATGCCACGGAGCTGGCCCATCTGCACAGGCCTACCACCCCAGCCCCTGCGTCTGCAGGCCTGAGGGTGCTGCAGAGTGCTGGCTCCTGGGGTGAAGCCTGGCTGGTGCCAAGGCCCTTACTGGGCTGGCCTGGACCAGAGGCCAGGGCACAGTCCTCAGGGGGGCCATTTGCCCAGGACAGCAAGGAGGGCCTGGAGAGGACCCGCGGAGCTGGGGCTGAGCTTCCAGCGGCCCAGGCTTCCCAGGGAGGACGGCCTCCGCAAGGAAACAGAAACCACGAGAAGGCTCTGCAAACAGGCCCTGAGCTCCCTTTGGCCAGGCGGACACAGAGCCGGTGTCTCTCTGTGTACATTAGACACAGCCCGGCACCCGCCTTTGTCTGTTGGTCAAATCGGTTGCATCGAAAAACTTGTTCCCCTTCTTCTCTCTGGGCCCTTACAACAAATACAGGCCATTAGAAGGCGGCGGGCCCCAGCGGCCGAACCAGGCCCCACATCACCAGGAATTTAGGCCTGAGAAAACTGGGTAGCAACCTCCAAGGAACAGAACACACTGTTTTAGAGTCTTGATTCTCCTCTAAAATCTTCCAATTGTCCAGCTGTCCCCTCTTTAGCGGGGATAGACTGAGCTAGGGAACCAAAGACCGAGTTTCCTTTGAGGTGGGATCCACTGTGAGCTGGCTGAGGCCCCTCAGAGGCAGCTGCCTTCCCCTCAAGCCCGGTGTGCTCCGGTCGGAGCAGGTCCGTTTCTGGTGGCGCCCTGTCTAGGGGCTGCTGGTCAAGCGGCAGGTCCGCCGTGTTTCTCTCCGCCGCCTTCCTGGCTTCCCGCGCCGTCCCCTTTGGCCCGGCGCACCGGGCGGCTGTCGCTGGAGCCGGGACCGCGGAGAGTGAAGGAGCTGACCCTTCCGAGAGGGACCCGCAGGTGGCCAGGCCGCGCCCCCCACCCCGCTTCTCCGTCCCACTCGCGTGAATCGAGCCAAAGCCCCGCTGCCCGAGACCGGCGCCACGTGGGTAAGGTCGCGGCAGGGAGAGGGGCGCCCTGACCTGCCAGCCTTGGTGACGATCATCTCCGTGCCCAGCTGATTGAATTCGTCCCACAGCGCCTTCATCTCCAGCTGCACGCTCACGCTGGCCACCTTCGCGTTCTTCTTTACCGGCGCCTTGGCGGCGGCCGCGCAACTGGCCCCCGGGCCCTCGGGCTCGGCAGCGGCGCTGGTGGCGGCCCCGGAGGCCGGTGCGAACGGGTAGGCGTGCGGCGGCGGCGGCGGCGGGCCCGGGGCGCCCGGGGCGGCGGCGGCGCACGGGTCGTAGCGCGGCGGCGGCTCGCGCGGGCCGTATGGGTCCGCGCCCGGCGACGCAGCGCCCGGGAAGCCCCCGGCGGCCCCCAGGCTGCTCAGGCTGCTGGCCGTGAAGGCTGCAACGTCGCAGAAGTGCGAGAGCTGCGTGAGCCACGGGCTGGACACGGCGGAGATCATGACCCGCGGGCCGCCGCCGCCGCCCCGCCGCCGAGGTGAGCGCTGCCCTGCGCCCCGGGCCGAGTGGCGGGCGCCGCGCTGCGCCCCGGGCCGCGCCGCCCCACACCGCGGGCCGGCCCCGAGGAGGCGCCCCGCCCCGCCCCGCCCCGCGCCCCCCCGCCCCCGCCGAGACAATGCCTCCTTCCCCTCCCCTTCCCGCGCCCCTCCTCCGCCCCTTCCCCCTCCCCGGCCCCCAGCCCGCCCGCCGCGGCTGCTCGGCCCGGGCCACCCGACCGCCCGGACCGGCTCCCCAGAGCGCCCGGCCGTCCGCCGCCCCTCGCTTTGCCGCCCTCCCGTGTTGCACGTCTCCCTTCTCTCTCCAAGCTCTCTCTCCAGTTTGTGTGTTTTTACCTTTGTCTTCATCGTTTAAGTTTTCCCTCCTGTTCGTCTTCCCTTCTTCCACTATCTCTTTCGTTTCTCTTTATTTCTGTTTGTTTTTCTGCCTCTTCCTCTTTTTCCTGTTATGTCCCGCTCTTTTCTTTCCACT
Source organism: Macrotus californicus (assembly GCA_007922815.1). Taxonomy (NCBI): domain Eukaryota; kingdom Metazoa; phylum Chordata; class Mammalia; order Chiroptera; family Phyllostomidae; genus Macrotus; species Macrotus californicus. The sequence continues at coordinate 122,519 of VMDR010000112.1, read as the reverse complement.
TTATTTTCCATCACTTTATTTTCCAGACTGCCTTTTCCCTCTTGTGTCTGTGTGTCTTTCTTTGTTATTCATTTCCCCCTCTTTTTTTAAAAAAAATAAGAACTGGAGTTTTTCTTTCTTTCTTAATGATTTTCTTAAATGTCCCTTTATGTTTTTTGTTCTTGCTTTCTTTATTGCTTTTGCTTTTTCCTCCTATTTGTACCCGCCTTTCGGGATTTCTGTGTTTTCTCCCCTTTCCTCAATTTCTCCTGGCTGTCTCACCGCTTTCTCTCCGCCCCCCCACCATGTTCTCTAACCTTCGCACTCTCTCTCCTCTTGTACTGCTTCCGTCCCACCTCTCCAAGCTCAAGGCTCTGCCGCCTTTCCCTGGTCCTCCTCTCCTGTCCTTCCCAGCCTCCACTAGCTCTTTTCTGGGCCTGTGTCTAGCTGCATGCAGCCTCTGCAGCTGGGTCCCCAGGCTAGAGGGTGCACAGGCTTTGAGCAGGATGCCTGCCCTTCCTTTGCCCCAGAGTTGAAGCTGAAAGCCTGGAGCCCACTCTGCCAGAGCTCCCTGCCCACTCACTCTGTGCCCAGGCCCTGCCAACCCTCTTCGCTGGGGTCCCACAGCAGCAGCGGCAGGGGATCTGGAGGGCGGGTGGGTGTAGACGCAGCGGGAAGGCTCACCTTCCATGTCCCTGGTGACGGTGCTGAAGTGCATCCCGGCCGGGGATTCCAGCAGCCGGTGAAGCTTCGCCCGGTCGGAGGACCCGGGGCCCAAGCGAGCGGTGTGCTCTGCGGCCTCTGCTGCAACCAGAGAGGCGATGCTGAACGCGCTGGCCCGGGGAGACAGTGGGCTCCGCGCGTCCATAGGCACCCGGCGGCCTGGCCGGCGCCGCCTCCGACTGCGTGCACCCAGCCGCACCGAGGCCGGCCCAGCCCACGGGAACCGGGGGCGGGAGCCTGCGGTGCCACTCACAGCCGTTAGCCCAGACCCAGGGGATTATGGCGTCACGGCCCCCCACTCCTGGCCAGTGGCAGCCAAGGGGCCCAGACGGGTGGGGCGCCCGGGGAGCACAGCGTCCTTCGACTTTTCAGGCTCCTGGCCCCCCGCCTCTGCTCCCAGGGACCTCCATGACCAGTGCCCCTCAAACATCCCACTGCTCCAGCCGAGGTCAGGGTTCCCTCTGTCAGCTTCGACAGCCCCAGCGGGAAGGTGGTTATGCCGGGAGCGCTCGGCCCCGGCCCTGCCCCTGCCCTCAGTCCCCCCTGCCTCCTCCTCCCTGGCTACCCCTGCACCTGGGTGAGGAACGGGCAGTTCGGGCTCCAGCGGGACCACAAGCAGACAACCCCAGGGCCGTGGCTTCGTCCTGTCCTCAGCGCAGCAGGACAGAACCCAGCCCAGCAAATGCCCCTGGCCCCCTTCGGTTGGCTCACTGTGGTGGCTGGGGACCCCCAAGCAGAGGGACACCGCCCAGGCTGTGCAGCCCGGGAGTCCAAGCGTCACACGCACCCGCGCACTGCCCGCCTCTGGCCTAGACGCTTATACATCCGGAGGGTGGGCAGTGCCCGCTCCTCTGACCTCCCTGCACACCGGCCAGGCGCAGGGAGGGCCAGGGGCGGGGCCTGGACTGGCCGAGGGAAGCGAGGACGAGTCCGAGTCCAGGCCTCCCAGTCCGGTGGTGTGCTGCCCCTCGCTGCCACCCACTCCATAGTCAGCCTGCCCGCCTAGGGCAGTTAGGCCCCACAGAGTGAGACAAGGCCTGCCCGAGGCCTCAAGGCCTCTAGGCTCAGGCATCGGGGACAAAAAGGCCTGACTTGTGCCTTCACGCACCTACTGCCTCTGGGCTCTCTCCTCTGACCATATCAGGCATCCGTGGCTGCCCTGTCCAGTGTCTCCGCAGCGAGACATCAAGCCTCCTTGCCTCCCAGGAGCCTCTCTGGCCCTGCACTGGGACTCTGGTAATCAGGGCCTCCTTTCCAAGGCCTCTCTGCCTGCAACCACATCATCTGCCTGTGCTTGTCTGGATGGGGGTAGGGGACAGGCAGCCTCTTTCAGGGTTTTTCCAGTCCCAGGGCCTCAGACCCTGGGCTGCAGGCAGTGCTGGCTGGGAGGTAGAGAAGAAACTGGGGACCTGGGATTAGGGTCCAGTCAGAAGTGACTGGCCCTGGGGCTTGAGGTCCAGGAAAGTATATGAGGCCAGAGTGCAGTGGGTGAGCATGTAGGTAGTGCTGTGTGACTGGGGTGGGTGGGTGTGACCTCATACACAGGGAGCCCCTCCCTGCCTCCCAGGCTTTGTGGACTGCAGAGGGAAAGGGAAGCTGTTGCTAGGGCAGGTCTCCAGCCCTGAGTGGTCATTTACAGCTGTGACAGTGACAGTGACCTATAGGGCTTAGGGGCAGGTCCAAGGAGGAGTGTGATATGGGGACTGGCCAGGCTTCCCTGTCCCTTCTTGTTGAGCAAGGGCCAGGACTCCAGGAGGATAGAAGGGAGAGCCCAGCTGGGAGGGGGCATCAGTGGAGGCAGACCATGGTAGTGTTGCAACAAGTGGACCCAGTGCTGCCAGTCTGCACCCAGAGGGGTGCTGGGCCATGTCACTGTGTCTCCTGGGGCACCTTTCGTTGGTGGCTGCACCCACCCGCAGTCTATGTGGGGGCTGGGTGGGGTGGGCTTCTGTGTTATCTGAGATGCACCTTGTCCCAGCATGTGGGGAGGCAGAGGCTGTGTTCTTCCAACCTGGGGGAGCCTTCCTTGTGTATCTGGGACAACACCTGAAGACAGTGGCCAGAGTCCCAGGAGGACAGGGATACTGAGAAGGGAGAAGTGAAAGTGAAAAACCCTGGGGTTTCCTGGAGACTCCCGGCCAGCCTCCGGGGGCACCCTCCTGAGGTCCTGGACCCCTCCGACAGCCCAGGTGGTGGAGGGGAGAGGGGGTCCTCCCCGTTCCTCATTAACCCCTCCCTGCCCAAGCTAGGACCTACATGGCCGACTATTTCGTTAAAAGCTTCAGAGCAGAGAGAGTTCTTCGTGGTCCACGACAGGGCGCTGGGAAAACGTGAGGGGCCCGACCCCGGCGGCTCCGTTTGCTGAGCGACTCGTTCCACCCGCTACCGATACTCACCCGCGCGACTGCAGAACCCCGAACCCCGCCGCTCCGCGCGGGCTCTCCTGGAGCCCTGGACTTGGAGGGTACCAAAGGGGCCCTAAGCGCAAGGCCGCCAGAGCCTCCAGCCCGCTGCACAGCCGCTGCCTTCACTGCCCACCGGTGCTACGCTTCTCCGACCCTCCCTCAGTCCCTCTTGGGGCGCCGCACCGCCCTCCCGCTCCGCCACGCTCCACCGCCCGGCGACCCGCCCGAGCTCCTAGCCGCTCGCGCCGCCCACCCTTCGCGCAGGCCTCAGCCCGGGGGGAACGCGCGCACCAGTGGTCCCGCGCCCCGCACACCCCGTCCCGCACGCGCGCGCCGTGCCGCTGTCTGCGGGAAGTCTTCATCCCTCACCTGGACCGGCCGCGGCTCCCTTCCGCCTCGCTCCCCCTGCCGGTCGCCTCTCCATGACCGCGAGGTAGGAGGCCTGGCTGCGAGGGCCCGGAGGGCAGAGCGCGGCCGGGGGTCGCGAGCTGCGCGGGATCGGCCTCCTGAGAGCGTGGTGTGCGGTAGCGGCCTGGGCTTCGCGGCGGGTCCCTCCGCCTGGGACGCAGAGTGACGACCAGACCCGCATTTCGCCGCGCCAGCTGGCTGCAAGGTGGGTGCTATGAGACCATTTTACAGGCCCTAAAACCGAGGCTCGGCTTTGACTGGCAACCAGTAGTACAGGATGGGGACCAGAAGTCTGGCAGAGGGCAGGAGACGGTAGTGGCAGACGGGGGCTGGGGCCGCAGCCCCTCTGTGGCAGAGACAGGGCCGCAGTCTTTGCTTCTCCCTCTGGGCCCTGCGAAGGGTCCCACGTGGGTGCTGGGATTCGCCCCAGCACTCACTGCCCAGGAGCCTTGCGTGCCTCGGCTCACTCACTACCACCTTCCCCCAGCATCTTCAGAGTTTCGCCTGAAGCAAACCCTATTTCAAGCCCCATTTCGGATGTTTTTTTCCCTAGCGCGCTGGAGGCGGCCCCTGGAGAATCTTGGCTCACTCGCTGCCGCTCAGCTCCGCCTCCCCAGAGCGCAAGTGGCTCCCCAGGAGAGCCGTCAAGACGGGCGCCTTCACACTCTTTTGGCGGGGACCCCTCTCCTCACTCTGTCCGTTGTAAAAGGCACATCCACAGCATGCGTCCACCGCTCAGCATTCATTCCGGCCTCTTTGTTCCCAGCCTTGGAAGGACCTGTGCACCCTTGTGCATCTCTGGCAGGCACGAAGCCCACGATCCTTGCACTCAAATGTTCCTTGAGACAAAGTGCATACCACTAGCACCCACAACGGGTCTCCGGCCGTCTGGGGCAAAAGCACACGCAGATGGATCTGTGCAAGCAGCCCATGGGATGTGAGTTTGTGGCATACTGGGGACCCCCTCCCCTAGAAATCAGAGAATGGAGCGGAGTAGAACCAGGCTGTGTCCACCAGGGCTCAGGCAGAGGGGGGCTGGGCTTTACTTGACCCCCATTAATTCGTTTCAAGATTGATTAGGCGGGGACTGTGTCCTGCGCCTGCCTAAACTCAGCCTCAGAGGTCTCACGGGGAGGCTCCGCACCAGGACCAGCCTGTGCCCTGTCAGCGGCTCCTCCCCTGCCCGCAGCCCTGGGCCTTGGGGGGACCAAGTCTCAGCAGGGCAGCGGCGTGGGCAGGAGGGGAGCCACCTTCGCTGGAGGCGGGAGAGCTGGCGTGCCTGGCAGCTTTGTCCTCCCTTCCCTGCTCCATCCCCACTTCTCCGAATCAGGATGCCTCTGGCAAGACCCTGGCCCTTCAGGAGCACCCTGTCATTCCTCCATTCAACAATGGTGCTTTGCCCGGGACGCCGATTAACGCGGCTTTCTGAGTGGCCCCCGTGGGCATGATGGGCGAGTGGGGGCCGCAGTGCTCCCTATCCTGGGGACTGCTGTGCTGTGGCCTCCCCTCCCCTGTGTCCCCAGCTGCGCGGAGCAGTGAGAAGACCTGAGGAGGGTTCAGCGCAGCAGGGGAGAAGCAGGCGCAGTGAGCTCCAGGTCTGCGTCAAAGCCAGAATCGGTGTCCAGCCCTCCTCCGGCGCCCAGCAAGCGCTCCAGTGGGCACTTGCGGGAGCACCAGCTTCTCTCCTACGGTGGGTTTCCAGACCCTCGGGCGAGTGCTGGGCCAGGATTGGAGGCCACCTCGGGGCTTTCAGCGTAGCCAGGGCGGAGGCCACAAGGTGGGGGGGCGGGGGGCAGAAGTAGCTTCCCTGCGCACACCCTCACCCCTAGGTGCACAAGTCCTGGACCCTTGTGACACTGCCCTGTAGCCGTGGAGGAGGCAACCCTCTCCCCAGCTTGGGGAGAGCAGTGGCTCTGCTGACCCCTAACTGCCCGCTGGCCCTTCCCTTTGGGTGCCCCCTACCGAAGCAGTACTCTGTGCCAGCTCACTTCCCTCCCCCAGGCTTCCTCCTTGGTGTCAGACCCTTACACTAACCTCTGTCAGGGGAAGGAGTCTATGCCTGGCCTTGAGCTCTGTGGGCTGTGGCAGACAGCAGGCAAAGCCTTGTCTGAGAGGCCTGGGTATATAGTGGGGTCCACGTCAGGGGGACTCAGACTCCGAAGAGATGCCCAAGTGAGCCTGGGCAGACAAACCCAGTGGAATTCCTGAAAAGACTCAAGTAACAGCCTGGTGTGTGCATTCTGGTGGCTCGGAGAGGGTGGGGTGGGGGTGAGCAGAGCCATGGCCAGGGAGGGGTTGGACCTGAGACTTCCTGGACTCCAGTGCCACCTGCCTCCTGGTCCCAGAACTTTGGGGGACTGATGACTGCAAGATGAACAAAGAGGAAATCTGGGATGTTGAGTGAGGCAGACACCAAAGGGAGTGACAAGTGGGTGTAGAAGAGAAGGCAGGACTGAGACGCTCACCCCCCACCCAGACCCATGACACCAGTCCCCCTCAGAGCTGGGAGGGGATGGGCCGGGTGTGTGCAGCAGTGTCCAGCTGGGTCAAAGCCTCCTGTCTGCACCCCCCTCACTGTGGGTGCCGTCTCCTGGGCCCAGTGCCCCTCCCACTGTGGGTACTATCTTCTGGGCCCAGTGTGTCCCCTCCCTATGGATCCTGTCTTCTGGGCCCGGTGCCCATGAGAACAGATGGGGGGAGGTGGTGAGAGGGATGGCCAGGCAGGATGGGGATGTCAGCTAGACCTGGGTAATAGCACCCCTTGTCCCCCACTGGGCAGCAGGGCCCCTTGCAGGCTGGAAGCTCCCACAACTCCAGAACAAACAAACAAACAGACAGACTGGTGCACAGCCAGGTCCTGGGCTCCGATTTCTGGGCCTGTTGATTTAGCTGCCCCTTTGGCAGGAGGACCCAGCCACATGGGGAGCCAGCTGTCTGTCTGTCTGTCCATCTACTGGCCGCACTAGTTCTTCCACCCCAGGTACTCTCGGACAGAGGTGGGGCTCAGAGACCCAGGGGCCCTAGATTTAGGCTGCCTCCCTAGGGGGTTGAGGGAACCAGCCCCACCAGCTCCTTTGCTTCCCTCTGTGGCCAGGGCAAGGGGAGCCACACTTTCCAGGGAAAGGGACAGACCCCAAAAGCCCCTAGGGTGTGTTAGCTGAGGGTAAGTGGCCAGAAGATGGACACCTGCAGACACTGTCCTCCGGTTTCTCCAACCAGCGGGGGGCCCTGCTGGGTACCAGTGCCCACCCATCACTTACCCTCGTGGCACCCACAACACCACACACTCACCTGTGAGCATGGGCCTGAATGGACATGTATGAACACACTACACATACATGAACCCCTCCACAGCTGAGTGCCCACACACATGCATATGAGCACACCCCACACATGTGTTTGGGGCAGGCACATGCACACACTGTTCACATACAGGAACCAACACAGGCCAGAGGGCACATATTGCACGTGCAGAACATTTACATGGGTATGCATGTGTGTGCAGGCATATTCCTCACAGTGGCCTCTGGGGTAAGTCTTTAATGTTAATGACACTCATTTCAGTAACTCACATGGACCTGAGACTTGGACAGCATCCATGTGGAGCGTCCTCTGGTAATGAAGGAAAAATAAAATGTTGCACTTCACTCATGTTGGGTCGTTTCCTAAAGGTGACACCCTCAGATGGTGCCCCAGTGGGGAGGGTCCAATGGCCAGGACAATGCTCTGGATGTTGGGTGAAGGAAGAGTGTCCCATAACAGGGTGACTCAACAGGGACTTTTCTGGGCGGAGTTCCCTGGGAGGTCTCTCCCCATGCTCAAGCCCAGCCCCGAACTGGGCTGGGTGGGTAAGATGAGCCCCGGGAAGTTCTGTGGAGTAAGGAGCTGGGGTCAGGGCCAGAGGTAATGAAGAATGACAGCTGAGCCGATGACATCAACACCTTTGTCCACAGGTCCTAGAGAGGGTGTTCTCCGTGTGTCTCCCCTTAAAGACACTTAGTGCATTTCAAAGTCTTGGGATTTTTCTTAAATGCTTGATAAGGTTAGCGAATAGATTCAAGTTGCCCACATCCTGACTGTGACAGCCAAGTGTGACTCTTTGGAGCTCTGGGTGGGAATCCCGTCCCAGTGTGATGGAGGGCTGGCTCTGTGACTGCTCCCTCCTCCACCCACTGTGCTGCTCCCTGGCAGAGCCCCAGGGCTGCTGATAGTTACCCTAAGACCACGCCCAGGTGCTGTGGCCTGGCACCCTGAGTCCCTGTGCCCACTACCCTCAGCAGGCCCTCACCTTGCAGTCACCCTCTGCCTGCTGAGCTGGGCCGGAGGGAGGAGGCAGGTAAACTGTCTAGCCTGGGGGACGTTGTCCAAGTGGTGGGGATGTTCTGTCACAGCGCAGTCAGTGTAAAGGCAGAATGGCCAGATAAGCAGCCTGATGAGCAAGGCTGAGGGCCAGCACCCCATGGGCAGATGGGAAATTGACGCCTGGGGAGACCAGGGGAGGCAGCAAGACCTCCCGGGTGGATTTCCACCACCAATAGGTCTCCTAGCCCTGCGTGTCCTCCTGCTTTCCTTGGGGAGAAGCTGCTGGAAAGAAGGTGGAAATAACAGTTCAGTGGAGAATGTGACTGAGGCAAGTCTCCTTCCTTGGCCCTTTGGAACAGGGCAGAACCAGGGCTGGTAGTAAGGCCCAGTCATCACGAGCTGGGGCCAGGCGTGAGCCTCACCCTGCAATGCTGTGTGTCCAGGGACATAGCTTGGCCTTTCCAAGACTCAGTGTTTTTGTCTAAGAAATGGGGAGAATGCTAGAGGCTCCACAGTGTGGATCAAGTGAGCTCACACTATTCCTGAGTATGGCTCCTTAGCTGATGTTACCATTGCTGTTGCCCAGGCCTTCCTGGGCCACCCCTCAATCCAGCTGGTCCCCCAGGACTGCAGGTGGGCAACTGTTGCCTCTGTGCTCCTGTGGGGCCTCCACGCCTGGCCCGGGGTTCAGGGAGAGGGGTTCCTGCCTGTGCCCACTAAAAACCCAGTCAGGCATGCTCTGCCTGACTTCCCACCCAGCCCAGGTCCCACACTCAGCCTTGGTTCCCCATGTCCATGAGCATGGCCCCGCCCCACCCCAGCCAGACAAATCCCTTCTCTCCTCTGTGGCTCTCCTGAACCAGGTTGGAATTTCTCAAAAGCAAACAACTAGGCGAGCTCAGAGTTGTGGTTTTCAGAGCTCAGATTCCTCGGTCTGTCTGAGCAGCATCAGGCCCGGCTGCTGCCCACGGCAGGCTGGGTGGGGCCCTCCCCTGAGCCCTCAGGACACCGTCCCTGAAGCACCGGCCTGCCCCAGTTCCTTCTGCTGCCCAGAAAGGACACCAGGCCTGGAGGGGAAGGGCAGGACGTGACCGGGGATCCACTGTGGGGACAGCGGCTGGTGACAGTGGTCTACTGAGGTGCGACAGGCAGGGCTGATGGAGCCGGGTGGGTGAGGACTGGAGGGGTATGGGCTCAGAGGACCAGGCGGCCATCTGAGCAGGTGGTGATGTTGTCTGTGGGCAGGGCCGTGGAGGTTGTGTGGGAACATGGGGTGGAGAGGCATGAGGCAGGAGGGCACCTCAAGAGGCCCACAGGGCCAGGAGGGAGGGCTGGGGTGAGGGAGGGCCCAGAGGGGGCTCTCGCCAGGTGGTCTTAATCTCCTCAGTGAAATAGGAGTCCTGGGGGCGGGTGGGGGAGGTGGGAGCTTGAGACAGCTGCTGGGAGGGGACGGCCTGACAGCCCTGAGGCCCTGTGGAGCCCCTGCCGCTGGGCCCACTCTCTGGTCAGCCCCTGGATGGGTCCCTGGGCAGAGGCTCAGAGCCGGTTCTTCCACCCACCCCTCCCCCCCAGGCCCCTTCATGGCTGAGGGGGTCTGGCCTCCATCTGTGTATGTAGGGGGTGGCCTGGCCTTTCCTGCTGTCAGAGTAGCCATCAGTGACTGGGTGGGACAGAGGCTAGATCCACTTTGCCTCTATTGCAGCCGCCCTCTTGGGTTCCCACTAACCCACCAACCTACCCCTGGCTGTGAGGTAATGCCAGTGGAGGGCAGCAAGGAGGAGGCAGGGGCCCCTGGCCAGGCCTGGACCCTCCATTTCCCTCCAGAGCCAGGCACTGGGACCAGAAAGACAAGAGGGGAAGGTCTGACTGAATCTTCCCATTCCCACCCACGCCTTGGTCTTTTCTTCTACGCACCACGGGGTCTCCTGGCGATGGGAAAACTGAGGCCAAGACAGGGTGGGTGAAACTCTCCTTGGCTGACAGGCATCACGGACAGGAGGGGACATGAGCAGCATGGAGGCACCGGCTGCCCCATACTGCTAAGTGGATGCTTGGCACCAGCTGCGGGGGGCAGACAGATGGATCCAAGCTTTCATCGGTGCCCTGAAGCTAGCCCAGCCCCTGCCTCCAGGGTGTTTGTCAGGGCTGAATGCACCCGGGACTGCCCCATGCTAGGTGGACTGTGGGGCAGCACCTGGCTTCCTCAGGCCTCGCTGGGAATGGCTAGGACTTGAGGCCGAGGCCAGTGTCTGAGGTTCCCACTGGAGAAACTGAGGCAGCCCCCTGGCAAAGCCAGTGTGGAGAGGAATACCAGGGCTTCCCTGGGTCAGCCCGGCTCTCCTTCCAACTCCACCACAGACCCCTCTCCAAATCACCTGCCTGCCTGGGTTGTGGCTCCCAGCCAGGCCCCTGGCCATGTGTCTCTTCCTGACTCTGTGCCGTGGTTCTCTCCCCATCAAGGGCTAAATCCATCTCAGGACTGCACCCTTTGGACTTCCTGGGCCCTTTGCTCTGCTTTGCTGTTTCTACCTATTTGTTGAGCCTGTGGTGGTAAGTGGCAAGGCAGGACCAAGCCATCAGGATGAGTGGCCTCAAAGGTCCACCAAGGAGGTGGCACGTCCATGGGGCTAAGCTTCCCCTCATGAGCTAGACCCAAGCTGGGACCTGGGGAGTCAGCCCTCCCAGAGCCCCTTCAACTTAGCACCAAGATAGTTCTCTCTCGTGACTTCAGATATCACTATTCCACTGAGTGCCTCCCACCCATCTCCACACGTTTGAGGCAGGATGACCATTAGTCATTCTCACTGTAGAGGGAATTTTGGCAGATTCATTGCTAACATCCTCTGAGACCAGCCAGAGTCTTACTTGAGGGGAGAATACCTTCCCATCTGAGAAGGCAGAATAGGTCAATACCCTTCAGATGTGTGCAGACCTCTCCCAGGGCAGAGGAAAGTTCTGGAATGGGACTGTTCCTCCCAGATGAAAAGCTATGCAATTTTCAGGGCTGCCTGGGGAGTAAGCAAAGAGGGTGGCATGAGGAAGGGCAGTGGGAATGGCACACGCCACAGAGGGCACAGGCCACAGAGGGCCACGGGCACTGTGACTCCAGATTTGAGCTTCTGGCTTTGCTTCCTGGGGGTGAGGCCCCTTCTACATGCAATATGTGTTCTCTGTGTGGAGTCTGCCCTGCACAGGGGCCTACTGCCCCATGGCCTGGAAAGCTTTGGACTTCGGGGCTCACTTTCCTTGTCTGCAGGCCCAAGCCAGAGCCCAGGCCCTCCCTGGTAGCCCAGGACTGGGGGCAGTGAGGAGTGACTATGTTACAGATCAGGGGTAAGGCCAGAGGTCCAAGGCTGCAGCCATGAAAGGCACGTCCCAGGTCAGCCCACAGGAGCCTCGGGGGTGTTGCTATGAGAAGTGATCATGGTTTTTGGGCACCTCGCTCCATGTCGGTAATTAGACCTGCTATGAATATGCTTCATGAGGCAGCAGTGGTCATTGTGTAGGTGCTGAGGACATTGCCCTGGGGTCTGGACACCACCCTCGTGGTGTGGCATGTCACCTCCTCCATGCTACATCCACTGTCTTTCTTAATGCAACCCAAGTGTCCATGGCTCTAATCTTGAGGCTGATGTCTCCAAATAGGTGCCCAGTTCCTTCTAGACCTGGCAGCCTCTTACCCCTCACCAGTTGGTTGATGGCCTGGACACGCCCCCAGGGTAGCTCCCGGCAGCCGCTGTGGACAGCCAGCATCAAGCATCTTGGATTTCTGACAAGAGGACCTCCCACCTGGTGGCAGCTGATACCTGAGCCCACCCCACCCAGTGGCAAGGGGCAGGGGTGAATGACCTGGCTGGAGACAGCTGCTGTGGGAAAATCCCAATGTCACTCACACTGGTGCCAGAGGGGAGACTGAGGCACAGGGCAGGGCACGGCCTCGGGCATCTATGAGGGGCCTTGCCCAGCTGGGGTCCTGTCACAGCCCAGCCTGGCCCTGCCCTTAGTGCCCTGCACACCTCTGTTGTCCACCCGCCCGCCCAGGCAGAAAATGGCCATTTCCTCTAGCCCCCGCCCCGGGGAGCGACACGGAGCTGGCAAAACAAACAGGCCGTTCCTCCTGTGGCCGCTGGCTGGTGATGGATGGCCAGAAGGGCTGGCTGTGCTGATGGACGACCGCCCATCATGTGTGGGCCAGGGGCGGGGGCCCAGTGAGGCCTCGGACACAGGCACAGACACACACACTCGTGAGCCACGGTGCTGGCATTGTCCCACGCGGACCCTCCCCAGACACAGACCCAGGCAGACAAAGACCTGGGCAAGTCAGTGCCCTCAAGCCTCAGTTTCCCCATCTGTGTGGTCTAGGCCCCCGTCATGGGTGTAGAATAAGCCAACATGACAATGTACCCTCTGAGATTGCTCCCTGTCGCCCAGACGACAAGAACCCCCTCCTGGACCTCTCTGCTCTCTGAGCCTGGTCAGGCCGGGGTCTTCTGAAACCTTTCTCAGCACCTTAGCCTGTGCACGTGGGCCCGGGGAGTCTCCTCAGCACCTGAGTGTGTGCACGTGGGCCCAGGGAGTCTCTTCAGCACCTCCGTGTGTGCACGTGGGCCCGGGGAGTCTCCTCAGCACCTGAGTGTGTGCACGTGGGCCCAGGGAGTCTCTTCAGCACCTCCGTGTGTGCACGTGGGCCCGGGGAGTATCCTAGCACCTGAGTGTGTGCACGTGGGCCCGGGGAGTCTCTTCAGCACCTGAGTGTGTGCACGTGGGCCCGGGGAGTCTCCTCAGCACCTGAGTGTGTGCACGTGGGCCCAGGGAGTCTCTTCAGTACCTCCGTGTGTGCACGTGGGCCCGGGGAGTATCCTAGCACCTGAGTGTGTGCACGTGGGCCCCAGGAGTCTCAGCACCTGTGTCCGCGCGGGCTGGGAGTCTTCTTAGCCCGGCCCCCAACAGGGCCTGAGCTGAAGGCACCTGGTCAGGGAGAAAAGGCCCTGGGGGGCCGGGGCTGAGGCTCAGGGCGAGGTGGGGCTGGGGCACCAGGAGGGGCTAAGGCTTGATGGGAGGCCAGGCAGGAGGGCGCCGAGTCCCAGGCTCTGGGAGGCCTGGACGCACTGCACTGGCCCAGGCAGCCCAGCTCCGACCTTTCCCAGCCCTCTGTCCATCGGGCGGGCACTGTGCCTCGTTGTGCCAATGCGAAAACTGAGGGTCGGGGGAGTTCCAGCTGGAGGGAACCAGGCTGCCCTGGGGTGGGCCCTACTAGGCACTTCTGAGCCCTGCCAGGCAGAGGGGGCTCTGCCCACGGCCCCCAAGGAGGCCATGGCTGCCATGCCTCCGGCCAGGGCAGGCTCAAAGACCTTCTGGCCCTGCCAGCTGGCCACCTGTGGGCCTGAGGGACACCCTGCTACCCAGCCTGAGGCCTGAGGTAGCGTAGCCCACCCAGCTGGTGACCCGCTGGAGAGGAAGGGGCAGCTGTGACCAGGCCTCTGACCCCCCAGCCACTCAGCCCCACGGAGAGCACGTCTGGCAGAGAGGAAGCTTCCAAGACCCCCACTTCCTGAACCTCCAAGCGGGCTGGGCTGGGGCCTTGCACTTCCCTCAGAGCCCCCAGCCCTGCCCTCGGCTTCTCCAACCCAGTCCCCAAGCCCCTCCGCTGTTTGTTTCCTGGGGCAGAGGGTGGAGGGGGATGGCCAGGCAACCTGCCCTGATCTGGGGTCAGCAGAGGCAGGAAGCCCCATTGAATGGGGTGTGAAGACCTGGTGGGTGAGGGGCCTGGGCGGAAGGGGAGGGCTGGGCTGAGGAGGGACTTTCTCTGGAGATGAGGCTGCCAACAGAGCGGGGTTGTGACTTCTGCCATGAGACCTAGGCTAGCCCACTGGTTCAAGGCCCTGGGGGGCAAGATGGGCCCACCTCTGCCACAGCCATGGTGATGCTCTGATGCAGCTGTCAGCTTCCAGAGACAGATTGGGACTGCCAGAGGTCACCTTCCCACCAAACTGGGTTGTGGGGGCAGCAGGTGATGTCAGACTGGGGATGTCTGGAGAGTTGTGGGCAGGGATCTGGGGTCCCAGGTAGAGGCGTTCAAGCCCTCCGGTCCAGTGACTTCAGACTGTGCCTACCCGGCTGGGTGAGGCCAAGACGTCCTTGCTCCTCCATGCTGCTGGGGCAGGAAGTTTGGGTCTGGCCTGGGCTGGCAGAATGAGGACAGGACCAAGGCACCCACATGGAGCAGGAAGAGGCCCTGGGCTCCAGGAGGGATGGGTGGCCTCCGAGGGGCTGTTTCCTCCCTGGGAATATCCTGCTGGGCAGCAGGAGGGAAGAGAGCTCCAGTCCAGGAAGGCAGGAAGGGCCTGGGGCTCACGTCCCCTCATCCCCTCAGACAGGGGCCCTGGGAGGTCCCAGGAGGGAATGAGCTCACAGATGTCTGAGCCTCTGGAGCTCAAAGGCTGCTGCCCTCCCCTCACCCCAACCTGGAGCTCCTGCCCCCAACCCCCACCCTGGGCTGAGCTCCTGGAGTTTCCAGCACCATCAGCCTTCACGTTCCCATGGCCAGGAGCGCAGACCCTAGTCCAGTTTCAGTTCCCCACATGAGCCATGACCAGAGCCCATGTCTCCCAGCCCACAAGCGGCTATGGACGGAGGGCCAGGAGCCTAGGGAGAAGGCCCCACACGCAGGAACCTGTACCTCCAGCTCAACCCAAGACATCAGGCTGGGCCTGGGCAGATGCCCAGCCCCAGCTGCCCCTGCTCAGGGCCCCAGGAGGGGGTCAGCAGCCCAGCACCCCCCTAATGGCCTAAATATAACCTGTGCAGGCGCCTGGCCGGGAATAGAGACCTCTGTCAGCTCCTAGCAGGTGCTGGTGGGAGGAAGGTCAGCATGATTGGCAGGGGTGCTGGCCAGGCAGGCAGCCAGACGTGGGTCATGTGAATGTCGGTGGCAAGACCCAAGGGTGAGACGGTGTGTCCTCACAGGACAGCTGGGTGCCCAGCTTGCTCCACAGAGCAGCCCTGGACCCTACCCTCACCCTCGCCTCAAGCCTGAGGCTTCTGTCAGGCCCCTGGGAAGGGTAGGCCTGCTCAGCCCTGACTGGGTGGTCGGGCCCTCAGCACAGGCCCACCCTGGAGCCCACGGCCTCAGCCTCTACCTGTCCCCTCCACTCTCGGGCCCTATCCTGCCCTGTATATCCATCCATATACCACTCCACACCAACCCCTCTTTTTCACGCTGTTCTGAGCTGATAACTAGCCCAACTAGCTTGACTCCAGTGTCCTCTGGATGCCCCCTCTGCACCTCACCCTTTATCCCAGTCTCAAACTGCTCCTGACCTGACAGTCAAGTGAGGTTCCTTGAGCACCCTCAATATCACTGGGGTCAGGCCTCTGAGGAAGGCAAGGGGGCCTCAGCAGGGGATGGAATCCCTGCTCCCAAACTCTCAGCTGCCCTCCCCAGACCCCTCAGATAGCATTCTGAGCCCCAGGTCCCACCTTGGCCTGTCTCCCAAGTCCAATGTTGCATCCCCCCCTGCTGGGCAAGTCCTTGACACCGGGCAGCCTGCCCTTAAATACAGCCCTCCCCAGCCAGCCCCTCCATTGCTTCCCTAAATCACAAGCCTTCTCTCCCACTCCTCTAGAAGGGACACTGTCCAGCTAAGAATCTGCAAATGTACTGAAAAATACAAAGTACCCTGGGAGAGATGGATCCTTCTTAGTTTTCCACTGTGGTCATTCCAGTTACTTGAATCCAAGCCAACAATTTTTACCCTCATTTGATTAAAGTCATGTGCAAGGCCCTTGGAGCAGGAGTGGCAGGCACTGGGGAGGGGAGGCCTGTTTGAGGGCCTGCAGGGTCCCGTGGTCTGGCCTGACCTCAGAGGGGTTTGGGGAGGACAGGAGCAGGTGTTGGGGAGAGTGGAGGCTGATGAGTTCAAGACACCCACTGCCACTAACCCCCACCGGGGTGTTTGTAGATAGTGAGTGTTTATCCACCTACAATGTGCCCTGCACTGTGCTCACCACATGGTAAGTGTCGCCAGCCCAGAGGTCAGACTCCCAGAACCTCAGGCTCTAGGAGGGAGCTTTGGATCTTAGGACTCTTCCTGAAGGAGACTCAGGAAACCATCCATACCCTTTAGCCCACACGGCCCTCTGCAGCCCGCTGCGGCCTTCTGGCCCTGCTCTCAGGCTCACTCCCCAGAGGCAGCCCATGGCATCCAGATCAGCAGCCTTCCAGGTTGGCGGGTAGAAGCCCATCCCTGCAGAGACAGCAGGGCCAGCAGGGGGGGCAATGCCCAGTGTGGCAGGAGCTTGGGCTGGGGAAATGGGGTGTTGACTGGAGAGTGTGGACTCTGCACCCCCTTCCCAGCTACTCCTCCCGCTCTGCCCCTCAGAACCCCAGGAGGGGTGGGACCCAGCTCCATGGCCCTGCCTGTGCTGGACCTGGTGGAGGCTGCAGAGTAGGCTTGTTTATTCTTCATCTAGTTTTTCTGGTTTGGAGCCTGGGTGCCCTAGCAGGGCTAGGGGCCTGGGAACCAGTGGGGGGTGAGGGATGGAGGAGGAGGGGGCTCTGGCAGGGGTGTGGCTAAGGAAAGGAGTTGGGCCTGGTTACAGGGCCACCCCTGGGCCCTGCCTTACTGCACCTTCCTGTTCATATCTTCCCTCACCTGCTGACAGGTGAGTGAGCTCCACCCTGAGCCACTGGGCTCACTTGGACTTCAAAGAAGAGGCCTGGTCCTCAGCACATCTGCCTCTACCATCTGGCCCCATCACAGGCCTTGGAGAGGACCCAGGATGCAGCCTCAGTGGGGCTTCTGTGGTCAGGGGCGGGTGTGTGGGACAGGTTCCCAAAAGTGAGAGGCCTGGGCAATGGGCTCTGTGTGGGGGAACAGTGGGGACAGTGGCAGTGAGCAGTCGCTTGAGACCCTGGAGTTGGTGCTCCTGGAGGAGGCACCTCCCATCTAAATGGCACTGTCTGCCCTTGTTTTAAATCCTGGTTCCTTGGCTTCCTACCTGAACCTCTCTGTGCCTCTGGAGGGACGACAGGGGCCTTCCTCCTCTTCTCCCCTCCTGCCCACCTGCCCCACACTCTACAGCCTGCCTCATCTCCCCACTCCAACCCCAGCTGCCCAAACGCCTAGGATGCCCTCTCCTCTTCTCCAATCAAGTTCTGCCCCCTGCCCTTCTCCCAGACATCCATGAGGACACCAAAGCCCAAGGAGTGGAAGGAGCACTGAGATGAAGCAGTCATGGGGGGAGTGGTCAAAGCTATCATGGGGGTGATGGCAGCAGTGGTGGGCGGGCACTAGCTGTGCCCACCGGAGAGGCAGTGATTTCTGAGCAGCCTGGCTTCCTGGGAGATGCTGCTCTTCAGGCTCCAGCCTCCAGTGGACCCAGTGCCCCAGCCCTCTAGCCTGTTGAGACCATTCGTCAGGGGTCTGCCTGCAGTCAGCGGGATTGTTGTAAGAGGTGAAGCCCCGAGAACCTGGCTAGGCAAGGGAACTACAGACAGCATCTGCACCCCTGAAGTGGTGCCTCTGGAGGGGCAGCTCCCAGCAGCCACTTCCTCTGTGCAGCCCACCCTGACCTCCCTCCGAGGACTCTGTCTGGGCACCCATCTGACAACATCTCCATTTCAGAGCTAGGGAAACAGGCACAGTGGCACAGGGTGTCTGTCCAGACCTGACAATGAGTCCCTCCCTGCCCTGTGCTGTCCACCCACCCACCCAGCCCAGCCCCTCTACCCATGGTGTGTAGTGAGGTGAGGGAGCAGGGCCAGGCCTGGTACTGCCCCTGGGGGGGCATGAGGCCCATAATGCCCCCTGTTAGGGGAGTGGGTTGAGAAGCTGGGGACGGAGCCGGGGTGAGTGTGTGTCCAGGGTTTCATTGTTCAGGCCCCAGTGCTATTATTTTTATCCTCAGTCAAGGACATGCTTATTGGTTTCAGAGAGAAGGGGAGGGAGAGAGGGAGTGAAATATTGATGTGACATCGATCAGTTTCCTCTCATACACACTCTGACCATGCACCGAACCCGCAACCTAGGGAATCCTGACTGAGAATCAGACCCATGACCTTTCAGTTTAAGAGGCGATGCTCCAACCAAATGAACCACAGCAGCCAGGCCCGGTGCTTTTTGAGTGTGCAAAAGCTTTCACAAGAGCAGAAGGACCAGTGAGAGGCAGACCACAATCGGTGGGAAAACGGGGCTCAGGGTGAGCAGGCAGCACCCCAACCCTGGAGGCAGGAGACTGGGATTCACATTCGGGTCTGTCCTCACCCACGCCTAGCTGTCTAGAGCTCCATCCCTCCCAGGGCGCTGACAGGTGGGCCTCAGTGGCTGGGCAGCATCTCTGAGGAAGGAGCCTGTGTAGTGGGCTGGCTGTGGGCTTTCCCTGTGACTCTGGGAGGGCTGTCTCCCCCTTGGCCTCGGTTTCCCATCTGTAAAATGATCGATAGCCCCTGAGGAAGCTCTTTGGCTCTGACAAACTCTGTGGCATGGGGGTAGGGCTGCAGCCCAGCCCCACCAGCTGAGCCAGACCAAGGACTCAGTGCAGGTGCTTTGAGAACTGGGGCCCCGCTGACTGGGGCGGTTAGGATGGCCCACCCTGGAAGAATCCCCAGAACATCTGCCTCCTCACCCCCTACATTCCCAGCTGGTCCTGGGCTGGCCCAGCCCCCAAAACATTTTTTAGAGATTAGGCCCTAATCCTGTCAGATCCAGCAGGTCCCCAGTCTCCCTGCCCTGTACTGTCCACCCACCAACCTGGCCCCTCCACCCATGGTGCTCCAGCCCCGAAGGCCCTGGGAGGCTCCCAGGAGGAAGAAGTCTCCACCAAGTCCCTGGGTGGGACTTGGAGCCTGGGCCTCACCTGAGCTAGCTCTACTCAGCCTGAGCTGAGCTTCAGCCCTCTCTGTCACCCAGGTTACTGGGACACCCTTCTGATGTTGAGGTGAAGAAACCCTGGCATGTTGCTTTTTCATCAAGCCAGTTCCAAATCCATGCTCCCACTCCTGCCTCCCAGGCAGACATCGTCAACAGATCCCAGATCTCCTGCTCCATGGACCCAGAAGGTTCAGGTTTATCAGCCCTGAGCTCCAGGTGACTTCTGCCAGTGGGGCAAAAACAGCACAGCAACTTGCCTGCCCTGAAGGTGGTAGGGAAGGGCAGTCTGGTAGCACCAGGGAAGGTGAGGCCTAGAGGGGTCAGGGCTCCTGATGGGCTTCACCTTGTGCTGGAGGCCCGAGAGAGGGACCAGCAGAGAGAGAGAGAGGGGAGTCAACACCAGGCCCCAACCCTTGAAGTTGAAGCTGCCCTTGGCTCTAACCCCTCAAAAAGTGTCCTGCCTCATTGTCCTTCCTGTCCCACCAGAAATGGCAGCCCAGGGAGGGGCAAGGTTGGTTTCTGGAAGGGATGAGAGGGGTGTGGGGGTTCTTCTCCTCTGGCTGGCCCTGCCCCCAGGAGGCCTGGGTGGGAGCCTTGGCGCAGCTTGGGCTCCAGAAACATTTGTTTTAAGTCTTAAAATATCAGGTTCCTGCATCACGGGGCTTCCCCAGGGGCCTCCAGGCAGGCGGGAGGGATTTCAGGAGTAAGAAGATTCCCCTCTGGCCCCCACCCCACCAACCTCTCTCCCTGCCCCTTGGCCTCAGCTGAAGGCAACCAAGTGTTTGTGTGTGGGGGGGGGTGATGCCAGCTGGGCCCCTACTCTCCTGTTGAGGGGGAGACCCCAGTTGGCCCACAGCAAATCCTGCTCTTCAGAGCCCCTCTACCTCCTCAGAATGAGGGTGGGGGTGGAGGCATAGGTTCCAGAGGCCTCAGTCTCTCCCTAGAACTCAAATGTGCTCCAGTAGGACCTGTGAATGCTTCCAGCCAAGGACAGTTCAGATGGGGAAACTAAGGCCTGGGGGGGGGGGGTACAAGGAGGTGTGCATCCCCCCGGTTGTCAGCCCCACAGTGGATGCAGGGCCACCGGGAAGCCGTCTTGAAAGGATGATGACACCATGCTGATGCTGGGCCCAGCGTTTGGGGTGGCTTCTCAGGGACAGCGACGCTTGCATGGGGTCTTGAAGGCTGAGTAGGAGTTTTCAGATGGTTCTGGTCCTGGTTGGGAGGCTCCTGGACAGAAGGACAAGCCTGAGCAGGACCACACTGGAGGGTACAGGCTGGGCCAGGCTTATGGTGTAGAAGGGAGGGCCCTTGGGGGTGGAGGGAACCAAGGAGCCTGGAACACAGGCCCAGGCAGGGGGCTGACCCCAGGGCCAGGTGAGGGTCAGAGCAGACTTTGGGAATAATCTGCTACTTGGGGCACATGAGAGTCCTCCTGGACCATGGTTCTGCCACTCAACATGAAGGTGGCTCCCTCCTACCTCTGCTGCCCCTGGGACCACTGCCCAGAGGGAAGGCCCAGCTCTGAGGCCTGCCCATTCCCTCCCAGGCAGACCACCGGCCTAGGCCCGAGGGACCAGCCTTTGCGCAGAGCAGGAATTGGAGCCAGGCAGCAACAGCTGGCCCCACTCGAGTGTCCCCTAGGGGCCACCGCCTTTGTTCCCAGGCCCCTATTCCAGTCGTTCCCAGGCTGCACCCCACCCCCAAAACACAGTGCTCTAGATGTGGCCAGAGGAGGCTGTTCGGGGACCACCTGCTGGGAAATCTCACCTAACCCTGGCCACCAGGCCCAGCAGCCCCTGACTCGTTCCTCTGCCTGTATTCCTAGGCTCAGTCTCCATGCAGGAACATGCACTGCAGACAGCGGGAGGCCCCGGAGACGCCTCCAGCCAGAGGGGATGATTGCAGGGAGGCAAACCCCCAGCAGCTCTGGGTCAGCTGCACTCAGATCTGTGTAGGGGCAGAAATGTATCGTTTTGGTGGCCTCCATCCTTCTTGGTAGCTCCAGTGGGAAAAGTTTCTCCTTGCTTTCCTGGGGACTGGTCCTAGAGAGCTCTGGGCAGCTCCTACAGACCCCGTGTGTGCTCCCGTTCCCGCACACCCCCCCCCCCGGGGCCTGGGCTACCAATGTCTGTCTGGGGCTGAGGCAGTGAGTGCCAGCGTTGCCCTCCAGAGAAACCTTGGTGGAGCGCTCCCCTACCTGTTCCTCATCCTCCAGAGGATTCCAGACACAGCCACACTCGGGCAGTGGCCTCTCAGGGGCTGTCACTGTGCTCATAGTTGGCTGCCTTTGAGCGTCCAACCGCCTGGTTGTTCTATTGGTTCTCCACTTTTATAGGTGGGGAAACTAAGGCTGTGAGGCCAAGGCTGTGGCAAAGGCCTGAGGGTGTCCCATGTGTCCTGTGCGTCATCAGTGGTGGCAAAGGTCAGGAGAGAGTCTCGGCGGGGAAGGACAGATGCCTGAGATCCATACTGTCCTACCGTCCTGCTTCATGGCCAGGGCTGGAGAGGGCAGGGCCCTGAGTTGTGCCCTCCCCACCCGGAACCAGGTGCCCTGTCCCTGAGGGGCTGAGAGTTACAGTGGGAGGAGGGTTAGGAGGTCATTGGTGCCCTTGAAAACTAAGCCCGAGGCCCGATCTGGGTATGGGCGTCTGACCCCTCTGCGGCCTCCACAATCCGGAGAAAATCCTCGAGGCCAAGTTAATACCAAGACCAATTTTTATTTCAACAAAGTTAATTCTCAACAATGTGATACTGAGGGAGAGGGATTTTCCTGCCATAGCGGGGCGGGGGGCTGTAGCCCTGACAAGGCGCCACCCCTCCCCTTCACCCCAGCTGTCTCCACTGCCAAGATGGAGGACAGAGCAGTTCAGGCTGTTCTTATGGGGGTGATCCCACCCCCAGCTTTGCCTCCTCAGGCCTGCAGGCCCTGCAGCCGCCCTTGGGTCTGATGCCCTTCCCCCACCCCCATGGACCGCCAAACCCTTGCCTCTCTTATCTCCTCACTGAGGGTGGGTTCCAACCCATCTGTAAACTGGGCAGAGGAGCTCAGGAAGCTTCCCTGAGGAACACATGAGCTCCTGTCCCTTGGGTCATACAAACCTAGTGGGCACCCCCAACCACTTCCAAGGGTGTGGCGTGGCCTTGTCTTGGCCCAGGGTGCTAGCTTTGGGGCTGAGGGGGAGGAGCTGGGACCTGGATGACAGAGGATGCCCCCACTTCTGCCCATCTCCGGGATCCCCTAGGGGAGAGGAAGGGAGAGGCTGGGGTCAGAGAGAGACCCAGGTGACCTCACTGTCCCCCAGCTGAGCCTGGGCCCCAATCCCAAAATTGCTCTCTGGCCAAATAATCGATGATGTGGGCTGTGGGCAGGTTGGGAGCCCCGTCAGAAGTTCCTCCTGAGGATGGCCACGTGCACGCAGCCACCCACCTTGCCCTCTCGGCTCCTGCTGCCTTCCAAGTGGAGCACCCACCTCACCCTGCTCCACAGGAGAGCCCCCACTCAGGCATGGCCCCAACACAATCCCCAGCCCACGCCCAGTGCCCATAGGCCCTGGTGCCCCAGAGTCTCCTGGTGGGCACAGCCGAGGGAGACTTGTGAAGGGGGGGCCCTCCCTGGAAGGCGGTATGGCAGGGACCAGTACATGCAAACGTTAGGGGTACATCTGGGTTGTTCGGACTGCCCACACTGGCCCCAGGCTCCACTCTGAGGGTACTGCCCGAGGGCAGGGGTGGGGGCCCAAGGGCACCCTACGACAGGCCAAAGTCAAACCAGATGGGCCGGGGGCCCCATGGGGCAGGCGGGCCATTCGTCACCGTTATCTGCCCCGCCGCCGAAATCACAAACACATTTTTAAGTGAAGGACTGGCTGCCACTGGCCTTCGGGCCCTGATGCCGCCCAGCTGTGGCCACAGTGGGGGGGTGGGGTTTGAGGGAGGGTTGGGGGAGGGCATGGAGAGGGGGTGTAGGGGGCAGCAAGCACAGCCTGAGGGAGGAGTGCCTGCTGCCCTCAACATGCCCCCTGAGGCTGCCCAGGAGGCTGAGCCGACACCAAGCCCACCACTGATATCTGTGGCCTCCCCTGCCTAGGCCCCAGCAGAGTTGGGGTGCAGGAACCAGGGAACACCCCCAGCTCTGCCTCCTGCCTTCCTCCCAGGACCTTGGCATCAGCGATTTACCCTCTGACCCACACACTGAGGGCTACTTGGGGAGTCAGAGCGGCTCCAGGTTGGGGATATGCCTTCTGCATGAGGTTGGTGGCTCAGTGGTCATTTAATGTGATGGGACTGGGGGCAAAGAGACAAAGGCAGAAATAGGGCCAGGTGATAAAGAGACAAAATAAAGGGACAGTGTCTGTCATGACAGACCCACCCTGGGTGTCACACAAAGCCAACTGAGCCTTGGTGTCATGGCTGTCTCACTCTTGCTGTGGCGGGCTATGTGATGTCCTCTAGGGTGTGCAGGTGAGGGTGGGTGCAGGTGAGGGTGGCTCTGGGCTCTGTCTGGCCATCACTCTGGGAGCCAAATGCCAGTCCTGCCGGGCACCCTGGACCCCCGGGGCAGGCCCACGGGGGTGGGAGGCGCCAGGAGAAATGGTCTGTGACGGGGGTGGGCATCCCAGGCGGGAAAGCAAACAGTGTCAGTGGCTAATGAGCGGGAACCGGGCCTGGGGCCGGGGGCCTAGGGAGGGCCACGGCCATCGCTCATCCTGACAGGCGGGCAGTGAGGGGGGGCCAGGGACCAGAGATGGAGGGGAGCATGAGAGCCGACAGAGGGTCCCTTGGAGACCCGACCCCGAACACAGACAGACAGAGGGGAGGCAGCAGCTAGGAACCCCCACCCCCCGGCTGGCTCCCATCCCCAGCTGTGGCCTCAGGGGACCTGGCTCCAGCATCTCTCCTGTTAGACCTGGCTGGCTGCCCCTCCCCCACCTGAAGACTGTGCAGGACAAAGGAGACTGTGCAGGAAGGGGGGGCTAAGCCTGGGACCCCCGTATTGTACACTGGGGATCAGGAATCTGGGGTCTTAAGGTCCTGAACCTCCAAGGGTCTCGGTTTCCCCACCCGCACAAGGCAGAGGAGGGCAGGTGTGGCCTGCGGGGCCCTCCCTGCCTTGACTTGCCGCCATCACCACTCCCGACCTGTGTGTGGCCCCAGCTGCCCTCCAGGTCCCCACCCTTTCAGGCTGTCCTCCCTAAAACCTCGCTGCCCCCGACAGGCCCAGGAGCAGTGCGTGGCCCAACTATTCCCGAGGGAAGTAGCCCCTCCAGTCCTGCACGTTAAAGCTCCTGCCCCATTTCATAGGTGGGAAGACTGAGGTGCAGCGTGGGGAAGGCAGATGCAGGCGTTGGATGTTGGGCTGAGCTTATGGAACCAGTGCCTCCGGCAGGTTAGAAGCCTCTGCATCCCAGCCCAGGCCCAGGCAGAGCTGGCCCGGCCTTTTGGCCTCCCCCCTGCCCCGAGCGCCCTGAAGTGTCGAGGTTTCAGAGCCGTCCCAGCCTTGGCCCCAGCGGCCCTGTGACAGCCCGGCTGGCAGAGTGGCCTGTAGGTGCCTGCCTGCGGGTGTCCAGGCCCATGTCCTACCTCCGCCAGGAGGGAGGGGCAGCCATAAATTCACACTGCCAGTCGCCTGAGGGATAAATGTGTCATCGGCTGCACGATTTACAAGCGCACCCCTGGCCCGAAAAGCAGAGAAAACAAGCCTCTGTGTACACATGGTGCATCAGGCAGCGATGGGCGGCTGCTGGGGGCACGCAGGGCATGGTGGGCCAGCGGGCCATGCGCACGCCGGAGGTGTGAGGACATAGACACACTCATGGGGGTGTGGGGACCCAGACACTCATACAGGAATATGGGGCAATTACAGGCACATCAGAAGTTTGCACAGCATCCTGGGGACACTCAGTGGGCATGCCACTCAGAAGCATGGGTGGTTAGCCTCACGTTAGACCCACACGCTCAGAGGAATCAGACCCAGGAAAGGGAAGACAGGAAGGCTCTCTGAATGCTTGTGTATGCATGTGCATGTGAGTGTGGGTGTACACGCATATGTGCATAGCCATGTGTGTACATGTACATGTGTATTTGTGGATGTAGGTTTGCATGTGTGCACACATGTGCAGGTGTACGTGTTTGTGCATTTTTGCATACACTTGTGTTTATATGTGCACATGCATTTGTACATGAGTGTGAGTGTGTAATCTCCCCCATCCCCAGAGGGCCCATGAGGAAACCAGGTTCACTGCACTGGGAGGCAAAGCAGAGCAGAAGACCAGCTGGCCAAGCTGCACACAGGCGAGTGTGCCGGGAGACGGAGTGTGCAGGAACAGGGTGGATGGTGGTGCCTCAGTCCTGGTTGGGTCCCACCTGCTTTGAGGCTTGACCTTTTCAGACGCCCTGCTGGTCCCAACATCGATGCTAAAGGAGCGAGGCTGTAACTCAGCCTCATCCCTTCACAGTCCCACTGCCAAGCCTGCAGACCACCATGCCCATTGTCCACCTTGTCCACCAGGACTCTGCATCTCCAGGCTTGAGGCTCCCCTGGTGCCAACCTCAGTTATCTGCTGGTACCCAACCAGGCACAGTGGCCCAAGCCTGAGAATGCAGAGTGGGGGACACTGCAGACCAGTTCCTGGAAGTCCCAGGGAGCACTCAGGGAAGACTCTGGAAGAACCCAGAGAGGACTGTGAGGACTTGGGGGAAGCTCTGGTGGGACTCAGGAAGGATTCTGGGAGGACCTAGTGGACCCACAACAGCATCCCTGAAGTCTGGCAAGGGCTTGGGAGCTTCATGGAGTAGCCTCAGCTGCCAACACCTGTCCACAGAGGGTCTGGGACACCTTTGTGTTCCAGCCACTCGTCCTGCTGGCCTTGCCACAAGAGGCTCAGGAGGACACCAGGGAGGATTCTGGAGGCAGCAGATGTCCAACTCTGGGACAAGTGGCTGACTAATGTCCCAGAGACCACTGAGGCAGAACCTTGGCACCCCTAATTAAGGAGAGGCAGCATCATTGACCCCCACACCAAGGGCCCAGAGCAGACACCTGCGGAGCTGAGGAGGGACCTCTGAGGCCACAGACCCCCACACCAGGGAACTACTGCACAGGGACCTCAGACCAGGGACCCCCACAACAGAGACCCCAAGACTGGGGACCCCCACAGAGATTCCCATAGGAGGGACCCACAAAGAAGAGACATGCAGAGCAGGAACCCCAGATGAGGGACATGCAGCAGAGAGACCCACAACATGGGAACCCCCACCAGGGACCCCCAGAACAGAGGGGGCCCAGGTGAAGCATTTACTGCCGGAGAGAGGAGCCAGGCCTCCCACAAGTCTGACTACTCCCATACAGGAAGCCGATGGTGTCCCGCGCCCGCTTCTTCATGGACCTCTCAGGAGGGCAGGCCTGTGGGCTCCTTTTCCTACTCTGGGTCCGTGTCACAGGCGCTCTTTCAGGCCTGCCCCCAGATTTCACTCCTGCAGAAAGACGGGCAGCCCCCATGCCCCAAGCACCTTTAGTGGGCACGTGGGGCACTGGCGGGCATGCCGGGGCAGGCGGTTGTCAGGGGCGCCCACCCCTCCCAGCCCTGCCTAGACAGAAGCTCTTTCCTTCGTCGGTGCAAAGACTGACTGGAATTCTTCAAGAGCATCTTTAAATAAACAAAGCATAGAG
The DNA here is from genome assembly GCA_007922815.1 of Macrotus californicus. Classification (NCBI taxonomy): domain Eukaryota; kingdom Metazoa; phylum Chordata; class Mammalia; order Chiroptera; family Phyllostomidae; genus Macrotus; species Macrotus californicus. Next base: position 96,159 of record VMDR010000112.1, on the reverse strand, counting down.
AAAAGCAAACTCCCAAATACAAATCACATCAAAATAGGCTTCTCCACAGACACACGGCAGAGCTAGGCCTTTGGTCCCCACACAGGGCCTCCTCAGAACTCCCAGCCTATGCACCCTCCACCCCCAGGAGCACAGTTGCCCCTGCTATGCCCTGGGAACCTCACCCCCACCCCTGCCCCGGGCTCCCAGCCCCAGGCTGCTGCCTCCCTCTTGGGGGTGGGCATGCCAGGCCTGTTCACACACCTGGGCAGGAGAACTGACTACCTTGAGGATCCCCTATTTTTCCAGGGGGATGTCCATTAGGCAAAGTTTGAAGGATTGCTTTGCAGACCCTCTCACCTCTGAGGGTTCCTTTACCTGAATAGGGGCACAGTGACCTTGTGGGGCTGGCCCCAGGATCCTGTGTGACTGGGACAGAGGCAGAAAGAGCAACACCTGGGCAGGTGGGGAGGGCTGGGCAGGCTGGTGCCTCCCCTCTCCCACCCCTTGCCACATGAGGATCTGTCTGATCCAGAGCCTCTCAGTTTGTCTGACCTGCTTAAACGGCGCGGGGAGCCCCCAAGGGACACTGGAAGCAGAGAGCTGACCCCTTGGGCTGGGGAAGAGTTGGGGGGAGGGGTCTCCGTTGGATGGAGGTCTGGGGACCAAGGGCCCTGTGCACCAGCCCTCCCCACATGGCCGGTGGCCTCCAGGCAGGGCCGCACACTGTGGGAAACAGCAATGGCTGGGAGTAAGTGAATGACTGGGTGACGGCTCCCACTGCACACTAGGGCACCCTTCTGCCCTCTCCCTGCTACAGGCTGAGCTCAGCACACCTCTCAGCCCTTCACTGTCCCCTCCCTGGGGAGGTGTCTACTGACAGCCTAGTGCCGCTCCCTCCGTCTGGACTCCCCAGGAGGCCCTCCCAGTGCCACTTTGGACACACCTGGTCAGTGCTTTAGGTGTCTCAGAGTGAGGGGGCAACTCAGGAGGTTTGTTCTGAGGGTCAAGGGGACCATCCACGTGACAACGCCCAGGCCAACCCACAGGATACTCAGTGCCTCTCTCAGACACCGAATTCCAAGAACTCCAAAAGTCTTTCAAGACAAACAAGTCCCCACCCCCACCACTCTTTAAGACAAGCCACGGAAGGTCTCATGATGGACACTGTACATTTCCTTGTGTACAGGTGGCCATACCTCTGCCACACAAGCCCTGAGGGGTTATCTGCAGGACGGACCACTGGGGCAGTGATCACTCCCTGGCTGGGCCTGGGGCTCTGGACAGTGGGGGTGCTGAGCTCATCCTGCAGATCCTGGAAGCACCCTCATGGGCTCTCTCAAGCCTTGCCCACTAAGTAGACCCCCAGGGGGTGGGCACACCTGTGGAGGGGGCCCTAACTGGACCCTCTCTCAGCACCCTCTGTTCAGTTGGCCTCAGCACTCTGTCGGTGGGAGTGGTAACAAGAAGGCAAGTTGGAAGGAAAGACAGACAGCATTTCCCCTGAGGCAAAGTGGACCCCTGGGAAGGTTTCACTGGGGAGGACCACTGACCGCCAGTCCCCACAAAGGCAGCGCACAGGTCTCCTGGGGGTCACCCGGGACGTCTCCCTGCAGACGCAGAAGATGAGGGCGGTGAAAGGAGCACCCAGTGTAGACAGCACTGGATAGTCAGCTCTGGGTGTGCAACTGTGCTGGGGAAAGAGGTCGGGGCCGATGGATGCCCAAGGGGATGTTTAAGGAGGAAGGGACACAGCTAAGGCCAGGCCCTGTCACCAGGACCAGTGACCCCAAAGACCCCCCTCAGCCTGGGGGCAGTGAGGGGAGAGCCCCCTGCTGATTTATGGTGGACAGGAGTTAGGCTGCTGAGGACTTGCTCCCTCCCGCCTCCTCCTCCCAGTTGGGGGTCAGCTGGGGTAGGGTGGCTCTCAGCTGGTTTCCAGATGGCACTGGTGGAGGGGCACCTGGGGGTGGAAAGCCAGACACCCTGAGTAACAGGGCCTGGCCAGCCATGGTTGTCTTTGTCTCTCTCTGTGGTTGTCTCTCCATCTTGAGGTCCGTCTCTGTCTCAGGCTCTGTCTCTGTCCGAGGCAGCCCCCCTCCATGACCGCCTGGGTGGGTAGGGGTGGGAGCTGGTGATTTATCACCCACTGCCTGTCTTCCATCGGAAACGCCAGGGGTGGGCGCAGACTGAGCAGTGAGCTATGGGCCCCCAGGGCTCCACCACCCACCCCAATGTTGTTGCTCTGTCTGGTCGGCCGGTGCACCCCCCTCCCCACGACGTGGCCAGGGGTTCAGTCCCCCAGACCTTCCCAGGGCCTCCTCCGCAGGCCTCACTCAAGTCTCCGCCCAGTGAGTGGCCAGCTGCCTCCCCAGGCTCCCCCTAGCCTCTCGAGGCTGGAGGAGGACTTTGGAGGACCCCCGCATCCCTTCCCCCACCACCAGGTTGGTCGCGAAGTGGCAGGGCCTCTGCTCCATTCCTCTGGGGAGCCCACTCCAGGCCTTCTACCCAGCTGGCTTCGAGACAGAAGGGGCTGAGGCTGAGGCCAGCCCCTCGCTGTCGCCTGGCAGCCTCTTTGCCCCAGCCCCTCCTCGGTGCACACAGCAGGGACTCAATAAGTGTTTTCGAAGCAAACAGGCGTCGGGAGGGCGGAGGGCACACCTGGGCTGACCCCCCCCCCCAACCCCCTTACCCCGCCCCCCGCCCGGACCCGGCGGAAGAGGTCCCTTATCTTCCCAGTTGATGGGCTGTCAGCAAGCTGGGGGGAGCGGGAGCGGGGAGGGTAAGAGGAAAGGGACAGCGGGGAGGGGAGGAGCGGAGGGGGGCGCTCACCCTTCCCCGTCTATTAGCGACCCCAGCCCATCCCTCTCTGCTCCCATGGGATGTGCCATCTCCCCGCCCCTCTTGGCGATCCACTGCCCGCCAGCCTGGGCAAGTTCTCCGTCTCTTGGTCTCTGTTTCTCCTCGGATCCTGGCTGTCTGCACCCATCGCCCACCTCGCCGCCCGCCCCGTCTGCGTTTCTGTAGACTGCGAGCGCCCTCTGGTGCCTGCTCGGGGTCTCGGCGCATGAGGGGAGGACTGGACCGGGCGCGGGTCGGCACTCACCCATTTCAGGATGAGGACACGGGAGGCTCCCAGCGTTAGATCACGGCTGTGTCTGCACCGGGATTGCCATTTGGCCTTTCGGGGGCTCACTCTATCCAACCCTTTGACCTGTCACTCATTAGCTGGCTGCATGCAAGCCTGGCATGTGGCTTGAGCCCCTGGTGGACCTCAGGGGCAAAGGCCAGCATACCGTGCCCTGCACCATGTGTCTGGCCAGAGCAGGGCTGGGAAGCTCTCTGCGGAGGACATTCTCGAGTGGGGCCTTGAATAGTGTGAACATAGTTACAGCAGGAAGGGACAAAGAAAGGTTCAAAAACTCTGGCCTAGTGGGGCAAGGTGTACACCAAGGCTGGGTCTTGATAGAAGGCAGAGGGTGCTGGGAGCCCAGGGAGACTGGGGGAGCACAGGTGTGGTTGGAGAACCCTTGGGCTGCAGGGCAAGGGGCCCGAATCAGCCAGCGTGGGAGCTGGAGATGTGGGAGGGCTGGGCAGGGCCTTCGAGTGGACTCCCACCTGTTCCTATTGGGAAGGAGTCACACCACAGAAGGGACCAGCCTGTCAATGGGAAAGGGGCCCTGGAATTGCTGTGTTTTCCATGGAATGGAGGACAACACTGGGGTGAGGGGCACGGTAAGCCCCCTGGTCTGGGGGGAGGGGTCTATGCTCTCACTCCCTGAACAGGGCCATTCAGGGGCACTGAGCTGGGACCATCCACTTCCCCACTCCTTGAAGGCTGAGGCCCCAGGGTCAGTGCATAAAGGGTCAGCTCAGGGTCAGAATTGGGACCAGGGGCTCCCAGGCAGCCTGGAGAAGGTCAGCCACCGAGGCCAGGTCAGGCCTATGTTCTCCTATGGTCAGTACCTTGGCAGGGGCAGGTCTAAATCACGGAGAACTGGCAAGAGGGGAGGGGGAATTCCTTAGGTCTGACCACATTGCACTGCCAGCCTCTTTCCCCCATCCTGCCCCTCAGTGCCCCATGCCCACTCTCATCTGGGCACTAGCCCAGGAGCCCTCAAGCCTGTGGGCAGTGAGCAGTGGAGCTGGGCCCCTGCTGACCACTCCTCATAGCTCCTGCTGAGGCCTCATCCCACAGCCCAGGGGAGCCTCCTTCTCTTAGCTGGGTCACCTAGGACTCCCAGGGCTACTTTCTCCTGGGCTCTGCATTTGTCCCCTTGAGGGCCTCAGTGAGGAGAGAGGGGGTCCAAGGGGCCTGGTCTCAGCCACGGAGGAAGCTCTAGACCCAACAGGAGACCCATCTTGGGATCTGGTTTCCTATGGAAAGTCAGGGGGTTGCCTCCTAACCACATTGGGACTGAGGTAAGGAAGCTGCCTGTGTACCTTGCTGTGACAACAACCATCACCTCTGACCCCACCAGAGGCTCTGGGGATGCTGGGCCACCCCCAGGGAAGGCAGGGTGGCAGTTCATTTGTATAAAGGAGCCACTGTCACCGATGTGGTGATAAGCCTGGAAGGACAGCCGGATGCCTCGCACCTGCCTACAAAGGCAGGGGTGGCTCCTGCCTCACGTCCCACCAGTAGCCCTGAGATAGCATCAGCCCAACCGGAGAGTCATCCGTCTTGTCCTACAAAGGCCAGGACAAAGGCCATGTCAGTGGCAGCCTCCCCGACCCGGTCAGTGGAGGTCTGGACCTTCCTGTGCCAGGTGACTGAGGCCCAGGCCTGAGGCTCCACTGGGGTCCGTGGAGAGCAGCCTTCACTGTTCACAAGGCCAGCTGGGCGGGAGTAGTGTGCATGAGCCACTCCTCTGGGCACCCCGGGGCCCCAGTGGCAGCCCGTGTTGCACCGAGGCACCCTCAGTGGAGTCCCTGGTCCTGACTGACTTAGGGCCCCGAGAAGCCCCTGGTTAGTCCGTGCAGCTGGGGAGCCTTTCTGCAGTGATTGGTGGCAAGAGAAGGACGCGATTCCAGAGACCCAGCGACCCCCGGTGCACACGGACCCCCCTTGTATGGCTTGGACCCCCCCACCCCACCTGCCCCCCAGAGCTTCTCTTTAGAAGCCCAGGCTGTTCCAGTTGGGCCACCAGACCATCCTCACCAACCCCAGTTGTCCTGACTACTCTGACAGCTGCCACCAGGGAAACTTCACACACTGAGTTATCTTCAGAGCCACCTCATGGCCTCCCTAGACCCAGAAACGGCCACTCAGAGCATCTTCTCTCTCTCATAGCACTGCCCTGCAGTGTCCGCCCTGTCCCCACTGTTCTCACTCGCCTTCCCCAGTGTCCTCGCTGTCCACACAGAGTCCTCACTGCCCCAGAGTCCTCAGTGTCCTCCCTGTCCCAAAGTGCCCTCACTGTCCAGTGTCCTCATTTTTTACAGTGGCCTCACTGTCCAAATTGTCCTCACTTGTCCCCTCAGTGTCCTGTGTCCCAACAGCATTCTCACTCCCCAGTGTCTTCCTCCTCACTGTGGTCTCACTGCCCCCCGTGTCCTCATTCCCCAGTCTCCTCACTGCCCACAGTGTCCTCACTGCCCCACAATGTCCTCAGTGTCCTGTGTCTAACTCTCCACTGTGTCCTTGCTGCCCAGTGTCCTGTTACATGTTGTCCAAACTCACCAGTGTCCCCGTCACCCCACAGCGTCCCTACTCTCCAGTGTCCTCACTACCCTGCAGTGCATCACTGTCCTCTGGGTTTTCCTTCCCACTTGAACTTCTTTGAGAGTTAGTAGTTGGGAAAAGTTATTTGGGGTGTATGAAGGTGTGAGTGTCCCCTTGAATGGTTTCTCAGAGCTTTTTCTGCAGTTTGGGGGAGAGGGTTTCCAGGTCTTTGGTGTAAAAACGGGTCAGATTGGGGAAGGGTTTATTCTGCACTGGAGTTTGGCAGGAGGGATCCCACAGGGTCTGGGCTGCAGTTGGTCCCCTGGACCTGCCTAAGCATCCGGCTGTGGGCTTGCAGCAATCAGGCCCTGTGGGCCAGGGCCTGCAGGGCGTGGCGGGCCTGGGAAACGGTGCCGGAGTGGAGGAGAATGGGTCCAGGTTAGGGCTAGGGCTCCTTGGGGCAGGCTCCTATGGAGCTGACAGGCCCGCCTTGCTCAGCGCCAGTTCGCCCCTCTCAGGACTCGCTGTCTCCAGCTCCCTCCGCCACTAACGGGGCGGTCAGCGACAGGCGATGCGCGGTGCGAGCGCGCAGCCTCCGCAGGCGGCACAGCAGCAGCGCCAGCAGGAGCGCATGCAGGAGCCCAAGGCTGAGCAGCGCCAGCTGTGCCACCAGCGACCCCCAGCAGAGCGCGCCAGGCGAGCAGGCGGCGCGAAGCTCCTCCTCGGTCAGGTATGGCAGCAGGCGGCCCTGAAGCGACGTGGGCGCGGCGCAGCGCAAGTCGCGGTAGAGCTCGCGTTCCAGACGACCGGCCAGCCAGGCGCGCAGGGGCACCAGGCGGCAGTCGCAGCGCCAGGGGTTGTCGCCCAGGTGCGCCTTACGCAGCCTGGGCAGCGTGTCCAGCAGCCCCAGTGGTAGCGTGGTCAGGTTGTTGCCCGTTAGCACCAGTTCGGTTGTGTCCGGTGGGAAAGCGACCGGCAGCGAGGCCCACGTCAGCCCGCGGCGCCCGCAGTCCACGAGCGTCCCGGCGCAGCTACATGGCACCGGACAACCTGCGGCCGGGCGGCTCGGAGGCGTGAGCAGCAGGAGCAATAAACTGAGTGCCTGGCGCGACCCTGGAAAAGAAGTGCCGCGGTAAGCCGGGTGGCCTGATGGGCACCTGGCTGGGGTCCCTCACCACCCAGAGCGCCGAGCCTGACTCCAGCGCCGGAGACCTGTGTCCCGCATTGACTGCAAGCCTCGCCACCCGACCACCCCGCACACTGCCTGGAAGTTCCCTCTAAGTCTGACCCAAATCTTTCCCGACTGCAGCCAAAACAACTGGAGCGCCTCCCAACCCGACTCTGCTCAGGGAGTGGCCTCGCCCAGCCACCAGACTTACCAGAGCCCATGGCGAGAGGATGGTGGCCCGCCTTGCTCTGGAGCTGGAAGCGCTTCTCGGAGAACCAGATGATAAGGCTGCCCCGCCCCTGCCAGGCCCGGGCGCTGCCGGTACACGGACCACAGCCCAGCCGTCCGGCCAGAAATAACCCCAAGGCTGCCGGGACAGGCGCTGCAGCCGCTGATAGAGTGCTATCACCAGGGCCAGCGCCTGGCGCGCTTCCGCCCCCCACCCCCCTCGCTACCAGGGGCTTAAGGAGCACTCGGACACCCGCAGCAACGTTCACCAACATTGTTCTCCTGTCACCAGGACAGGGTGGCATTCACAACTTAACAAAACTGGAGAATGGGGCTTGGGAAAGGGTTCATGCGGGGGGGAGGGGCAGGGGGAGAGAGCTAGGGAACCCAGGGCAACAATGCTGCTGGGGAGAAGGGACCCCCAGCCACAGGCAGGGAACAGCAGTCTAGGCATGAGGATTGCAGAGGACAGCCCACAGCCCACTGCTCCTGTAGCCCTCCACAAGCCACAGCTGTGGGGACAGGGCGTGGGCTATCACAGGCATCCCAGCCCCAGGCCACCCTCCCCTGCAGCAGGCTGGCCTCCTTAGGTCTGAAGAGACCCTAAGTGCTTCAGCAGCCTCACCTGCCTGCTGAGCTACAGGGTGAGAGAGGACCTGGTCCACAAGCACACAAGGTGAGATCTCAGCATGTGCTGGGTGGCCCACGGGAGCAGGGGAACGCAGCCCCCAAGTCTGTGCTCTGGCAATAGGGTGGGGGAATAGGTTGGAGACCCCAGGGATCTGCTCCCCTATTCTGCCTTGGTTTACCTGCCTGCCTGAGTAGGGCCTGGAGTCTGAGTGCTGTGACCTTCTGGGGTGGAGGGAAAAAAATCTCAAAAGTCACAGCCCACCCTAGCTCCTGCTCCCCCAAAGCCAAACAGGGGCGTGTTGCCCAGGCCCCATGGAAACAGATACAAATAAAGGGAAGGGCTGATGCTGAGAATAAATTAGGGATGGCTGGAGGCTGTGACCCCATGTCTCTGGGTCAGGATGGGGACAGTCCAGGTTTAGGTCACTCTGGGGTTGGGGTTGCAACCAGGCCTGTTAGAGATCCAGACGAAAAGGGTCGAGTCCAGGCCATTTGGGGTTCAGGGGTGAGAAGGGCCAGTCGGAAGACCGGCAATATATCCATGGCAATGTGGAGCTGGGTCTGGGTCACTGGTCTTGCATTTGCTGCTTCATCTTCTGCAGCATCTCCTGCATGCGCCTTAGCTGGGGAGTGGGGCAGGAAAACCGGAAGGTGGGGTGAGCAATGAGATGGATGGGTCCTGGCTCAGTTCCCACCCCCCACCACTCCCCACCCCCCACCACTCCCCACCACTCCCCACCCCATGCCTCACCAACCTCCTCATCCTTCATCCTAATGAGCTTCTCCGTCTCAGCGTCGGGGGTGGGCAGTGGCAGGATGGGGATGGGGCTCTCCATGCGGTTATCCTGGGTCAGTTTGCTGCAGGGTAGACAAGAGGGACAGTGCTGGTGGGAGGTTCAGCCAACCTCCTACCAGGGCTGTCCTTCTGAGTTCCCACACCTCTGGACTGATCAGGGGAGACAAAGTGCTGGGGAGCTGATTTGGGGGTTGGGGCAAGGTTCAAGTCTAGGTGGGCAGCCAGGGCAGGTCTTGATTATAGAGATGTGTCTGAGGCCGTGAGGTGCACATCCCGGTTTGGGGTAGGGTGACGCACCTGGTCATCTGCTGGATGCAGTGTGCGCGGTAGTTCTCATAGTGCACGTCACACGTCACGTCCTTGAGGTCGTGCATGTGAGTACGGATGAGCATGTTGCGCAGCTTCACGAAGTCGCAGTGTGCCTGGTTCTCCACTGTGGGGCAGGAGTGGGCAGTGGGTGGGGCGCCAGCCCCGGGCGAGCCTTCCCACCCACATGCTGTGTCCCATGCCTGGACTCACCTTCCACAATCCCCCACGGGTACAGCCGCCCCCGGACTCGCTGCCCCTTGGCCTCCACCACCGTGTTGCTGCCGATAACCGCGAAGGGTGCGCTTTCCTGGGGAGGGGCCAGTGCAAGGGCTCACACCCAGTTAGTATGGGTGCAGGGTTAGTGGTTGGAGAGGAGTATGGGCACCCAGGGCCTGGTCAGCCCCTCCAGCATCACCATCAATGACCTCTCCCCAAAGAGATCCTGGTGTCACCCCCCACCCCTTTATGGCCTCTTTGCTGCTGGCTGAGGCCAGAACTGGTGCAGCTTCCATCTTAAGGCCTATGACCAAGCTTATGCCTCCTAAATGCCCCTGATGACTTTGGTTGGAGTCAAGTGCCTGCCTGACCCCGTTCCTGGCCTTGTGACCCCCTGTCCCCAGCTGGGCTCAGTTATAACCACTCTAGCTGCTGGGGCACTTAAAGCCACTCTCACCCTCGGTTGCCCAGAATTCTGGGAGCCAGTGCATATTTAGCCAGGTGGCCGCTGGCTGGGCCCTTCTGCTGGTGACTCATGAGGAGACTGAGGAGCAGGGTCAGGACGGTGCCTCGCTAGCACCTGTGCCTTTAGCTCCTGACAAAAGCTCCATGACTCACTAACCAGGAGGGACCCAAACACATAAGCCAGGTAGGAACTTGGGTGACCCTAGCCCTCTAGGGCTAGGTGAAGGGACTCTACTGCCCACATCAAAGACCCGTATATACCCCCAAGTTGGACCTGGGCACTTGACCCACCTCCACCCAATGGACTGCATGCTCACCTTCAGTTCCCGATCCTGCTGCTTGAAGTCCTCATCCTCATCTGAGTCACACTCAGGGAACTGGTACACATGGATCCCGAACTTGTCAATCTCCTCCCGGATCTGCGGTGGGACAGGGCTGTCAGATCAAGGGTTGGCAAGGTCCCCTGGGCCTAGTGTGGTGGCGCCCAGGGTCAGCACACCCGGTGTCCTCAGCCCAAGTCCTGGGCCAGGCCCCACTGCCACACAGGCTCACCCGCTCCTTCAGCTTCCGGATCTCACTGGGGACCAGACAGTCAGCCTTGGCAATGAGGGGCACAATGTTCACCTTCTCGTGTAGGGCCTTCATAAAACCCACATCCACTGGCCGCAGCCTGCAGGGAGCACCCAGGGTGATGAGGGGCTGGCGGGGTTGATGGTAGGACTGGGAGAGGGTGGGGGGCTCAGGGAGGGGATGGCTGTGGGGGCTCGGCCCACAGAGTCACATACCCGTGCCCGAACGGAGAGATGAAGTACAGGCAGCAATGCACCCGGTTGTCTTGGATGTTCTTGCGGTTGAGGCCACTCTCGTCCCGGAAATATTGCTCAAACTGCTGGTCCACGTAGTCGGTAATGGGCTTCCAGCTGTGGGCAGGAGGTGCATGAGGCTGGGCTGTTAGGGCAGCATGCTGGCACCAGGGGCGGTTGGGTCAGCCTGGGTAGGGACTGTTCCCCGGCCAGGCCTTCCTCACCATTCAGAGTTGTTCACAGCATCCCCAAAGCCCGGCGTGTCCACAATGGTGAGTTTTAGCTTGACGCCCTTCTCCTCAATGTCCACTGTGTGCTTCAAGATCTCTACCGTCTGGCTGATGCGCTCTGCAGGGAAGGAAATGTGGCTTGAAGGGGCCTCTCTGACCCCTCACCCCCCACCTCAGGCAGCCAGGATCCTTTCTCATCCACCCTAGTATTTTGGCCCCAATCACGAGGCCTGACTGTGGTTTGGGCCCTGCCTCCTGGACCCCAAACAGAAGATTCATGTTGTGGGGAGAGAGAAGGGGGACTGGATCTGGAAGGGCACTCTGAGGGGTCACACAGGAGGGGGTCATGAACCAGTGCCAGGGAAGCTTGAGGTCCACTCACCCTCAGCACTGAGAAGCTTCCGGTCCTTGTACAGGTCGGTTAGGAAGAGGCTGTGGACCAGTGTGGACTTCCCCAGGCCTGACTCACCTGCCCACAGGTACAGTGAAGGAGTCAGATTTGGTCTCAGGCCCCCACAACAGAGCCAGGCCACCCAGTGGCCCCAGCCACCCCACCTGGGAGCCTGGACCACTCACCGGCCACCATGAGCGTGAAATCAAAGCCCTTCTTCACTGACTTCCGATGCACCTGGTTGGGCAGTGTGGCAAAGCCCACGTACTGCTTGTCAATATCCTGCGGGCAAGGGTGGAGCAGGTCAGAGGTACCCCAGGGCTCCTAGGCAGCCCCATGCCCTGTCCGCTATCCAGCTCAGGCAAGGAGGCAGCAGAGGACAGAGTCCACAGGGTGGGCATTTCAATGGCAGAAGGGGTTGAAGGCCTGGAGGTGGGAAGGCAGGTCAGAGGGTGGCTGGTGAATGCACCCTTGCCCTAGCTTCAGAGAGGGGCTTTGGAGGGTCCCAAGACTGTGTGTGTGTGTGTGTGTGTGTGTAGGGGGAGATGTCCGGCTGCCGCAGACAGGCAGTGTCCTCCCTTGAGTGGTGGACAGAAGGCACCAAAATCAAGGCCCTTCGGGACATGCCCCAGGTCCTTCATAGGAAGGAGAACCCAGGCTCAATACTCACCCCTCCCAAGTGTACCAGGGGGTGGGAGGCCCCCTATGGCCCGGATCCAGCCGCGGGGGTGGCTGGCTGCACAACGTTGGAGCAGGGGCTATTTATAGATAGCGGCACTGAACCTCCCCCGCCGGCGGTCCCGAGCCCACCCTCTGTGGACCCTGGCCCTGCCGGCCCCTGTCACATCCCAGAGCCCTGGGACCTGGCCCCAGCAGGCGCGCACACACTGACCCACATTCCACTCCCCTCTCCACACACACCTTGAGCCGCCTTTGGGCCTGAGTCCGCGGCGACAGCAGCTGCTCCACCAGGCGGTCCTGGGGCGCTGCCAGAGAGTCCATCGCAGCGACCCCCCGGACCCCCCCACACACACACCCTGCTGGCGACTTCGGACTCCAGACCAGGTCAGGCCGACAGGGGCCCAGCGTTCTCGAGGGGCTCAGACGCTGTAGTGCCTCAAAGCCCTGTTCTCGTTCCCGTTTTAGGGACACGGGAATTGAGTCCGGGAGACCGGACGTGGCCCACCCGGGGTGCCGCCGACCTCGGAGACCGCGGGAGCCATCCCCCTGCCTCTGAGGACCCGGACCCGCCCTGAGACGCGCGGCGTCTCAGCCACAGCCGGCCCCGATCTGCACGCGAACCAGAGGCGGGGCTCCGCGCAGAGACCGCCTCGCCCGCTGTCGCCGGGAAACGGTCGCTTGGAAATTGGGCCGCGGGCGGAGCCACCGGAAAGCTGTCGCGGAGGGCAGGGCCGAGCACAGGCGTGGGGGGACTCGGCACAGTCAGGGAGCCTGCATCCCTGTCTGTAATAGGACCCACGGCCTCAGTCCAGACGTCGGGGCAACCGGGGTAAAGGGGAGGCCAGGTCCCACTGGTGAGCCATTGGGGGTGTGGGGGAGAGACTGTGGCCTCGGTGTCCCGCCCCTCCAGAGGTGCGGTGTAGCTTCCGTCCGCCAGAGGGCGCCGGAGGCCGCACCCACGCGGGACCAGACCGTGCACCCGGCCTTCCTCGCAGACTCCGCCAGAAAGCTGCCAGCGGTGTCACAGCGTCCGGACTACGCACGGGGACAGTCCTCCCGGCACTCCTCCCTCCCCTCCTCTTGGGGCCAAACTGTCCTCTCCCCCTCGTGTGTGCTCATGTTTGTATGTTTGGGGCTACTTAAGCGGCGTGGCCCCAGAGACATAGCGGGGAACTGGGCGAGGACAGAGCCCACCTTCCTCCATGAATCAGAGCCAACCTCAGCCTGGACCTGCCCCTCCCAGGCCCAAGGAGACTTAGAGCAGGAAGGGGCCAGTCAGAGCACTGGCCACCTACCCTGCTCTACCTCTGGAAACTTGGAAGCTGCAGCCAGCATGTCACTCCACAAACCTGAAGGCCAAGCATGCATCGCTGAGGCTTTCCCCAGAAAGCCCTTGTGGGCGGGGGCGGGGGGGTGGTGGTGGAGTGGGCTCTCCTTCTGAGCCTCTCTGCATGCTCTGACCCACAGAACTAGGCACTGCAAGACTAGAGAGCTCCAGCCAGCTCAGCCTTTACCCCCATGTGGCCACCCCAGGGACCACAGTGGTCTCCTGAGCCACCAAAGTCTCACCAGGCCCTGCAGTACCCCACTAGAATCCGAACAAGACAGCACCGGCTGGACAGGAAGGGGGTCTGGCAAGGAGCTGGGTATGAAGCGACGTGGCCCCTAGACTGTGCGTACGTAGGGACAGGCAGCTCCCCAGCTCTCCCCCACCCCGGTTGAGAAGCCTCTGTCCCCTTGTCCAGGCTTGTGGTGCTGCTGTGTGGCCTGGAGGCGCTGGCACCTGGGGAGGAGGAGGGGGCCCACAGCTGGGAACAGGAGAGTCTTTCATCCGAGAGGAGAATGTGGAGAATGGGGAAGCCACAGGCCCCCAGTCCTTGCTCCAAAAAAGCCTCCTCACTGGCCATGCTGACCTGCAGGAGGCCTCTGGACTGAGTCCACTTTAGACAGGGCTCTCAGCCCAACACCCACTCAGAAGGCTGGCATCTCAGGCCCAGGGCCTCTTCTGGAAGACAGGCCTGGGTCTGGGCTCAGACTTACAGGGAGCCTCAGCTCCGTACAGCCTGGTGTATAACGGAGCTTGTGGCTCCCCAGACTGCCTCGTTTTCCCTGCAGGTGAGGCGGCCTCTGAGAGCCATAGATCAAGAGGTTGAGTCTCACTCCCACCTCTCAACTTGCCTGCCCCATCTCCCAAATGTGCTCAGACAGGGCCTGTGGGCTCCTTGGAGGAGCCTCGAGGAAGGGGCCCTGCCACCCCCTTTCTCTGGCGCTGAAGCACAACAAATTCTCCTCACGCTTCCTGAGCCCTAGACACAGCTGTGCCCACCTCCTCCTGGAGCCTGAGACTCTCGAGGCATTTCCATTCTTAGAATCGCCGGAGTCAGCTCTGGAAGCAGTCACCAGAGCCGACAGAGCCTCCAACACTGCCTGAGACTGGGTAGGGGTTGAAGGCGGGGGCACAGAGGGCCACCAGAGCCCTCCTAGTGCCTGAGATGCGGAGGAAGCACAGAGGGCCACCAGAGCTCCCTCACCCCCTTCACAGAGTGTGAACGGCTGCGGCTCAGTAATGCCAACAATGGCAACAGCGAAGCCACGTAGCGCTCCCCCCAGGCCCACGGGAGCCTGCCCCAAACACCTGGCTCCCTGGCCCTGCTCTGGGGCCTCCCCCTCTGGTTGCACGGTGTCCTCTCCCTCAGTTTCTAGGGGCAGGGGATGGGTGAGGCTAGCACCTAGCTGACTTTGAAGGGGAGGTACACACTGGCCTGAAGGGGCTCACACCTCAATAAGAGAGGCCCCGGGGTGGTGCTGGGTAGCATCTGCTGGGCCCAGGGGCTCCAAGTGACTGCAGGCCCAGGAGAAGCCGGTCTCCCAGGCCTTCCCTCTCTCTACCTCAAACAATGGCCTGGTGGCATGTGTCTCCGCATCATTGTCCCACTTGCTCATGATGGGGAAGCAGTTCCCCAGCCTGGGCTCCCTTGGGAGCCCCTCACTAGCAGGGTGAGGTTGACGGGGCCCTCCCCGTGAGCCTCACGAGTCTCAGGGCGGGGCGTGTCCCTGCCGGGAGACTGACATCAGGCAGCCACTGTCTCCCAGCCTCCACCCCACCTACTGGGCCTCACCTAGCCCACCTGCTTCACCCTGGGCCAGCACTTCGGGGTTCCATCAGCATCTACCTAGTGTATGAACCCCCATCCCCGACAGGGCTGCAGGGCTACCCTGGTGCCAGAGTTGGGCCCTTCTTTCCACCCCCCAAAACATAGCTGTTCTCAAGCCAGAGAGGCTCCGGCAGGGCTGCTTCAGAGCCCCCAGGCTGCCTGGTTAGCCACCCCCATCCCCATCTCCAGGTTTCCAGCTCTGTTTAACCCCAGCCTCCTCTGGGTTTCACAGTGGGTGCCCAGGCCAGCCTGTCAGGTCCTGCATTCCTAGAGGGTGGGGACCAAGCCAACGCCTTTGGGTGACAAGCCTATTTGTACCCACTAGGGTGGAAGACCCTTGCTGGGCTATGGGATGACTCAGACCAGGCCCCGGAGACTCCCAGTCTGGGGAAGAGGCCTGGCCACAGATCAGCCCACCCAAACTGGTGTGGGGGAAGAGAGGGCATAAGATGCAGAAGGGTGGGGTGGGGTGGGCAGAGGCTCCCCTGTGGGACTGCTCAGGGCCCCTGCTAGCTGGCAGACACAGAGACCCTGCCCCCAGGGTCCCTGGGCGGTGCAGGGTCCCCCAGCTTGTAGCCTGCCATAACCAGTGCCTTTACTTCGGGTCCTCAGCACACCACCTGAGACCAGGTCAGCCTGAGATGCAGGAGCTGGACCAGTGGAGAAGGGCACATAGCTGTTACCCCATCCTGGGAGGGGTGCACAGTCCTGCTGTGAGGGTCAGAGGCCAGGCCCTTGGGGCATGGCGCCCACTCCTCCCATCCGCAGCCCCAGGCACTGCAGCACTGCCCAAGCTGACAATCGGTTATCGCGACAGGGTGGGGTGACGGCCCGCAGGGGCGGGGTCGCTCCTGGGAGCTAGCGGCGTTGCTACCACAATAGGTGACAGCCGGTCCGGTGGGCGGCGGCGCGCACTTACCTGCTTGTCTTCTGCTGGGTCAGGGTCGGTGTCAGGTCAGGGTCCGAGTCCGGGCGGTTCCGGGCCGGCGGGCGGGGGAGAGACGGAGAGACATGGTGAGAGACGGGCAGGCGGCGGGGACAAAGGCGCGCGCGGGCGCGCTGGCGGGCGCCAGGCTCACCTGGAGTCGCCAGCTTGCTCTTGTACCTCAGGCCTGTGCTCATGGTGGCCGCCGGCGGGGGACGTGCGGCGGCGGGCGCGCGGGCGGGGCGCGGCGACGAGCGGCGAGGCCGAGGCCGGGCTGCGGGGTGACCGGCCCTCCGCGCGCCGCCGCCCGCCCCGCCCGCGCGCCCGGCAGCCAATCGGCGCCCGCCGCGCCCACGCGCGACCCGGGGCGGCCCGCGGGGGCGGGGACCCGGGTGCCCCCCACCCACTCCCGCACCCGCGGCCTGGGGGCCACGCCCCTTTCATCTGGCGGGCACCGTGCCCACCGCCCCACACCCTGCCCCACCTCCCTTGTCCCCTCGCCCAGGCCTGGACTGCGACTCCCTCTCCTCGAGGCCCCCAGCCCAGACCAGACCTGGGCCACTGACCATCCACTCTGTGGCCCTTCTGTAAAGCCTGCCCCTTGGAGTCTGGGTGCCTCATGGCAGCTCCTGCTCTGCAACCCCCTCTGCTCTGCAGACCCACACTAGGGAAAGGGGGGAGCCTGGCTTTCTGTGCTGGAGGGCAGCAGGTTTGTGCCGCATTTGCATGTGAGGAAGCGGAGGCCCCAGACCTGCAATGAGGACACGGAACTCTCCAGCAACAGTGCTTCCCATCCCCTCTGTCACAACCACACTCTGGGGGCCCTCGTCCTGGACCTTCCTGGACTGCTCCCAGATGGCCCATCTGGAGTCTTTGGTCCCTCAGGAAAGGACAGTTAGACCTGTGGTCATCACCTCTCCAGGTGAGGGCCCCTGGGAGGGAGACGACCTGCTGTACCCTCCACAGGCAGGAAACCCTTCTCCCTCTCCAGCCCCTCATGTGTCCCTTGCTTCCTCCACTGGTCCGTGGGCCAGGGGAAGAGGTTCCTGCAGCTCCTCCTCCCTGACTCTCCCCCACGCACAGGGTCCGCTCTATGAGCATAAGCAGCACCTTTCTCTACCAGTTCTGTAGCCAAAGCACCACCCCGCTTCCTGGGACCAGCAACCTCCTCTGACCCAGACCTGTGATAAGTGTGGGGAAGCCTCACTACTCCAACCCCTCATTCAAAGCCTGTGTGTTCAGAATTCAGAGCTCTTTGTATATGCTGCACATTATGTGACACCTCTCTGGCATCTGGGACTGTACCCTGTAATCAGTCACATGAAGATTTTTGTCGGGGAGCACTACTATTCAAAGGGACTGAAAAAAATAAAGACCATTCAGGTCCAGCTTTGCCACCAAATTTCAAAACCTTTGTTTCAGAGCTTCGGAGAATTTGGAATTGTGGATAAAATGAATGGGGCCGGCCCTGACCGGCGGGGCTCAGTTGGCTGGGCGTCCACATGACCGGTTCAATTCCCTATCACAGCACGTGCCTGGGCTGCGGGTTCGGTCCCTGGTCAGGCCTCTCACATCAATGTTTCTCTCCCTCTCTTTTTCCCTCTCGCCCCCTCTCTCTAAAAGTAAATAAAATCTTTAAACAAACCAAAAAAGGAATGGGGCCGGAGGGGACACAAGAAGTGCCAGGGAAGACTTCTGAGCTGTCACCAGCCCTAGGTGTTCTGTGGGAGCCCCGTCACAGGCGGCCTGTAACTTTGCAAGCAGTTCGGTTGGTCAGTGCGAAATGACACGTGGACGTTTAGCACGGACTGACCCGGGCAAGCCTGTGCTTGTGGGGACATAAGAGGAGGAACAGAAACCTGCCCCTGACTAGGCAGACGTGCCTCTGCAAAGGGCCCTGACGATGTCGCTCTTCTCGGGGCTCCGGAGAGGGGGCTCCAGGCAGTCCTGGTCAGGGGGTTTGAAACTGGCCTTGAGGAGAGTGGACTGTGTATCAAGGGCATAGCTCGGCCAGAGGATGGGAGGTGTGTGTGAATGAGGTTCTGAGTTTTGAAACAACTCTGGAGACCGGAGATGAAAAGGACAGAATGCGCCACATAAACATGACCTTTCTCTTTAAGGTAAGTGTGCTCCACAAGGTGACGGACGGAAATGCAGCATTTCCGGTCTGGAAAACCAGCGTGGGGGGGACCTGGAGCTGCTCCCTGGAAGGAGAAGTCGGGGCAGACCTGGGTCAGTGCTGCTCCTAGCCCTGGGGCTGTGGTCACCCATGACTGGGAGTCCAAGGGACAGCCCCAAATCCCTCCGCAGACACACAGAGCTGCCTCCTTTCTGGCTGAGGGACCCTGAGGGTGGCAGCACCCATTGCTTGATAGGCAAAGTATCTGTCTGGGATACTGATGAAGTCAGGAAATGGGCCACGAGGGCACTGGCCAGCAGACGCGCCTCCAGTCCCGCCCAGTGGGACAGCGTAAGGTCTCTTTCACCTTTTCCAGCCTGGACACTGCCTGGAATGCTCTAAACAGAACCCTTACACGGCTCTTGTCCATCAAACAGCACATCGAGAAGGGGCAGGAGTAGCAGGGTGTGGCCTGAACACGCCACCTTCGCCTACTTACGAGCTGTGCCTTGAAGGAAGCCCCAGACTCCCTGAGTGGGGCTGCATCTGCGTCCCCAGCAGGCAGACAAAGTGCTGGCTGCAGTACAAAGAGCAGTAAGTAAAAGGCTCCTGGGTAGGGAAAAAAATGCTACTTTTTAATTCATAAGGAAAAGAAGTTAATGAGTAAAAAAATAAGCTACACCCAGAAAAATCTGTTCAACCAACTTGGGCTACAAATAGCTTAACGCTTTTCAGAAAAAAAAAACAAAAAAAAAACCTCTTAGTTAAATTCTCAAGAGGCTGCATTTAGCTTGCTGGTGACTCTCCCCCCCTCTGCACAGACGCGTGGGTGTCTTGTGGTCACACAGGATGGAGAAGGAAGGAGTTGGTGGGGAGATGGCCTCAGCGTCAACCCCAGGGATGGTGACAAAGGGACAAGTGGGTGGCAGGTGACGTAAGCGCCAGGGTCCAGAGGTTTGCTTCAGGTGACACACAGATGTCAGGTGGAGCAGGGGCCGCTGATGGCCAAGCTCTAGAATATGCAGTCCGTCTGAGGATGAGGCAGCAGCAAGCTGGGCGCAGAAAGTGAGACACTGAGACCCCTCATGAGGACTGGAAGGGAGGGGCCTGCTGGTCATGCTGGCCCACAGAGGGCAGACCATGTCCTTGAGGAGAGGGCTACAAGGAGAGGAGGCATGTCCCTTTGTCTGGACGGAAGTACAACAAAGAAAAACCTCAACATCAGCTCAAAATGCATTTAACCCACTCAAGAGAATCATCATAACATGAAGTGAAAACTTCACCTGGGTTCCTACATCTGGATGGTATAGTACATGGGGCCACAGACCCCGAGAGGCTGGGGACAGTAACATAACCCTGGTCCCAGCGCTCTGGGATCTGGGCGCCAGACAGGCAGTATGGAAAGACAAGTCCCAACCTTGTTTTTGGACCTGCAGGCATCGCAGAAACCAGAAGCCCTGAGATACCCCTTTCTGGTCTGACTGCCCCCTGGCAAAGTCCTGGTGGTGGGAGACTCTCCCCCTGCCTGGAAGCTTGTGGGACCCTCCCTGGGGGAATACCAGGGAAGGTCCAATGTAAGGCTCTAGGCTGTGAGTCTCGAGGCTTTGGTCCTCTAAGTCGCTCCTGGGAATCTGTTGGAGGGTGTGGGACCAGTGTGCGGAGTAAGCCAAGATAAAGCTCAGTGAAGACCGGGAGAAGAACCAATGGAGGGTGCTCTGCTCAGGCTCCTTCCATGGTAAGCACCCTGCCCTGATGCTGCCCTTTCCCCACCTGCTCTGCCAGCCTCCACAAATAGCCCCACCTGCTCCCCTCCCTCCTGCCTCACTGTCCTGGGCACTCTTGTGCTGCTTCCATCTGCTTCTGGCTTGGGGGCTGTACCCCTATGTCCAATGCCCCTCTCCCAAGGTCCCTGATCCTCAGGGTGCAATGCAGGGGCTGTGAAGGGCAATGAGGGCTGGGGTCAAGTGGTCACCCCTCTCCTACCAGCAGATGCTGAACTTTGGCTTCCCCAGTGGTCTCCCAGGGTAGTCCCTAGCCTTCTGCAAAGTGAATTCAACCCCCACCCCCTACCTCCACCCAGGGCACTCTGCTATAGCCCCCCACCTACATGACCCCCTCTGGGACAGCACAGACTCAGCCTGGGAATGGGCATTGTGCCTGTGCATAGCCCAGGAATCAGGGTTCAGTGTGTGGTAAGACCAAACAGCTGAACTCAGGCCTCCAGGCCTAGGCCTCACTCCCACAAACAGGTGTGCCACGCTCCCAGTCCGGCCAGGGGCCTGTCCTGGTCAGGCAGCCCTGTCTGACCCTGAACTCTATCAACCGGATGGCCCAGATGCCCTCCTGACCCTGCTTTTGTCCGCTTTGGGGCACCGCTCCCACGCCCCGTCCTTGCTTGTCCTGTTGTCTTGGCTCAGCCGTACCTGAGAGAAGATCTGAAGCCATCCCAGCACCTGTGGCTCCAGCAGGCGGCGGCCCTGCCTGCTGACACTCTCTCTCCGCCCTGCACTCGTGGGTGTTTCCTGCGGCTTCCTTGTACCCTCTTCCTGAACTGCCCTTCCCTGCCCCACTGATCCCCGGGGAGCCCAGGCCGAGGTGCCATCCTGGCCCGGCTGAGCCATGTGTGTGGGGCCAGGAGCTCCGGGCAGCTGTCTCAGAGCACACAGGGAAGTGTGTCTGTGGGGAGGGGCTCCAGAGAACGCTTTTCTTGATCTCTTTGTTAGAAAACGTGCGGGGTCAGGACCCACACCGGTCCCCCTGACCAATGGAGACAGGCCAGTTGAAGAGCAGAGTCACAGCAGCTGCTGCTGCCAGGAGGGCGCTGCCTAGCCCGTTAAAGCGGCCTGTGTGTTGCAGGGGACAGAGCTGGGTTCCAAGTGGGGCAGAGCCTCGGGCCACACCACGTCCCCCATTCACTGGGCAACAGGAGGAGGGCTACAAAGGGCGCCTGTGCTCCTAGGCAGTGAGCCAGCCTGGCGACTGGGGACTGAGGGCCCAGAACAGTGGTGGGCGCCACCTGCAGTGCAGGGCGTGGGCCTCCAGCCACATCCAATGAGATACAGTCCCCTGAAGGGCTCAGAGAGAGAACACAGAGAACAGTCAGTCAGGGCTCCGGCCAGGGTGACAGGGAGCCTGAGTGCCTTGTGGCTCAGTATGGAAGAGCTGCCTGACCATGTGCCCCTGGGGACCCTCTGAAAGGGTGCACTGGGGGCAGCCAGGGGGCTGGACGCGAGCTCCCCCAAGGTGCTCTGACACCTCTGAGGCTCTCTGTCCTCACTGCAGTTCTGTGATTTCGTGAAAAGCCAGAGGTTGAGATAGGAAATGGTGCCAACATGGAGATGTTCCCGGAGGCATTCATGCATTAAAAAAAATCCCACGGGAACACGTGCTGGCGAAAGGCAGAGCGTGGGGCTGGAGCACTGGTGACCTAGATCCCGAGGCGGCCAACCAGGCAATGTGGGGAGCTCACACCCCTCCCTGTGACCCGCCTCTCCGCCAGGGAAAGGCCCCGGGCTGGGCTTCCAAAGGCTGGCTCCAGCTGCCCACTGCGCCCCAGCTCCCAGGTCTG
Source organism: Macrotus californicus (assembly GCA_007922815.1). NCBI lineage: Eukaryota > Metazoa > Chordata > Mammalia > Chiroptera > Phyllostomidae > Macrotus > Macrotus californicus. The sequence continues at coordinate 74,831 of VMDR010000112.1, read as the reverse complement.
CCACTTGAGCATCAGGCTGGAGACAGATCAGAATACCCCCGAAATAAATAGGACACTGTGAGGGCTCCAGCCCCCACCATCAGCCGCACAGGCCCTGTCCTGCTGTGGCCCTGGTGCCCCACCCTGAGTATCCCCGCTCCACCCAGGGCGGGGTGGGGGTTAGCTGTGCAAGGCAAGTGTGCTGCTGGTCACACCCAGGTGGGAAGGTGGCCACCAGAGCCCTCAGAGCTGGTGTCCATCCACTGTTTTCTGTGGTTTCTGGTGACTGGCCGCACCTGGGTCTCAACTCATCCCCTTCCTTCATTCCATTTCCAGTCCTCGTCCTAGCTGCAGGCCCTCAGAGGTTCCTCTGCCTACCCCTGGCACACACCTCTGAGGAGGAGTTCAAGGAGGGCAGGCAGGGAATGAGGGGGCTGCCATTTTGATGCCTGGGCTGGGCCCCCTGCTCCCACCTCCAGGGTGAGAGCAGGGGCTCCAGTCTCCCCCTCTCTACTCCCAGGTGGCCTCAGTCCCCACAGGGCACCCCCTGCACACCCAGAGCCAGGCGAAGCCTCAGGAGGGGCTCCCAGTTGGTGCTGAAGTCGTTGCTGGTCCCCTCCCTGTTCCAAAGGCTGTCTTTAAAAACTGGAGCCTGTGAGGGCTGCTCGGAGGCTGGCGGGAGCCACCGTCAGGGCCCTGTAGATGAGAGAGCAGGAGGACACAGAACCCCGTAGCCTCAGCTGCTTTCCAGGGAAGCAAGGCCCCTCAGCATCACCAGTGGCTCCAAGTGGCATGCAGGAGGCACAGGCTTGGCCACCAAGCCTCGGCATGTCTGGCCAGCATCCCATCGGGAGTGGCTGAGCAGGTTCAGACCAAAGAGATTGCTTTTGGGAGCTCGACCTGGGGACACCCAAGTGGGACCATGTAGAAGAAAGGAATCGGTGGGAATCACTCCCCTCCCTCAAGCTTTTACCAAAGGCTCATTTTTGCAGCCATGAGTCTTCTCAGCCACCCACAGGTGTGGTGTGTTCTCAGGTATGCCCTGTCCCCCACCCTCCACTCTCACCTGATGAGCAGCTACGCTCAGCCTTCTCAGCAGGATGCTCCATTGCTTGCCAAAATGGTCCTTCCTCCCTTGGGACTTCCCAGTCAGCTGTGTGCAGCAGGTGGAGGGCAGAGCGTGCGCAGTCCTGGTGCCTCTCATCAGCATTGCGGCCACCAGCCCTGCCAGTCACATCATATAGCAGCACAGGTGGGAGAAAGTGGGGCAAAACCCCTTTCCTGGGGTTTCATGTCAGAGGGTCAGTGTGTCACAGGCGCCTGTGAGATGTTGACTACAGGCCAGAAGAGAGCCCATGAGGGCTGGTCGCAGAGCGGTCCTGGGCAGGCAATGGCCAGGTCGGTGTCCAGGGAAGTGGAGAAGTCTATGGAGCCTGGAGTGATGCCCACCATGAGGCCACGAGGGCATTGCTGGGCTTGTCTCCCCACTGGTGCTGCAGGGAGCAGGGCCAGCACGGCAGGTCGGGCCTTGCTGCCAAGACAGCTACGAAGGATCTGCCTGACCTCCTCCTGCTCAGAGTCTGGGCCCAAGATTCCCATGACAGCCCCCAGTGTCACCAGGGATCCAACAGAGCACCTCTGAGCCCCGAACGCCCTGCCCTGGACCAGGTGCCTAGCTCTCCTGGAGGCCTGGAGCAGCATTTGTTGAAGAAATTTGTCTTTCCCCATTGAATTGCCACGACACTCTTGATGAAAATCAAGATTTTCCTTATATATTGTGGATCTCTTTCTGGACTCTTGATTCTGTTCTGAAAAGATTATTTGTTGCTGTTAACACTCAAAACTTAGTGGCTTAAAACATCAGTTTACTCATTTTATTATCTATCGTGGCTTCTGTGGGTCAGAAATTCAGCAGGGCTGAGCTGGGTAGTTCCCATTGTTTCAGGCAGAGAATGTCTGGGGCTGGGGCAGCTGCTGGACAACGCCTTCCCACCAAGTCTCAAGGGTTCTTCTTCGTGCTGTCTCTGCAGGTGGGCCGGCCTGGCCTCCTGAAAGGATGGTGGCTTCAAGGCTGGACGGACAAGTGCCCCAGCACCCAGGGCAGACACCGCATGGTCTTTTGTGACCCGGCCTCAGAAGCTGTGCGGCATCTCTTCTGCTGTTATCTGCTCTTCGTAAGTCAGTGTAAGCTCACCTGCATTCAAAGGGGAGTGTCAGGTTCTAGAACCTATGGGAGGGAAAACATTGTTGGGGGCCCTATTGAAAAACACAGTCTATAAAATCTCATCTTTTTGTTGGTCAATATTCTATCTCTCTGGTCTAAAGACTGGATCATTTCTATTGATTTGTCTCTGGCCAGTGGTGCGGGGGTGAATGGAGCAGGTGGTGGGGAGACTCCCCATCTGTGGAGTTATTACAGTGGGCCTGCAGGACAAGGGCAGGCCAGTGGAGAAGAGATGGCCACTGGAGGTGTGCCGTCAGGGACGGCGGTATCAGGCGTGGTGGGGGGGGAGGGAAGGGAAAAAAGTGTGTCCCTGTGGGCTGGTGGACTCTAACGTGCCTCTGAGACATCATGCTGAGTACCTGGGCCTGGTGCACACCGTGGTGAGTGGTGACAGGGCTCAGAGATGGAGGTGGAGCGCAGCTGGCTGGCCAGGGCTGTGCTGTAACTCCAGCCGAGGCTGGCGCTGCTCTGACTCAGGAAGAGAGCCCCACACAAGCGTGTTTGAGTTGGCTGGGGTTCACATGCAGGGCGTCAGAGCTGAATGCAGCCGTCTCAGGCTCCAGGGGAGGCGCTGAGTGAGTGGGCGCATTCCGTGCTGGCAGAGGCTGCTCCACTGACTGCCCAGTCGGCGGGGAGGGGACACTGGACTGTGTTTGGCCAGGTCTCTCCGAGGCATCGACACCCCCAGGGCCCACCGACCATCTGTGTTTTTCCTGTATGGGCGACCCCCCTTTCCCAGATCATGGATCTAAGGCGATCATTAAGAAATCACTGTTGACAGAAGGTCAAGCTGCTGTAACCCCTCCCCAAAGTGGCTGCTCTGCCTTCAGCAAACTCCCTAGCACCTTGGGTCCAATCCAGGGGTGCGGGACATGGTCTGGTGACCACCCATCCCCACCCCCTGAGGCAGTCTCCTTGACTTCATCATCTCCCTGCTCTTTCCTCAGACTGAACTCCACCCCACCTCAGGGCGTTTGCTCTTCCCTGTCTCCCAGAAGCTGCTGCTCCTTGTTGCCACCTCAGCCCACTGGCCTCCCTGGATGAGCTTCTCTGCCTCAGCACCACCTCTGAGTCACTCTCCGGCACATCTTGTCTTTCGCTTACCTGGTACCCTCCCCCTCACATGAATCAGACCCCCGAGAGCAAGACCGGCCTGTCGTATGCACTCAGCTTGTCCATGGCACGCTACGGGGCACAGTGCCCAGAACTAATGGGAGAGGGAAGAGGCCACTCCCGGGCAGACACCGGTCCAAGGGCGCACCTCTTGATTTTTGTTTGCATTTGCTGTGGTGTAGGCTGGTGGGGGGCCCTCGCCATGGGTGCTGCCCTCAGCAAAGGAGTCTGTGAGGGAGGCTGCCTACAGGAGCTCAGGTGAGAGCCCCGGGCGGATCTGCGTCCTTGTCCCAGAACTCCAGACCCCTAGGTGGGCCACCCAGCTGATAGCAAGCACATGAACGTCTCCGTCTCGTAGACCTCTCACCCTCCAGGGGCCTGTGCCCGCCCCTGCCCCAGGCTTTCCCATCTGACATGTGATATCACCACCCACCAGCTGCTCAAATAGAAATCTCAAAATCATACTGCTTGTCCTCTCTCCCTCAGCCTCCACATCCAGTCCATCAGCAAGTCTTGCCGATTCTATACCCCAAATGTATTCAGAATCGGCTCACTTCGCTCTATCACCCTGTACTAGTGTGCTGGGGCTGCTGCAACAAATACCACAGACTGGGCGCTTCAACAGCAGAAATACATTTTCTCACAGTGCTGGAAGCCCAAGATTGAGGTGCCGGCAGAGCTGTTTTCTCCGGAGGCCTCTCTCCTTGGCTGGGAGATGGCCACCTTGTCCCTGTTACCTCGCATGGACATCCCTCTGTGAATGTTTGTGTCCTAATCTCGTCTTATGAGGACACCAGGTGGATTGGGTTCGGGCCAACCCACATGGTCTCATTTAACTATAACCACCTCTATAAAGACCTTATCTCTAAATACCGTTATTTTGTATTTTGCCATGTAAAATGCGCACTTTTTGCCCAAATTTTTTAGCAAAAAATAACCATGGGTATAATGATTACATGCCAGGGGTATAATAATCCCATGTATAATGTGCACAAAGCCGTGGGTGCGCATTATACACGGCAAACACGGGATCGTCACATTCGGAGGCTTTAACTGGGGTTAAAGCTTCAACACGTGAATTTCTGGGGACACGACCCAGCCCGTGATACCACCCAAAATCACCTTCATCTGCACAGCCTCAGCTAGGGCCCTGGACCCTCCATGCCACGGGGGGAACCCATTGGAACTGCACGTCCAGGTCCCAGGCTCCAGCCCTCACCACGCACACAGGCCCACGTGGGAGGTCTGAGCCCACTTCCCTGTTCCTGCCTCACTCTCTGCCTTCACCCTGGGCTCAGGCCAAGAGGTCCCCTCGCCGTCCCTCAAACACACCAAGCTCGTTCCAATCCCGTAGGGCCTTTGCTCGGCCTGGAGTCAAATACGAGGGCCACCCAGTCCTTCTCTCACGGTCCTGGTCCTGCACCTATATATTTTTTAATATCAGCTTTATTGGGGCGACTCACTGCATAACCCACTTTTAGTACATTCGTAGAATTGTGCAACACTCACCACAATCAAATTTAGAACATTTTAATTGAGACATAGTTTGCATTCCATAAAACTCACCCTGATAAGGTGTATCGTCCAGTGGATTTTGGGTACATTCACGGAGTTGTACATCGATCACTGATATCAAACTCTTGCACATTTGTCACCAAAAAGCAGTCCTTCCACATTCCCCTCCATCCAGGCCCCGGTAGTCACTCATCTACTTTCTGTCTCTAGGGATTTGCCTATTTGGGACATTTCATTTCAATGGGATCTGACGATATGTAGCCTTTTCTGTCTGGTTTATTTAACTTAGCATCATGCTTTCAAGGTTCATCCATGTGGTAGCATGTGCCGGAACTTCATTCCTTTGCATGGCTGAATAACGCTCCACTATGTGGGTGGACCGCATTTTTCACCCACCCCTCCGTTGACAGACACGAGAGTCGCTTCCACTTCTTGTCTACCATGAACAGGCTGGCATGAACTTTTGTGTACACGTCTTTGTGTGGACATGTTTCCATCCCTCTCGGATAGATAGTGGAGAGGCCTTACTGGATCCTAAGGTCACTCTGTTTTCCTGATCGCCTGGGTTTGTTATTCGTTTCCTCTGTCTGGGATGGAGGCATGAGGGCAGGGCCTATGTCCCCTGCGGGTGGAATGACTACATCTACAGGAACAGGCTGGCACCCGGGGAAAGGAGAACGGGGCCCACCCAGGCACACCCCCGTGTGCCACCAGGATTGTTCCCTCCAGTTCCTGCCAGCCTCAGGCTGGCTCCCTTGGCCTCCTCTCCTCACTTCCTCTTCCCAAACTCTCTGCCATCCTTCCAGGAGCAGCATAGTGAGTCCATGTGGCACCAAACCCTCCCAGAGAACAGAGGCGTTGTTGTGTGGGCTCACCTGGAGTCTCACCCGGAGTCTCACCCAAGGCCCCAGTTCTGCTGCCACAGTCCTAGGGACTGTGTTGGAGGGAAGAGCAGAGAAGGTAGGGACAGCCCTGCCCATGTGGTCCAGTGTGACCTAAGCCACTGTCAGGAGTCTGTCCTAAGGAGTTGCTACCTCCGTGCAGGACTCAGCTTTTCTGGTATAGAAAGTCGGAAAGAGCCACCACCTGAAAGATGAGCACAGGCCACTTGCTTTATTGGTAACAACTATTGGAGCCCACCTGCCAGCTCCTTCCATCAGAGAGCCATGGGGCTGGGGCTGGGGACTGGGGACTGGGGAATGAAGACAGAGATTCTGACACATGCTACAACACAGATGAACCTGAGGACATTATGCTAAGTGAAAGAAGCCAGTCACAAAAGGACAAGTGCTGTATCATTCCATTTCCACGAGGTACTGAGGGTCATCAAATTCACAGAGACAGATAGCAGAATGGAAATTACCGGGGCTGTTTGGGGAGGAAAATGGGGAGCTGCTGTTTAATGGGGACAGAGTTTCAGTTTGGGGAGATGACAAAGTTTGGAGACGGAGGGTGAAGATGTCTGTGAAACAACGTGATGTACTTAATGCCGCTGAACTGCACACTTAAACATGGTTCAAATGGTAAACTTTAGAATGTGTATTTAACTGCAAATGTTTCTTTTAAGATTTTATTTATTCATTTTTAGAGAGGGGAAGGGAAGGAGAAAGAGAGGGAGAGAAACATCAATGTGTGGTTGCCTCTTGCATGTCCCCTACTGGGGACCTGGCCCACATCCCAGGCCTGTGCCCTGACTGGGAATCAAACCAGTGACTCCTTGGTTCACAGGCCCGCACTCAATCCACTGAGCCACACCAGCCGGGTGCTTAACTACAAATTTAAAAAAATAATAAAAAACAATTGAATGGCTATAAAGTTTCAGTTATGCAGGATGATTAAGTTCTAGAGATCTGCTGTGCAACACTTGGCCGATAATGAACAATCCCGTAAAAAATTTGTTAAGAGGGGAGATCTCATGATAAGTGTTCTTACCACAATAAAAAAGTGGCAGGCCTGTGTATGGAAAAGTTGGCAGAAGAAAAAACATGTGTATACATGTGTACGTGTGCTTGTATATGCCCAGAGTGTCCTGGAAGGATACCAAGAACGTGGCCCATCCTCTGGCGGGTGATGGGGAGGGCGCTGTGTGGGCAGGCAGGAGTGACAGAATTCTAGATGTGTGAACCCTTGTATGCTGCTGGAACCTTGAATCTTGGGTCTCTGACCGACTGGAAAAAGTTAAAAAATAGACTGCTGAAGGAGACTAAGCCAAGGAAAAGAACCAAAGCCCCAGGACAGGGCTGCCCCACCCCACTGCGGGTGTTCACCGGGCAGGGAGGGGCAGCCTGCCCTGGACGAAAACTGGCTCCTTATGCAGATGCAGCAACCCTGTCCTGCGCATGATCTCTGATCTCCAATCTCCGGATGAAAATTCGAAGTCCATCCATCCGTCAAGAGCTGACTAATGGTGATGGTGACGAATATCTAAATACCAAGCCAGGGCAGCGGGGAAGGACGGGCTCTGTTTCCTCCTTCCCCTTCTAACCTCACATGTCTTCTGCACAGAAGGGCAGCGATGTGGTCAGCCTGGCCCCAGCGGCTAGACCAAAGAGACCAGACATATTTGCTTAGACTGGAATTCTGAGCAGAAGGCAGGGCAGGAAGAGCAGGGCGCTCCCAACGGTGATGCTCAACCCACGGCACAAACTCCCAGCTCTGCCGGGAAGAACCTCACAGTGAAGGGCCATCCATGACGGAGAGTGGAAGAGCCAAGGTTTGAGCAAAGGCAGCTTAAACCCACTCAGTGCAGAGTCAGGGGTTTTAGCACAGACACAACATCTTAAAAAGAAAAGCACGGCCCTTCTTTTTTTTCCTTCAGAATTTACATCCTAGCAGCCTAAGAAGTCAGGCACTTACCTAATTAAGGAGCAGTAATAAGGTGTACGAATGGCTTCTATTTTTATTTTCACATTTTGGAAAACTTCCACGTACATTATTGCAAAGTTGGTTTGAGGTTTGAAAATCAGAAGAAAATTCGGTAAATAAGAAGTCATTCCCCAGCATCTGACAGATGAACAGACTTTCATTAGCCAAATCTTCTTAGATCAAGTTTCCAAAAGAAATAGACAGGTCTTATGATTTCTCAGCAAAATTCCCGCTGTTCCTTGTGCTGCAATAAGACAATTCCTTCTGGAGAATGAGAATATTCCCTGGGGAGAGAGGCGCCACCATCAAGCAGGGTCAGCCTCCTCGTGGAAAGGGCAAGGGTCCAGCCAGACACACAAACTCCCGATACACCCTCCTCCTGCCAGGCCGGCTCTGCACAGACTGCCGGGAGAGACGGATAGCACAGCCCTGGGTGTCTGTGTGGCCATGGAGCCCCTGGGATGTGGCTGGTCCTGACCGGATAAGCTGCAGGGACAACATAAACCTGCCTTTGTGAGCAGAAGATTGCAGCCTACCACATTCATCATTTGGCCATGGAATTGATATTTTGGATATATTAAGTTCAAGAAGTATTAAAACCAACCTTACCTGTTTCTTTTTATTTTTTTAACGTGGCCCCGAAAAAGTTTAAGATTATACATGTGGCCAACATTTTATTTCTACTGGTTGACGTTGGTGTAAAAAAATTCAGGAACAGACCTAAGCTCCTTCGGAGATTTAAGAGATGACAAAGGCCGGGGATAGGTGGACTTTTTAACAATAAACGACACTGAGACAACTGGGAAGCCATGTGGACACAGGAAAATTAGATGCATAGCTCACACCTTTACAAAGTGAAACTGTCCACGCAGCAAAGATCTAAACGTAACAGATGAAAGCGAGCTGGTGTGGGGATTCGAAACTCCACGTGCACTTTACAGAAAAGATTCACGTGCAATTACATGAAAACAAAACCCGGCCCCACGGGAAAAGACAGCATGAGTGAACACTGCTGAAGGGAAAACTCACGGGCCCAAAATGGCCTCACTTGTGCTAAAAATCCGCGATACCAAACCCAGATTTAATACCTGATCTAACCTGCGGTTTGAACCTCTCCCAGAAATGTAACCTTAATGAACCCTAACTAGTCTGGAGTTTTGTCATCAAACACCAGTAAGGTCACCTGTCACACAGGCTCCGTAGAAAGAAGAGGCAAGGCCATTTCCAAGATAGAGACCCTCTCATTCTCTTCCCCTGAAGAAGATGCCCCCCAAACAATCCTTTCTTTTCTTTTACTAATAGCATCCTCGCCCCACCCTTCTTCATGTAAAATCCCTCTATTTGTACAACCCCTCAGAACTCCCTTCCGGTTGCTAGAGGGGACACTGCCCATTTCATGAATCACTTAATAAAGCCAATTAGATGTCCAGGTTTACTTGGTTTAATTTTGTTTTTTAACAAGACTGATGAAACATGACAAGTGGGGAGAGAGTGTCTGCAGGCTATTCTTATATATGAAGAACTCAACAATCAAGGCGGGGTGGCGGGGGGGGGGGAGATAGGAAAATGGGCAAAAGGTACAGACCATACACAGCACAATATAAAAATGGTCTTAAACACATGACCAGATACTCCAGTTCACACCCAGTGAGGGAGTGCTAATCGGGCCACCCTGAGTCAGCTGCCCTGGAGTCACAGGCTACAGGGACAGGCATGCCTCCCACCTGGGCTGCACCATGCCTCAAGACAAAGTGTGATGGGAAGGTGACTAATGGGACTGTATTTGCCTTTACCCTCTGGCCTGTGACCCCTTCCCTGGGAATATGCTCTGAAGATGCGCCCCACACTGCATGAAGATGCCTGGGAACAAACATACTCGATACCAGTCATTACAAGTATGAAAGCCATCCAAAACCGCAGAGGAGCAGCCACTCAGGGGAGAGCATGCGGTTCCAGGCTACTTTTATGTGGGAAAAAATATATATATATATACACACACACACACACACAAAGAGCACTCATGGTATGCTACTTCTTATGTGAATGCATTTGTTTCCTGGTATATGCAAAAGAAACCAGGAGAGAGAACCAAAATGACATCAGGTGTCCGGCAGGGTGCAGGAGGCAGGGCGGGAGGGAAGGGCAGCATGATCTTAATGTTTCCTGTAGTCATAAGTGAAATTCAATCCCAAGCACTGGAGAGAGAATACTAAAATTGAATACAAACAGAAAACCAAACCCACCACGTCTCAAACACATAGCACAACCACAGGGAAGAAAACAAAAAGCAAACCCAATTAATTCCTGAACACAATGCTCTGACTATAGACTCAATCTAAAGACAAAAAGAACGTTGGCTGGTGTGGCTCAGTGGATTGAGTGCCAGCCTGCGAACCAAAGGGTCGCTGGTTCGATTCCCAGTCAGAGCACACGCCTGGGTTGCAGGCCAGTTCCCCAGTGAGGGGCATGCAAGAGGCAACCACACTTTCCCTCCCTTCCTCTCTGTCTAAATAAATAAACAATGTTAAAAAAAAAGAAAAGACAAAAAGAAGTTGGAACAAGGCTTTGTATGGTTGCCGCTTGTGGTGGGTGGGCACCGCAAGTCTGCGACTCCTGTGTGTTCAGAGGACTAACTAGGTGATATAGTGACAATTTCAGAAGTCAGGGCTCTCCCATGGGAGCAGGAGAGGCAGATGCAGACCGGCAGACACAAGGAAGAGCCTGCATTGCTGGGGCGGGACTAGAAGTGATTGAGGGAACTCCCAATATTCTTCATTAGATATCGTTCTAGGACCTGGATGACACCTGGAGAAGATGAGCACACCTGCCTCCTAGATCCTGGTGTCAAAGAAACATTCTGCTCTAAGGGAGCCTGCGCTCCATGGAGAACTGGTTGGCACCATGGCTGGGGCAGCGAAAAAATAGTTCTAGAAAGCAAGAAAGGGCTCAGACCTGATGGGGACACGTCAGAGGACACAGGAGCCAGCTGACAGCATCGAAATGATAGGAATGGGTTACACCTCACTGGCTAAAGTGAAGAGCCGTAAGCTCGTACTCCTGGTAGAGGAAGGAGAGGGACGGGGAGACTGGAAAGAGCAGAGCAGGTGCCCATGTTCACAGACGTAAATGTCAGAGACACGGACGGGGCCAAGCAGCCACTCCAGATACCTGACTGCAAAACAAGCTGTGACCTTGGATGGGGGAAAATGGCTAGAAAGGACATTATTAGTACAACCAGCAAAGTCTGATTATGGACTGTGTATTTAATGACTGTACTGTATCAACGTTAAATTTCTGGCTTGAATCGTTGAGCTGAGCATCCTTGTTCTTGGGTGAAATATGGTGAGTTTTCGGGGTAAAGAACTAGGACATTCCTAAATGGTCCAGTAAAAATAATTACAGCAGTGGCACCATGCATGTTTATACAGAAAGCGAGTGAGAGAGGAAACATTAGCGACTAGGAAGTTGAGGTGAAGGGCGCCAGCAAGCACAGTGTGGTGGCCACAAGGCCGAGGGGACTCCAAGCGGCCAGTAGACCCTGCCTCCCAGCCAGAGGAGGCTGAGGCTGCTCTGGAGGGGTGATCAAGGAAGGGCTCTGGGTCTAGCACAGAAGCCTAAAAGATGGGGAAGTTTCCAGAAGCAGAGGTTAGGAGCAAAACGGCCAGAGCACCTGGTATGGGGGCGGAGGCTGAGGAGATTAAGGACCTCTGCTGGAACTTTTGGGGAGAAGGATCAGGGCATTTCTCAGGGGAAGTGGCATGGGCAGATCGGTGTTTAAGGGGGGATAATGTGGGGGTGTAGGGTGGGGGGCTCACGGGGCCAGTTAGCAGGAAGGGATCGAGGGCAGGGATGGTTGGTGAGATGCAGTGAGGACACAGCAGTGAAGCAACTCTAGCAGCCTGCTCCAATCAAGTCGGTCCTTCTGGGGTTTCCACACTCACTGTGACCACAATTAAAAAGCAAAATGCAGACTCCAGGGCAAGTGCACCGTGGCCGTGACATGCCACTCCTCCAACCTCCTGCCTGATGCCACCCACTCCACCCATTAGGTCCTAGCAGAGGCACCCCTCCTGTGCACAACTTCCACCCAGCTCCACGTGTGAGGGCAGGGTCACTCCCTGCATGGGGTGTGACTGGGATTCTAACCCCAGCCAACGGCGGACCTGTTGCAATGCATGCAGGCCTGGGATGCAGAGAGGCACCTGCCAGCCTCCCCAGCAGGTTCCTGCGGCTGAGGGCCAGCAGCCCTTCCCAGTTGTGATGTGTAGAAACCTGAAGAGCTGTGTTGTAATTCACTTCTTGAGCAACTCTGCCCCTGAGGGAGACTGGCCTGAATTGAGAGCAGAAGATAAACAGGCTCCTTGGCTAGGATGTCCTTGTCAGAGGGGGAAGGTGATCATCAGGCCCCCATGGGGAACCCAGGGACCATGCCATCATGAGGGCTACTGGGGGCCCCAAGGTGAAGGACAGGCCCTTGCCCTCAGGTCAGTTTTGCAAAATTCAGTGCCACATCACAACCAGGACACTAATGTTGTCAGGATACAGGATGTATTCGTCCCCACAAGGACCCCTCCTGTGGCCCTTGCATAGCCATGCCCACTTCCCTCCAGCCCCCACCTCCTCCTTAACTCCTGGCAACCACCAATCTGTGGTCCATTTTTATAATTCCGTCATTTCAGCAATGTTATAGAAATGGAAATGGAATTATATAGCATGAAACTTTGGGGATTGGATTTTTTCACTTGGAATTATTTGGAGATTCATCCAGTTCGTTACACATATCAACAACTCATTTCTTTGTTCTTCCATCAGCATTATGCAGTTTTCTATGTACAAAATCTGTATATATTTTGTCAGATTTACATCTAAGTGTTTAGTTTTGTGAGCAATTTTAAACGGTATTGTATTTTTAATTTCAGCACCTATATGTTTATTGCTAGCACACAGAAATACAATTAATTTTAAAAAGTATTTATCTTATATCCTGTGACCTTTCTCAACTCATGTGTTAGTTCTAGCAGGGTTTTTTTTTGTAGAGTCATTGTGATTCTATGTAGATAATCATGTCATTTGCAAATAGGTGCACTTTTATTTCTTCCTTTCCTCAATGCCATTTATTTGCCATTTATTTCCTTTTCTTGCCTTATTGCACTGGCTAGAACTTCCGGCACTATATTCAATAGGAGTGGTGAGAGTAAACATCCTTGCCTTCTTCCCAATCTTGGCGGGATAGTATTTAGTTTTTCACCATTAAGTACATTAGCTGCAGGTATTTTGTAATGCTCCTCATTAAGTTGAGGAAGTTCTCACCTTTATTCCTATTTTTAGAATTTTTATCATTAATGACTGTTGAAATTTGGTAAGTGCTTTTTCTGCATCGATTGATATGATCTTGTGATTTTTCTTTCTTAGCCTGTCAACATGTGAATTGCCTTGACTGCTTTTTTGAATGTTCAACCAGCCTGACTTCCCAGGAGTAAACCCCGCTTGGTCATGGTGTATACTTATTTTTATGTATTGCTATATTCTACTTGCTAATATTTTATGGAAGATCTGCATGTCTATATCCATGAGGGATAATGGTCTGTGATTTTCATTCTTGTATTGTCTGTGTTTGATCTGAATATCAGAGGAATTCTAGCAGCATGAAACAGAGTAGTGCTCCCTCCTCTCCAATTTTCTGAAAGAGATTCTAAAACCAATAGGCATGTCCTCAGGTAAGGATGAATGGCTGGAGATGTGTTAATTATTCCTTAAAGTGTTTTTTTTTTTAATTCTCCACTGGAACTCTATGGGCCTGGAGATTTCTTTTTGGGGGAGTTTAAAATTATGAATTCAATTTCCTTAATAGAACTATTCAACTTATCTATTTCATTTTGGGTAAGTTGTAGCAGTTTATGTTTTTCAAGGAATTGGTTCATTTAATCTAACTGTCAAGTTTATGGATATAGAGTTGTTTGTAGCATTCTTGTATTATCCCTTTGATGTCTGCAAGATCCTAGTAATGTCCCCTCTTCCACTTCTGATATTGGTAATTTGTGTCTTCTTTGTCAATGCTGCCAAAGCTTTGTCAACTTTATTGATCTTTTTGAAAAAACAGCTCTTTCTTAAATTTATTCTATTATTTTTGTTTTCAATTTCATTGATTTCTGCTCTTGCCTTCATTATTTTCTTCCTTCTGCTTGTGTTGGGTTTAATTTGTTCTTCTTTTCCTAGCATCTTGAGGTTTGAGCTTAGAATATTGATTAGAGACTTTTCCTCTGCTCTTCTTCTCTTTTTTAATCCTCACCCAAGGACATGCTTATTAATTTAGAGAGAGAGGAAGGGAGGGAGAGAGAGAGGGAGGGAAACACTGATGTGAGAGAGAAATGTCAATCGGTTGCCTCTAGCACACGCCCTGACTGGGGACTGGACTTGCAAGCTAGGCACATGCTCTCACCAGGAATTGAACCCATGACCTTTCAGTTTAAGGGATGACACTCCAACTGAGCCACCCGGACCAGAGTGAGACTTTTCCTCCTTTCTAATGCATGCATATAGTGCTATACATTTTCCCTTTCAGCACTGCTTTATCAGTCCAGAAGTTTTGACATGCTGTGTATCATTTTCATTCCATTCTATGTATTTTTTAAAAGTTCCCTTGATGTTTTTTTATTCCCCCATGGGTGATTTATAAGTGTGTTAGTTTCCAAGTGTTTAAGATTTTCCTATTTCCTTTCTGCTATTGATTTCTAGTTTAAATCCATTGTGGTTGGAGAACTCCTTCTGTATAATTTCAGTTTTTAGAAAATTGTTTTGTGGCCCAGGATGTGGTTTATATCGGTGTGTGTTCTATGGGCGCTCGCAAAGAATATCTATTCTGCGGTTGTTGAGACAGAATGTTCGGTAAATGTCAGTTAGCTCTTGTTGGTTGGTGCCGGTATTGAGTTCTTCTACTTCCTTTGCTGATTTTCTGTCTAGTTACATCAATTGTTGAGAGGAGAGTGTTGAAGTCTTCAACTACAATTGTGGATTTATCTATTTAGTTCTATCAGTTTTTGTTTTACATATTTTGCAGCTCTGTTGTTCCGGGCATACATGTTTAGGATTGCTATGTATTCTTGGTGGATTTGTTACTGGGCAGACGAGACCTCTGTTCTTGTCTTCTTGAAAGAAAGATTTCAGTTAAGAGACAAAGCAAAGGAAAACAAGCAAGAATTCATTGGCCACAGCAAAAGCACACTCAGATGGGACGATTATTAAAGCTGGGGACAGTGAAACAGGGAAGGGCTTAGCACAAAAGAAGCAACAGGAAAGCCTAGGCTGGGCTGCTTTAGCTCACTAAGAAGTCAGAGAAAAGGGGGCTTTGAGGACAGGGTCAGGGGGTTAATGTGGACGAGCTGCTGCTGCCCATTGCTCCCTGACTGCGAGTCTCTTGGGGACCCTTAGAGCTCAGGAGATGCGTGCCTGTTGGGGAAGAAGAGGGGGAGGGGAAAGGCCCAGACATGCTCCCCGGAGGGAGAGCACATGCTGCCTCCTTTGTCCGGAGGGTTTTATCTTTCTCTTGCAGGTGAGGATCTTAGGGAAGGTCTCCGTGGAGGATCTTAATAGAATATTCATCAGCTTTCAGGGTTGTGGTCTCCACTGATTGGTGGGTACCAGGCGGGGTCTCATTAGTCAATGCAGCTGGTCCTTAGGCAGCCAGGCTTCACTTGTGTGGTTTTGCTACTTTTCTGGCCTGGAGCTGAAATACAACTGAGGCTTAGATGTTATCTCTAGGGAGGAAGAGTCTGGGGGTCTAAACTGCCTGACCAGGGGATATGCTGGGGGAGAAAACGTTCCCCTGGGGGAGAGGTCCTTGTTGTCCCAGTTTTGCCCTTGCTTTCTGCCCTGTACTTGGACGTCATCCTAGCTCTGCTCCTCTAACCCCCTACAACAGATTGACCCTTTAATTATTATATAACATCAACCGCTTTCCCCAAGTAATTTTCCTCATCTTGAAGTCTGTCTACCTCATCTAATACAATATAGCACTCCTGCTTTCCTTTGATTAATATTTGTGTGAAACATATTGAAATGAATTTCTTGTACACAGCATTTAGTTGAAGCATGTTTTTAAATTCATTCTACCAATCTCTGTCTTTTAATTGAAAAATTTAGATAATTTACACTTAATCTAATTATTGATATGTTAGGGCTTAATTCTGCCATTTTATCCTGTTATTTTCTGTTCTGTTTTTTTATTTGCTTGTTTTTGCTGCGTTCTCTCAGCTGTGAATCAACTGAACTTTTTTTTCCGAATTCCATTTTGATTTACTTAGTGTTTTGAGTGTCTGTCCTTGTGTAGGTTTTTAGTGGTTGATCTACATTACATAAACCTATTGCAGTCTACTGCTGTTGTCATTTTTCCAGTTTGAGGGAAGTACAGAAAACTCACCTCTCTTTATATCTCTGTACCCTCCTCGATTTAAAGTGTAATTGTCTTAAATCTTTCCTCTACATACATTTTTTTGCTGATCTGACCAAAAAAAAAAAACGTATGATTTTGATTCATGCACACCAGATGGCTATTGTTGTGCTGGCTGTTGTCATTTTTTTAATTTGACAATCTGAGGGAAAAGAGGTCAGTGCCCCCGACTGAACAGTCAGGTACAGCTGACCGGTTGGAAACCGCCATCCTACAGGCACACTCATGCATGCGCGTGAGGAAGAACACCGATGGCGGCAGCACTGCTTACAAGAGCAAAACCTCTCTGCATGAAATCCCAATGTCAGCAAATAGAAGGAGGCCCGTGAAAAACAGTATGTCCATAGCCTGGAACATCAGGAGGCAATGAAAAGAATATGCTTCAGAGACATGTCCAGTCATGGGAAATACCAAGACATATTACTGAGGAGAAAACGGGTAAGCCACAGGATGCCACAGGTGCTGTGATGTCATTTATGTAATAAAAAAACCCAAACTATATTGTCATTTAATATAAAAGTACAGAAAGGCAGAGAAAATGGCCAAGAACACCACGCAGCAAGCAATCTGATCATGCCAGCTAAGGGGCACTGGGCTGTCAGCACTCGATGTCATTGAAAAATGTTTTGACATAGTGCCCTGGGACAAAGCAGATACGGCAGACTGCACCCAGGATATGGCCTCACCTAGGGGAGATGATGCATTCGGAGGCTTCGTGAGTAACCAAGGTGGACATGAGAATCACCCATGAGCTTCTCAGCCCCTGCTGCCCAGTCCTGCCCCCTGAGGTCCCGGTTGTGCCCAGGGGAAGCGCACCCCCATCCCACAATTCTGACACACACACCTGGGGGCAGCGGGGTCACCATTGCTAACTCCTTCTTTAGAATTTTGCCTTCAGCTAGCGCCACTTTTGTGATCAGTCACACCAGGCAGAATGCACACTCATTCCCTAACAGACAAGGCCCAGGTCCAGGCGAGGGGCCCTGATCTGCTCCTACTCCCCAGGGTCTGGGGTAGGCTTCACTTCTGCAGGAATGCAAATATTCTGAAGGAATTCCCATTATTTCTTTGTTACCAAAGTCTCTAAACAGGACTTTGCCCTCATTGTGTCAATAGGAATCTTATTCATTCATTCAGTAAGATTTCTGGGTGCCTGCTAAGAGTAAGCTGCTTTGACCAGCTCTTTAATACTTATCACATGTAATCTAAAAACATCACAAAATGGCACTGCGGTTGCCATGACCCCCATTCCAAAGAGGGGGAGACTGCGGGTCAGAGGGGTTAAGTGGGTTGCTGGAAGGTCTTAAGTCAGGACTTCTCCCTGATGCTTCCCCTGTGGACCGGGAGCCAAAGCACTTTCTGAAAGGGGTGTGTCATTCCCCACACCTGGGAGTTGGGTACGCACTGCAGCAAGAGGCAGGATCGCTTCTACATCCTTTGTCGGTGGGCAGCGTCTAAGATGGACCACGGTCCGCCCCCTGGAAGGCATGGCCCGTGTGATCCCCAATCCTTGAGTAACTTCCTTCAAACCGACAGCATGTGGCAACAGTGAGGACATCACTCTGGGATTAGACTACCAAGGCTCAGCCTCTGCCCCTCGCTGGCTGCCCAACCGACGCAGGGTGCTGTGCGGAGGAGGCCCACATGGCAAGGACCTGAGCACGGCCTTGTCCGACAGCCCACAGGAACCAGGCCCTGCCAACAGCCATGTGAGGGAACTAGGAAGGGGACACCACCCACTGGAGCCTTCAGATGAGACCCCGGCCTTGGCCGACACCTTGACTGCAGCCTCCCGAGAGTCACTGAGCAGAGGACCCAGCTAAGCTGTGCCCAAGTTTTTGACCCACAGATGCTGTGAGATCATCATTGTGCGCTGTTTCGAGCCACTAAGTTTAGGTAATGTGTTAGGCAGCAGTAAGTCACTGATACACCCCCCCTGATTCAATGGTTGCTGAGGTATTTCCCTTTGACTTTTCTTACTCCCAACTGGGGCGTGCAGTTAACACAACGGCGGGGTGTGGGGGTGGGAATCACCGTCGGACTGGTAGAGGCAGGGCCCCCCGCCCTACTTGCCTTGCCTAGAACATGCCATGTGGCCTGGTCCTTTTACCTTCCACTTGGCTTTCACAGACCAGGAGTGGGAGAAAGAAGTAACCATAGGGGAAGTTCCTCAGTTTTATCCACGCTTCAGTCTGAAACCTAAGTGAACAAAAATAGACATCCCATTGAGTGCCTTAGACTCTTTAAGGAAGAAGGCTGGGGGTGGGACAGGGTTGACTTTAGACTACAGACGCGCCAGCCACTTCAGGATGTTCCCACGATGCCGGCTGCATTTGTTAAAAATACCTTCAATTCCAAAAATGACAAAAAGTGCAACAAATCCTGTTCACTAAAGCCAAGAAAAACATAGCAAGTCAAACACAATGTATGGCTGAAAGAGAGGGATTCCCACCAACGAGAGGAACGTGCGGCGGCCCTGCAGGCCGGGCTGGCCCTGCACGCCGCGCGTGCCCTGCCCTGCATCCTCTCTGGAAACAGGTTCACCTCCTCCAGGTTCAGGTGCCTCCAGGGGCTTCCTGGAGGGCCCATAACCCCCATACCCTGCCAGAACTGCAGCCCCAATGGGCTGTTTTTATGCCTCATCCAGGCACCAGGAACCCCTGGGGCGCAGGATGGGCCCCTGGGCTTTATTTACACCTAGAGAAGGAGGCAGATCACTGCTCTAGACAGGCTGATCTCCGCTCTCACCCGTCCAACCCTGGTTATGGGACCAGGAGACTGCAGACTCACAGGCACAGGAAACAGATTGTCCCAAGGGACAAGATGGCCTGTGGGCTAGTTGAGACTTTCACATACAACCCCTGGCTTTGACCCTACAGAACTCGGTGAAGGAGATTCTGAGCCCATCTCTCAGACAGGACAGCCTGAGGCTGTGAGGTTGTCCCGGCAGGCTATGCCACTGCAGGGTGGTGGCCGGACCGCCTGGCTGTGCCCTCCTTCCCACTGTCCACAGCAGCCTCTCCAACTCTGGCGGGGTCTTCATGCTCAGGGCTACTTTCTCCCCGCTTCCTTGCCTAGTGGCCCTGGGGCCCATGCCCAGCCAAAGTTCCCTAGGGAATGTATCCTGCAGGAAAGGCGCAGAGCCTTTCAGAGGGACAACTTCTGCCTGGGCCTTCCTCCTGTCAGTCAACCCCCAGCTGCAGGTTGGATCTCCTACTGATCTGCAGCAAAGATTGTGCCTCCCTGTGACCTGAGGTGACCTTGTCAGAGAGCCCGGGTGAGGCAGCAAAGGGCATGCCCAGGGACCAGCAGGCACAGCCTGCACATCCACATTCTCACAGACGGCTCTCTGCAGACTCCGAGCTGGGCCCCCCTCAGCTCAGCACGCCTGCTCCTTCCCACGCGCGGGGGCAGCAGGGGCTGGAACCACTGCAGCCAACCCCACGCTGTGCTCTAGCTTCTCTGGGCCTCACATTTACTTTTTATTCTTGGTTTTTTGTTTTAAAGATTTTATTTATTTATTTATTTTTAGAGAAGGGAAGGAGAAAGAGAGAGAAACATTAATGTGTGGCTGCCTCTCGTATGCCCCTCACTGGGGACCTGGCCCACAACCCAGGCATGTGCCCTCACTGGGGATCAAACCGGTGAGCCCTTGGTTCACAGGCTGGCACGCAATCCACTGAGCCACACCAGCTCAGGCCACATTTACTTTTTTAAAAAAATGTTTAAATAGACTTTTTTTTTTTTTAGAGCAGTTTTAAGATCAGAGCAAACTTGAGCACAAAGTACAGAGATTTCCCACACCCTCCCCGTCTCCACACACACAGCCTTCCCATCACCATCATCCCCCACCAGAACGGGACACTGGCTGCAATCAATGAACCTACAGTGACACGTCACCATCACCCAGAGTCCAGCACTCATGTTAGGGTTCATTCTTGGTGCTGGATCTCCTGTGGGTTTGGGCAGATGTAGAGTGACGTGTATCCATCATTCTGATGGCGTGCATACAGGTCTCACTGGCCTGCAGTCCTCTGTGCTCTGTCATCTCTTCCCCTCCACCCCTGGCAACCGCTGATCATGTTATCGTCTCCGCAGTTTTGTCTTTCCCAGAACGTCACATGGTTGGAATCATACCGTAGGTACCCTTCCATACTGGCTTCTTTCCTTTAGCAACATGTATTTAAGATCACTCCACATCCTATCATAGCTTGATAGCTCATTTCTTTTCAGTGCTAAACAAATCCCATTGGCTAGATATACCACGGTTTACTTATCCAGTTCTCCTACTGAAGAGGCCTTAGTCGCTTCCAAGTTTTGGCAATTATGCATAAAGCTGCGGTACTCATCTGTATGTCGTTTTTTGTGTAGATGTACGTTTTTTACTCCATCGGGTAAATACCAAAGAGAACGATGGCTGGATCACATGATAAGAGTAAGGTTCGTTTTGTAAGAAACTGCCAAACTGTCTTCCTAAGTGGCTGTACCAGTTTACACTCCCACCAGCAATGAATGAGAGTTCCTGTTGCTTCGCGCACATTCACGTTTTAAAGCAACCGTTACTGTTTGTTTTTAACATAAAATACCTTCTTTTCTGGAAACATTGAAAATCGAAAGGAAAATTTAAAAGATGAAATTAAAATCACTGGTGACTCCCTGACCTTTCACTTATTAAAGAAATAAATGAGCTTCCAGCCTGACAGGCATGGTCAGGGACTCAGCTACCCAGCAACCTGCTGGACCTGTCTTCACAGGGCGGAGGTGACTTAGCACGGAAGTCCTTACTCCAATGTAGGTCGGAGTGAGGTCAGAGGGTGAAAGGCCAGGAGCAAAGGAAGCAGGGGAGGGAGGGGAGCAGGCCGGATTCAGCCAGTCCCCTTCTAAGAGGTGTTAGGTTTCCAAGATTTGGCCAGGGTGGCTGATCCCACAGTGAACACCCTCGTTCACAAGCCAGTTATGAGCCCAGGCTAGTGCCCTGGCCGCTGGACATAATGCTGAGGCAGTTTGGGGCTGATCTTATGTTTGTATTCACCCTAATAATCCATGGTGTTTACAAGTCACATTATTCTATGTCATTTCTAATGTTACAAGATCGCAATATCCTGCATTTCTGTTCAAAGAGAACAAAATGATGAAGTGAATTAAGCGGAGAAAACGCCTTTGAATGTACACTTCCACTCAGCCACTTATTAAATGGAAATTCTTCGGACAGACAAAGCTAGAGATAGATAGAGAGATACCTATCTATCTCTGTAGAGATACCTAGCTATCTATCTCTATGTCTGAGAAAATATTAAGTGGACCCCCTACATACCCATCAGCTAGATCTTAAATTTATTAACATTTTGCCATATCTGCTTTATCTCCTTTTTTTCTTTGCTAAAGTATTTTCCAGCATAGCCCAGACACATTTTATCCCTAAATATTCTAGGAGGCATTAAAAGATAAGAAATTTTATTTAAAAAATGTTTTTACAATT
The DNA here is from genome assembly GCA_007922815.1 of Macrotus californicus. Taxonomy (NCBI): domain Eukaryota; kingdom Metazoa; phylum Chordata; class Mammalia; order Chiroptera; family Phyllostomidae; genus Macrotus; species Macrotus californicus. The sequence goes on along the minus strand of VMDR010000112.1, from coordinate 53,210 downwards.
TGTATTTATTTTTAGAAAGAAGGGAAGGAGAAAGAGAGGGAGAGAAGCATCGATGTGAAAAAGAATCATTGACCGGTTGCCTCTTGCACATGCCCCATCTGGGAACCGAACCCACAGCCTAGGCATATGCCCTGACTGGGAACTGAGCCAGCAACCCTTTACTTTGTGGCACTACGCCCTACCAACTGAGCCACACCGATTAGGGCTGATTTATCTCCATTTTAACCTATTATTTTCTCCCTTCTGCTTGCATTAGGTTTGGTTTGTTCTTACTTTTCCAGTTTCTTAAGGTGGAAACTTAGGTTATTGATTTGAAGTTTTTCTTCTTCCCTAATATAGGTGCCTATAGCTTTAAGTTTTTCTCTGGGCGCTGGTTCAGCTAGATAGAGCTGAACCATGTGTTTTTTAGTGTGTTGTGTTTTTTGTTTTCATGCCTCTCAAAGTATTTTCCAATTTCCTTTGATTTCTTCTCTGACTCATTGATTATTTAGTACTGTGTTGTTTAATTTCCACATATTTGTAAATTTCCCAAATCCCCTTCTGTCTTTAATTTCCAATTTTATTCCATTGCAGTAATAGAAGATAATTTGTATGATCTCGGCCCTTTAAAATTTATTGAGACTTGTTTTAGAGCATAATATATGGTCTTTCCTGTAGAATGTTTCAGGCGAACTTGGAAAGAATGTAACTACCTCTCTAAAGTCCCATCTCCAGATAGAGGCACATCCCGAGGTACCATAGGTTAGGACACATGAATTCAGAGGACACAATTCAGAGTGAACCCTATGTAGTCATCTCATCCGCCTATACCATCCAACATATACATGCACAAACTTACACGTGTGTCAGCGATCACAGTGCTGTGAGTGAGATCACTCAGCGGCTTGTCCTTTCCTGGCCAACGTTCTGAGACACTGCGTGTCCCTTGTTCATGTCACCACTAGAGGGCAGTGAGCGCTCACTAATGCAGAGCCCAGGACCATCCTGGCTGGCAACGGTTTCCAAGTCTCTTTTCTCCCTTTTCTTGCTGACTTGCCTGAAGGTCCCCTACAGAGCCAGGAACTTGAAAATGGGCCCGTGCTCCTCCTCCCTTGGTCTCAGTGAGGGGAGAGAACCATCTCTTCCCAGGCTCCTTCCCTGTAAGATCGCCTTCTGTACACACCACCTGCAGGACTGCCATGGTGTCCTAGAGCTGGACAGTAAGTACTTGAGACTCGGGACAGATTCTAGACAGAATCAGGGAAGGCAGTGAATTCAAGCAGTGCTGTCAGTGACTAGCAAGCCCCAGCAATCAGGCAGGCAGGAGGCCTCTCTGTCATCTCCTCACCCTCCTGTCCTGGCTCTCGGGCCACCCTTCCCTCTCTGACCTAGGGCTCCTGGATGCGCCTTCTCTTTCAATGACCACGTGTTTTCTGCAGTGCAGTCAAGGATGGCCACTGCCTGGTGGTGACCTTGGGGTTGGGCAGAGCTGCATGTAATCCCAGTTTTCCACAAGAGGCCCCTTTACAGCCTTATCTGGAGCATGCTCCTCCCACAGGAAGAGAATTCTGGACTGGTTTTATGCGCTCTTGCGGGGTCGGGAATTTAGGGCCTCCACATGGTGCCCCCAATCTGGCCTTTCCTTCATGAGCTAATGGGAGTGCATGGCTGCAGTTGGAGCACTGGCCCGAGTGAGCCCAGAGGTGACAGGTCACCATGTTGGTGCCCCAGGCAGCCACATGTGCCGGGAGCTTGAGGAAAATGAAATGGAGCCTACAGCTAAAACAATTTTGGATTCCTGCCAATCTTCTTCCAAGTGTAAAACATCTAAAATGCTAACATTCACCAAGGTAGGAACCTTTCAAACTTCTAAAAAAGTGTCCCTCCTCGTATTCACGTGCACAGCAGCGTGGTCCACCACAGCCAAGGGGGGAACAACCCAGTGGCCACCGATGGATGAGTGGATAACACAATGTGGTCAGTACGTACAATGGAACATTATTCGGTCCTGTGCCCTCTCTGTAAGGAAGGAAATTCTGACCCCTGCTACAATGTGGATGAACCTGGAGGAAATCATGCTAAGTGAAGTAACAGTCACCATAAGACAAATATTGCATGGCTCCACTTATAGGAGGTGTTTAGAGAGTTTTCAGATTCGTAGGGACACAGTCGTGGTTGCCCAGGGTTGAAGGGAGCAGGAAATGAGGATTTGTTGTTTAACAGGGTGGGCAGAGTTTTTCAGTTGGGAAAGATGAGAAAGTTCGGAGGATGGTCACACAACCTCATGAGTGTATTTAATTCTGACGCGGGCTCTGCCCTCGACCAGCTGTGAAACCCTGAGGGAGCCCCTTCTGCCCTCTGGGGTCCTGGCCCCCCCACCTGCCCCAGTCAGGCAGGGTCTGGGGGGCTGGCCTTGGGGGATGGAGGAGGTGTGCCCATTTGCAGAGCCCACACTTTTGCAAACGCCTCTCCTGGGCAGCTGTGAACAACACTAGACCGTGAATCTATGTATATACATCCCTGTCCCAGGGCTTCTTAGCTGGACCCATAATTCTGTAAGGGCCCCATGAAGGGCAGAGTTCATTCAGGGCATCCATGAACTTGGATGGAAAAAAATGAGGATTTTCACTAACCTCTAACTAAGATTTAGCATCCATCTATGAATGTAGACAACTAATGATAGTTTAGGGGTCCATAGAGCTTACCAAGTTATTTAAGGGGTCTGTAGTTTCTAAGGAGGTTAAGGACTGTTATGTCCTCTACATTTTCAGGGAACCAGGAGGCTGTCCAGCAACCCCCAGGGAGGGTGGGGCTGCACACCAGGTGGGAGAGTGTTCCAGGGTCAAGAGGCCCCTCCTCCTGTAAATGCACCCCTGCTTAAGCCATGGGCCAGAAAGAAGAGGAAGCCAAGCTGGTGGGTATGGGAGCAGGTGTGATAGCTCTGAATTACATGTGACGGCAAAGGTGACTTTGTCAGGGACGGGGGCAGGAATTGCCCTCAGCAAAGGGAACCTCCCCTGGCTGCTCAGCATACCCAGGGGTTGCACAGAGCCTCCCTGCGATACTCTGGCCCCAGTTCAGTGGGCAGGAGGGGAGAGAGACAGGTGAGCAGGGTGGAGGTGCAGTCCCTCTGAGGGTCATGGCAAGATCCCAGCACACTCCCCTGCTGGTCAGGGTCTTGGAGCCTACAAGCCCGTTTTGTTTATTTTATTTTTAGACAGAGAGGAAAGGAGAGAGAAAGAGAGGGAGAGAAACAATGTGTGGTTGCTTCTCGCTTGCCCCTCACTGAGGACCTGGCCCACAACCCAGCCATGTGCCCTAACTGGGAATTGAACCAACAGTCTTTTGGCTCACAGGCTGGCACTCAATCTCCTGAGCCATACCAGCTAGGGCCATGCATTAAATTTTTAAAAGGTGAATAGAAGTAGACTTCAAATCACAGCCTTTCCTTTGGGACCCTGGTCTGCGTGTTACCTGGCCTGATGAGGATAGAAGTGGCCATACCCTCACAGGGAGATGGATCTGCCAAGCCCAGGCCAGTGCTGTGACATCCAGGCTCCTGGATTCGGGTCCAGGGTACAGAGGTTGTGTACAACAGGGGTACAGCAGGGCCCTGTGAACGCTGCCTGGAGGCCCCCCCGACACACACACCTGGGAGTCCTCTGGTGCAGGGGCCTGACAGCACCTGAGTGCAGGCCACCTGGCTGGCCACCTGAGTGCCAGGCCTGGCTCGGTGTAGGCCCAGGTGGGCTGCTGCTGCCTCCGCACACCACCATCTCATTTGGTCTTGGACCATCAACCTCTAGCTCTACTTAGCAGGTGAAGGCCCAGAATGCTAACTGGTGCTCCTAAACACAAAAGGGGCTGAGATATGTCTTAGGGAGAAAATACGTGTATTAGATGAGCTTTGTTCAAGCCTAAGTCAGCGTTGTTGGCCGTGAGTGCAACATTAAAGAATCAGCAATGTATAGTCAATTCGATGTGTTTAAACAGACACTCACTCGGGCTGTGTACTCATCAGTAAAGGAAAATGTCATGACCAGAGCTGACAGGAGGCGACCCTGGCCTTCCCCTGGGGGCAGTGGTTTGGTATCCTGAGCGTAAACGGTTGGGACAAAATCGTCCTGAGCGATGCTTCCACAAGTGCCATGCACCTCAGGGAACAAATGCTCCTGACATCGTTCCTGGAACTCTGTAGCCACATTCCCCAGGCCCAGTGCCCTGCCCTGCCCTCCGGCCTCCCAAGTGACAAGTGACACTGTAGCGGGTCTGTGTCCCAGCCGACTGCTGGGGAGGGACTCAATATCCTTCTTCCCCTCCAAGGATTGAAAGGCAGTCCCAAAACAAAAGTGGGGTGTTGCTGACCAGTGAAACTACCACAAACAAGGATGGTGTTTTCATGCAAAAAAATGTCCCTTCCAGAGGAGCTGGAACCCACCACGCTCTTTGGAGAGCGTGGTAGAGTGGACTCGGGGACAGATGGCAGGTGGAGCTGCCCAGAGCCATCTTGAGAGGTCTGGGGGTGAGGTGTGGACACACCCAAGGGCCAGACTGGGGGTGTCTGGGCTTTCTGGGGTCCTTGTCAATGGAGGGCCCAGGCACCCCTGGATGACTACTTCTGGGAGGTCACAGAGGGATTCAGATGCTGAGTCCCCAGAAGTTATTCAGTCAGCCATCTGTTTCAGAGGTCATCATCCTCTGGTTCAGAATTCCAGCTGCCCCGGGCCTCAGGAAGCAGAAGGGAGCACACCTTCAGCCAACGCTCAGGTAACATTAGGGCAAAGGGTTTGAGCGAAGGTCAGTCCCTGTCCCCTTGAGGTACCTGGAGGGCACCATCTGGGAGCTGGAGGGGAGAGGACCCCCCAGCTCCAGCCTCTAACCCCTTTTCCTTGCCTAAACTCCCCCACTGTCTGAACTTCACCCCAACAGTAGGAGCTCCACACATTTAATAGCCGTCCTGCATGTGAAAGCACTTCAAGTCCATGTCTGATGCTTTCGGTCCCCAGCCCCTGACTTGGAGTTCAGGTGGTGCCTCAGCCCAGCTGTGCAATGTTACCTCCACGCCTGGTTACATGTTTCTGTACGTAAATGCTTCCTATGATCAGACACACAGCCCACAGCCCAAGTGCTCACAGCAGGCCAGCTCCTCATGGAACCCCACCAGCAAGGCACCTGCAAGTGCAGAGAGAGGCATTGGATCCAAGCAGAAGCCTGACTGCCCACTACTGGATTGGGAAAAATGCCGAGTCGACGGTCCAGCTGAGGGGCACCATGCTGCTGTCCTGCCAACACCCCGAGCTAGCTTCAGGGACTCTCAAGCAGTTTGCAACATGAAAGGGTGGTAACAGGGCCGCATGCCATCACCCTTGGGAACCCCGGGCAGAGGCAGGCAGGCAGCCCAGTGGTGGGAACAAGTACATGAAACAAGAAGGACATTGAACTTGACAGAGATCTCAGTGATAAAAAGGCAACTGGAACAATGGGGGGAAAGTCAGAACCAGGGGGTGCAAGAATAATCTATCAGGGCTCTTACCCAGCACTTTCCTGAAGGGAAAAAGAAATGCAATAAAAACAAACTGTATTTCACGGTGGCAACGACAAAATAATCTCGCTTCTTGCACTCAGCGCTATTGGCCTCCAGAGACCCTATGTTTCTAAAGATTAGCCTTCCCTTGGGAGCAAAGAAACGGCAAATATTAATTTCCTTCTCATGAAGTCATTCTTTTGAGCAGTTTTCCTTAGAACTTCTACATGGCATCCTTTGTGAAACTGTGTTCCAGGCCCTCTCAACTCAAGTAGGGGAAAAAGGCTTCAAGGTATCTTTGAGTTCCAGCAAGACCAAACAGGAACTGCCCCCGGCCGGGCTTCTTTCTGAAGCTACTGCAGGAGCTCCTTCTGCTTGCCCTGCGGGGCCACCCCCCCGGGGCAGCCACATCTTAGGAAGGGACCCTCTAGTGGGGCCAGCAGGAGAAATGCTGATTTTTATTCCTGATTAGCAATTGTGTTCAAGAGATGTTTTGCGCTGAAATAATATACAAGCCATTCCCTAGAGAAAATACACACGTTCATTTTTTGGAACCACTTAACACAATCCTGGACCAAATAAATGTACATTTGGAACAACATGACACGTTTCTTCACTTGGAAGAACTGCTGGTACAAGTCGATGTCATCACAATAGAGATTAATGTGCCCTTTTATTGACTTCACGGGCCGCAGGTGAATGGTGAGCCATTGTTGGTAGACTGGTCAGTATTATTTTTACATAAATCACGGTTACGCCTAATGATGGCAGAGTCGGTAAATCAACCCACCTTTTCCTATTTGGAACATGAAGTTGGGCTGTCGCCAAGCGCGCTGGGAAACAGAGGGCTACAAGTGGCATTTTAATAAGGAACGTACCCATTTATAACAGGATGCTGGGCACGGCTCGCAACCACTTGCCAATATTACAAGTACATCTTGGGAGTTTCTCATTAACAATGACCTGCTGCTGCTGGAGTTAAGGGTGACTCACGCTGTTCTATTGGAAGAAATGGGTGGGTGGGTCCGTGTGCTGGGGCCTCGAAACAAAGCCCCAAGCCAGGGGTGGGGTGGGGGGAGGGGACGTTAAACAGCAGAAATGCAGTTTCTTTCAGTTTTGGAAGCTGGAAGTTCAACATCAGTGTCTAGATAGATGGATTCTTCTGAGGCCTCTGTGCTCGGCTGGTAGAAGACCATTGTCTCCCTGTGTCCCCACATGGTCCTCCCTCTGTGCTCGTCTGTGTCCTAATTCTCTGTGTCCTTATAAGAACACCAGTCAAATTGGATTAGGGTCAATCCTAAAAAAAATCTCATTTTTAACTCAATCACCCCTTTAAAGACCTTCACCTTCAAATATAGTCATACTATGAAGTACTGAGGGTTAGGACTTCAAATATGAATTTTAAGGTGCCACAATTCAGCCCATAATTGGGCACAGAAGGATATTGGCACCTTTTTGCTGTTGCAGAAGGCAATGGAAAGGAAGAGGGAAAGAATAGACAATACCTGATTCCCTGCAGTGCGTTCCACTTCAGCACAGCCCTGTGGCCTGACTTGGACCCCAGATGAAAAGAGTGGCGGGGGGGGGAGAGTCTGCCTCCAAGATCCACCCCCACCAGCCCCTCTAATGCTGGACAAATGGGCTGGATGTGGGGCTGAGTGGTTTTGTGTTTGTGCCATTTCTTGCTGAGGCAAAGGAGGTGGCCTGAAGTTGGAGGCCAGCCCCGTATGTGTGTGTGTGTGTGTGTGTGTGTATGTGTGTGTGTGTATGGTGAGGGGAGGGGGAGGTCCTGTTTTAAGCTGCAAAGGCAGCAGCATGTCCCCCACCCGCAATCCCTTCTCCCTTACCCCTCCCAACCCTCCCCAAACCCCACCCCCTTGCTACCCAGAGCTCCAAGTACGCATCGAGTGCTGAGCAAAGACGGCTGGCAACCTCAGGAGATGTTTGCTCCGACTAGTCAAAACTTTTTGTTTTTACTTTTTATTTTTAGCAAACCAATAATGCTTCCTCTTTCAAGGGCTTTTGCTCATTTTGGATCTGACACTAGGATCTGTTTTTCTCTGCACTGCCCATGTGGACCCCAGAGAAAGGCATCCAGGACCAGCTGCCTACCCCACGCTTGAGTCCCGCCCCCCCCTCCTTCAGGCAAGAGCATTGGCTTTGGCGAATGCCAAAGACCCTTTGCCATTAAGAACTTTCACAAACTCTACATTTAAGAGCGTCAGGCAAGAGGGAAACTGAGAAAAGTTGATCAAATGTGACCAGAGAATGTCCCAGCTTGGCAATGTATCACCAGAATTAAGACAGCCTCCTACAGAGTTTTGGACCCCACAGACATATACTTAACAGAAATCAACTCGTGGAGGACTATTCCATTTGCAAATCCTACATCTGATAAGGGCTTAGTGTTCAGAATATATAAAAAACTCCTACAATTCAACAATAAAAACATCAAATAGTCCAATTAAAAAACGGGCAAAGGACGTAAATAGACACTCTTCCAAAGATGATATACAAATGACCAATCAGCACATGAAAATATGCTCCACCTCACTAGTCATCAGGGAATGCCAATCTAAACCACAATGAGGTATTACCTCACACCCACGAGGATGCCGCTACCAAAAAAACAGAAGAGACCTGGTATTGGTGAGGACGTTGAGGAACTGGAACCCTTGTGCACCATTGGTGGGAATGTAAAATGGTGCAGCCCCTGTGAAAAATAGTATGGAGGTTCCCCCAAAAATTAAAAGTAGAATTACCACACCATCCAGCCATCCCGCTTCTGAGTATATACCCAAGGAATAAAAAGTAGGGTCATCAAGAGAAATCTATACCTCCATGTTCACAGCTGCGTTAGTCACAACAGACAAAATGTGGTATATCCAGACAGTGGAATATTATTTGGCCCTGAACAGGAAGGACATTCAGGCACATATGACAACATGCATGAATCTCGAAGACCTTATGCTAAGTGAAATAATCTAGTCAGGAAAGGACAACTACTGTGTGACTTCACGTGTATGAGGCTCCCGGAGCCGTCAGATTCACAGGAAGTGAAACAGCGGTCACAGAGGGCTGGGGGAGCAGGGAGCAGGGACAAAGTCTCAGTTCTAGAGGAGGAAAAAGTTCTGGCGGTCCATTTCTCAACGGTGTAAGTTAATACTTAACACTACTGAACCATATACTTAAAAATTATGAAGGTGATAAATTTTATCATATTTTTTACCACGCACAAAAACCTCAAACGGCAGTGATCATGCGTCCTTCCAGTCCAATGCCCACACGGCACCTGAGCAGTAGCCCGAATGACAACCCAGCTCTTTCCTGCTTTCGGGTGACATGACCAGACCAATTTCTCCCAAATGATGTCATGCTTCTCTAGGAATGCAGACAAAGTCAACCAAACTATTCACCCCCAAAGCACTATGACTGAGTGGCCAGCTGGTGGCTTGGGAATGCCCACCTTTCAGCTGAAGCTTACAGGGCTAGTAGACATTCTGCTCACGCAAGCCCAAGCAGTGCCCCACACCCAACACATGAGCTCCCTTGCCCACCTCCTTCCCAGCCTCCGTGGGCCTGCAGTCTAGGATGCGGAGCCAGTTTGGACCGTGATCACCCTGAAGATGCTGCTAACACTGCGTGTGACGCCTGAAAGAATGGTCCTGGGCCTGCAGGGGACAAGAGAGGGTGCCTGCACCATCTGCTTCTCTCCAGACCCACAGAGCAAGGAAGGGAAAAGACGCCGAGGGAAACTGCAAGCACTACCTTCTTCTAAGGGGGCTAAACACCCTGCCTCTCCCCAACACACACTCTTGCCTTATTAAATGATGGGAGCCAACAACGCATGAGAAGATGCTGCTGTCCAACTGACTTTACGTGGGTCAAGAGATAACTTCATTCAGAGTGAAACTAGAGGGGAAAGAAATAGAGAGAGGGACTCGATGTTTTAAAAAGCAATAAAAGCTTTGACCAGGGGTAGTAGACTCAGGACACCCTCTCGCTGTCTGCTCTTCCGCCACAAGGCGGGTGACCTGTGTGACTCAGGAGTTTGTACTGGAGCCCTTCAGCTCAGGCTGTAATTGGAGATGTGTCACTCCGGTGTGCGAGCTGCTGAATTCCTTTTTGTTTTCTTTTGCTGCCCTCCATTATTTTCCCTTACAAAAGGGGAAAAGGTATGATGAAAATAATTGTAAAAGAAACTGCAAAGAAACATGAAAAAATATACCTGTTTCTTTTAGATCCAGATTTTGAACATTTTATTTTTCCTGGGAAATTGTCCACTTCAGTGAAACATTCAAATGTATTAACACACAGCTGTATGTGGCATCCTCTTACTATTATTCAGTTTCTGCTGTAGCCTATCCCGGCCCTCCCCTACTTGACACCAGGGTAGTGAATGAAGATCCTGGACCATGTCGATTATCAACTAAAGGGTGTGGGAGTCAGAAAGGGACAGATAGGAGGACTCTTGTGGATCAGAGGAGGGGCCTCAGGTGCATGGGCTTTGGGGGTGAGGGTGCCCCAGCTTGCTCCACCAGAGAAATTTTGCCTGTTTCTCATACAACACCATTGCCAGGGAATATTTCATTTAAAAGAAAGGGTTTTACTACTAACTATCAAAACAAACCAAAAGCCACTATTTTATTGCATTTCCCCCTCTTGTTTTATGATGAGCAGAAAACCACAAAATGAAAAGCGCTGATACTCCCGATACACAAGGGGCTCAGGTCATTCACACTCACCAGCCTCAACTGAGCATGTGGCCTGCTACAGAGCAACATTCAGAATGAGACAAGTGTTAAGAACTGGAAGTGGGGTGGGGGGCTCTGCTAGTGGTGCAGTGTGGAGGGGCCCCCCCCAGAGACTGAGCCTTCCCACAGTGCTGGGGCCCACTGGGGCTGTGTGGATGCCACGTCCCTCCTGTCACCCTGGCTTCATAATAGCTATGGGGCAGCCAGCGACTTACAAGCACGCAGGTAATGGGGAACAGCCCCTGAACAGATCAACCTGGGCAGCAAGCTCCGGGCTGTGCCCTTGACCCCAGGGAAGCCCCGGCGCCGTGACAGGCCGACACCATTCACATGAGGAGGGGCGGGAAGTGGCTGGGGCGAGGCAATGACAGAAGAGAAAAAAGCCAGCTTCTGGCAGTTGACTTTTGAAGAAAGAATACTTTGTTTATTTCTTAAAAGAAACATTCATGCAAGATAAAAAGAGTTCCGGAGATCGGCTGCACATCAATACGAATGTAATTGGCACCGCTACTGAACTGTACATTTAAAAATGGTTCAGATGGTAAATTTTGTGTTATCTCTATTTTACCATAATTAAAAAGAAAAAAGCAAGGAGATGCTTGAGATCGAAAGCAGAGCTCTGAGAAGATGGTTTGTTTTCTGCTCTCTATCCCATTTCGGTGCGCTTCAACACACTTCGATTTACTGACCCTCGTTTTACAAACGAGATCTCTGAGGAATACATGAAGTGGTCACCAGTCGTCATCTGGAGGCACGAAGTGGCCAGAGAGATGGGCTGGGAGGTGCCACAGCACAGAAGGGACACTGTGACAGGGTGAAAGGGACAGCATGGCCATGTGAACACACAGTCAGCGCGGGGACAAAGTTCCCCAGCAAGGTCCGCTGCTGACTAGGGTCTGGGCACTGCCCAGAGCCCATGACCCCAGCCCCTTAAAGGGCCGGACTAAAGTCCACCCTGACATGTTGGGAGAAAAAGAGCCATAAAACCCAACATAATCATCAAAGCCAGTGTTGGGAAAGTTAGTTTGGGGAAGAAAATTGAAATAGAAACTTTAGTCTCTTCCTGCCCAAGCCACAAAAGCCCCTGGAATCCCAGCCACTGAGGCTTGAAAGGAGATCCTGGTTCGGGGCCATGTCACTGCCCCCAGGAGCTCTGTCCCAGGCCACCAGGTACCTACACTCCCCCCCTTCCAGGAGCAGTCAGCTCAGGGCTGGCACACCCCTCCCTGGACTGTCCCTGGCTGTCCAGTGGCAGTCACACACATCACCCTGGAGATGGCTGCATCCTGAGCCTAGGCTTATGTCACTGGTGAATCCTACCAGTCTTTCAGGCGTAACTTCTTCAAAGGGACCCTTTCCTGATGGCCCCCTGTCTGAAGGCAGCCCCTCCACCACACTGAGGTAAATATTTACGTAGTGGGCTATCACCTGCTCAAGGTTCCGTCCTCCACTATCTGGCCTACTTGGCTCCATACCCACGTGCCCGGCAGAAGTAATCACCTGATGGAGGACAAATGAGGAAGCAAAGCCCTGAAAGATGGAAAGACTCACGCACTGTCCCTCAGCAAACCCACACTAAAGGCGAAATCCAGCACACCCCGCCCCCCTCTCCCCAGGACAGGCCCTCAGGACCCTGGTCTGGATTTAGGGGACAGCAGCTTTACAGGAACCTGCTGCTCCTTAAAACTGCACCGTTTCAAAGTTGAGCATATTTGGCCCTGACTGATGTGCCTCAGTTGGTTGGGTGTCATCCCGCAAAGCAAAAGGTAGCTGGTTCGATTCTTGGTCAGGGCACACGCCTGCGTTGTGGGTTCGTTCCTCGGTAGAGGCACGTAGAACAGGCAACTGATGGATGTTTCTCCTCCCACTCATTCGCCCCCCCTTGCTCTCTCTCTAAAAATAAATAAATAAACTGTTTCTTTTTGAAAGTTGAACGTATTTGGGGAACAGCTATTGTAGGCATTGCTGACGCATCGTTGGCTCAGCGTCCCAGCCCTCTTCTCAGGAACCTTCTCCCAGCCCTGCCCAGGAAGCACCTGGGTTGAGTGAGATCACTCTCCTGTCATCCAGTGGAGGACGGTGCATCCTGTGCTGCGTCCCCCGAAAGCAAACACAGCACAGCTCCGGGAGAGGCCAGGAGCGTGGACACGGGGGTCACAGCTCCATGCCAAGAGAAACTGCAGGCTGCAAACAAAGAGCCTCCCCTCACTCCTGATGACACAATGGTATCTTGTTCCCCAGTGGAGAGAGGGGCCCAGACCTCACTGGGCACCGGCAGGCCAACTCAGATCCACTGTCCCCACTGTGTGGGTCCAGCTACATCAGTGCACGGACAGGCACGACTCTCCCATGTTGATGGCAATCTGTTGGCAGAGTGGGTGGGACCGAGGGGAAAGGTCACGAGAGAACTTTCCAGAGGGCTGGCAATGTTCTATCTCCTAATGGGATACGGGTTTCACGAAGGTATTCATCTGTCAAAACTCCTCTAATGGAAAACAAGATCTGTGCATTTCATTGGGCAAAAATTATGCCTTATTTAGAAACAAAACAAAGTAAAACCACCCCACACCCTTTAGGACGGCTACTATAATTTTTTTAACCCTACAGAGGTCTTTTATTTCTTTACATTCATGGTGTTACGAAGTTGTAGGGAATGGGCTCAGCAGCCCAGGCTCCTCTCCATTGGTTCTCACACAATGAGCATCTCTGGGCGGAGCAGGTGGAGCTTCAGTCGGACTAGGTACCTTTCCCTTTGGCTTCCTTCTTTCTGATCATGCTCCCTCACATGTTTCAGGAAGCGACCTCGGCTCTCAGAGTGCTTAATATGCTCCACATATACATGAATTCTCTTGGCAAGAGTCTTGCCCTTGACTTGTTAGTTCACAACAATGCCCACGGCATGCTGGGTGACATTGTAGACTCTTCCAGTTTTGCCCTGGGAACATCTGCGGGGCAGTCCTTTTTGGTCAGTGCCCATTCCTTTGATGGCTACAATATCACCTTTCTTGTAGATTCACATGCATGTGGCCAAAGGAACAACTCCAAGTTTACTGAAATGCCTGGAGAACACATAGTGGGGGGATGGGGGAGCTCTCCTCTTTTCTTTTGTATCAGTCACTTTGGCAAATTACTGGAAGATGGCAGTTCTGGCTGAAAAGCTATGTTTTTTAAAAAAAAAAACAACAAGGGTTAGTGAGGGTACAGAGAAATTGGAATCTTTGTGCCTTGTTGGTGAGAAGATAAAATGGTACAGCTGCTACAGAAAACTGTACAGTGGTTCCTCAAAAACTAAAAACAGAACTAGCATATGATCCAGCAACTTCATTTGTGGGTGTACCCCCAAAATAATTGAAAGCAGGGTCTCGAAGAGGCATTTGGTTCACAGGCCCGCACTCAATCCACCGAACTGTACCAGCCAGGTTGAAGAGGTAGCTGTACACCCATGTTCATACCAATATTATTCACAATACCAGAGAGAGGGAAGTAACCCAAGAGTCTATTGATGGATGAGTAAAGAAGCAAAATGGGGCAACGTAATACGTAAAATATACGTACAGCAGACGGAATATCATTAGCCTTAAAAAGGAGGGAAATCCTGACACATGTTACAAAATGGTTGAACCTGGAGGACACTGTGCTAAGTGAGAGAAGCAGTCACACATGTGCATTTACACACACACACACACACACACACACACACACACACACACACACATACTGGATGATCCACTTACGGGAGGTACTTAGGGTTGTCAAACTCAGAGATGGAAGTGAGAACGGTGGTGCTGGGGGAGGGGAGTGGGGACCTCTTCTTTAATGAGGGCAGAGCTTCAGTTTGGGAAGATGAAAAGCTTCTGGAGGCAGATGGTGGTGATGGTGGTATAACAAGGGGAATGTAACTATGCCACTGAGCTGTGCGCTTAAAAATGTTTAGGGTGGTCAGTTTTATACTATATGTATTTTACTCCAATTTTTAAAAATCAAAAACAAAGAAAGAAAAGTACCGTGAGAGCAAACAGTGTCTGCGAGTGGCGCAGACAGCCAGCTCCGCTGCTGGGGCATGGCCCCGTGAATGGTGGTGTTTATGTGCATAAAACATTTCTGAGGAACGGATTTTCGAACAGGACAGTGTCTGGGCAGAGGGATGGAGAAGCTTGAGCATTTGACCGGATCGCTGGCCAGACCCTGTATGAGTGTGCACTTGAATGCAGGAAGCCACCGTTGCAACCTCTGGTGATAATCTGACTTCTGAGTACGCTTTTCTACTGAAGAGATAATCCCACAATAATCTAGGTTCTCCCTGTTAATTAATACGATTGCATCATTATTATTTTTTATTATAGTTAAGATTTCAGACATTCTGAACTTGAAAAAAATGAGTTTCTAGGTTTCCAGAACTATAGGCTAGTCGATTCCAGACTCCCCCCGCACCAACTTTATAAGAGTAAGCATTTAGTAATTATTTTTTGGTTGACTGTAAAGTCTCTTTGTCATATGAAAGCCGGTACTTGTCTTTGTACCTCTCGTGTCTAACACAGTACTTGGTATACAAGAGGTACTTGATAAACATTTATCAAAGGGAAAAATGGCCAAGATGGTAAGTTTCATGTTAGATGTATTTTGTCACAATTTTTTAAAAGCCACACAGTGAGGGGCAAAGGACCTTTGCAGACCCCACAGTGACTTCAATTTTGCTTTTCACCCAAATGCCACAGTGCCCTGGCCCTTCTCTCTGAGCTCATTTGCACAGAAAACGCCAGCTGTGGGCTAGAGACCCACAAGTCACTGAAGACCGACCCCAGGCCTGCAGGGCCTTGCCCAGCCCTTTAATGACCTCTCAGCTCTTTCTGTCATCCCAAAAGGTCACTTCCCAGAGCCAAGGTAGAACTGCTACCCTTGCAGCAGAACAGTGCCGAGAAAGGCCAGGTACCATCATCACACGGACGCACTGTTCACACATACACACACCCAGGCCGTTGCACACAGATGGGCCAGCACAGGTAGCGCTATCTTGGAGTCACTCTGGCAACACAGAGAAAACTGTCCCCAATCAGTGTCCCTTTGAGGAGTGTCCTGTGAGCTCTGGGCAGAGGGCCTGGTTGTCTGCCAGGGGCCCACAGCAGACCCTAGCCCCCTCAATGACATACAGGTAACTCCTAAGAGGTCTCAGACCCTGAGCAGCCACAGGTGCAGAACAGTCAGTCACCAGCGTGACCTCTCTCTAGGAATCATGCTGGTCACTCCCGCGCACGGCTTCTGCCACGCTGGTTAAGAGCCAAAGGCTTAAGCTGACCACGTGAAATGTCACTACGACCTGAGTCTCTGTCATCACAGGAAGGAGCACTCTGCCTGAGGGCCAGAGAGTCAACATTTTCAGCTCTGCGGGCCACACGGTCTCAGTAGTACCTTCAAAGCAGCCACAGACAACATGGAAATGAATGTGTGTGACTGCGTTCCAATAAAGCTTTGTTTTATGGACACTGAAATTGGAATTTCATATACTTTTCACAGGCCATGAAATCTTTTTCTTTCTGTTTTTTTTCCCCAGCCATTTAACGATGCAACAACTATTTTGAGCTCCTGAGCCATGAGTTCAGGTGTGGGGTAGGCTCCGGTGGCAGGGGTCCTACGGGTGGCCCTTACCACCCCTCTCCACAGGGATCAGTCCAGGGCAAAATATGAAGCCACAATGACATCAGCTGCAGAGGAAGCAGAGTGGATAAACACAGAGAGAGCAGGGCCAGAAGGTCAAAGCCCACGTACCCAGTGGCCTGGATCTGCGCCCGGCACTGATGTAATCTCTCAGATCCGCTCAATCTCCAAGATCTTTAACATCATTCTTTCTCTTCCCAAAGCTGCTCGGAAAACATTTGCAAACCAATTCATATCCCTGCAGACCTGCAATGGACTCTTTGCATGAGAAAATTAACCCAGAAATGGTACAAGCCAGTCACTGTCCCCAAGGAGGTAAAGCCACACTCAACACACACTCTGGGCCTTGATGCAGGAGCACATACAGGCTGCATCCCAGCTCCGGTGACACAGGAGTGACAGGGCTAAGATACTCCAGCACCATGCATGGGCACACAGCCCTGTCCTGTCTCCCCTCCCACCACCTATGCACACCCACAGCAGGTGCAACAGAACCCCAAGGCCACACCACTGCCATGGGCCCCCAGCTTGCACATGTATGGCCAAGTGCAGTGGAATCTCCTCTCTGACCCTTTTCCAGGTTAGGATCCAGAAGCACACTTTACACTTAGTTTCTCTGTGTTTGTTCCTCAACTGCAAAATAGGAATGAAGAGTTCTTGTCCCTCACAAGTCGTTGTAGGGATTGGGACAAAACAATAAAAAAAAAAAGCCCAGCCTTGGAGAGCCTCCCACCCCACCCCAGTCCATTAAACTGACTCCCTGCTGTGCTCATTCTGTAGGGACCAGATGAAAAGTGACCGAACGACAAGAACTGCATGCACCAGGCTTTAGGACAGCGCTTAGCACACAGGCACTCAGTCAATGTCAGCTGTGGCCACCATCAAGACTGACCTCTGACAGATTGCCTTCCTTAGAACAAGAACAGCTGTCCTCAGAGCACTCCATCCAGGCCCAGGTGGCAGCTGGCTCAGGCACACACTGCCTGGCCCACACCAGGAGGACCAAGGGGCCAGACCACCCAGAGCCCACATGGCTCCTTTGTTTGCCCCCCAAAATGGTACCTGGGGAGGTGGGGGCCTCGCTGAAGCTGCACTTGTTGGGTAAGCCACGGGCAGCTCTGAGAGAAGCATGGGGACGGAGAGCTGGCGTGTAATGGGTGCAGCCTTTCTGTTGGGGAAGATCAAACTTCTGGAGAAGATGGTGGTGATGGCTGACAGCAATGTCAAGGTGCTTAATGCCTCTAAGCTGTATACTTAGAAATGGCAAAAAAGGTCAATGTTATGTTATGTGTATTTTATCTCAAGAAAAAACGACAAGGAAAAATCACTTTGGGGAAAAAAATTAAAAAGAATAGTGTCCGGGAGCACTTCCAAGGTCACACTTAGACTTTTACTTCCTAAACCAGGAAACATGTAACTTTGCATTTGATTTATTCCCATCTTATCAGCACTTCCAAAGCCATGAAAACCAGGAATTGGCGCTCCCACAGTCATCGAGCAAAGATTAAAGTGCCCAGCACCCACCACAGCCTGCCAGCCTGCTTCCCGGCAGGCCTGCCTCTGCTCCCCGTCTCGGGGCCAGGACCCAGCCAGCCCCTCTGGTCACAGATCAGAGTATGGGGGTTGCAGCCTTCGCCCAGGGGTCGCACAGCCTCCCTCCAACTCCTGTCAGGTCAGAGGGCAGCGCCCCCAGAGGTCTGCAAGCCAGCTCCCGAGAGGGGAACGCCACAGGCACTCACTGAGCCTGCGCATCCAGCAGGGTTAACAGTGCTAACCCTTGACCTCCTCCTCAGAGGCATCCAGCCAAGGTAACTTGCTTCAGGACCCTGAAAATGGTAACACCTTTGCTGTAACAATTCACGTGGCAGAGATCTGCCCTGGGCTGCCCTGGAACCCTGGATTCTGAGGCCCCATGCCCGTGGCCCCAGAAACGCAGTTCTAGGGAAGAGGCCCATGCGAAACAAGTCACTAATCAAGGTGAAGTTTCCTAGACCCAATGCATCTGCAAGAAAACCACACTCTACGTATTTAGTTTTCTCTCCATGGCCCTTTGCAACATCCTGCCATTTGTGACAAACATTTCAGAGAACAAGCAGTTTTAGAGAAAACAGGAAGAGTAAACTCTGAGTCTTTACATAAATATGTATTCTATCAAAATCTAAATTTAATCTATTAAGCAGCACAAGACGAATCAAAGGGCCACTCTGGAGTTTCTCACACAGAAAACGGCATCTCAGTGTTGTTCCAGTTGCTCCTATACAATGCGGAGCTTTGAACTGTTTATAACAATATCACAGATGCACAATCGCTCAGGAACACAGTTACTCTGCTCTTTGAAGCCTCCTGCAGTTCAAGAGTTACACAGACAGGAAGTAGAAATCAGTGCTTTGATTTGTTTAAAGTAAATTAAACACAACTGGCAACCACATTTCCTCTTATTCAGCGGAAGGTACAGCAGACCAAGCACACCAGGTGACCGAAGTGAAGAGTCAGTCTCTTCACGGGCAAAGCTCCCCAAATAGTGGCCCTTCATACGCCTCTGAAGGCCTTGCACACACCAATTTCACAGAGATTGCCGCTATTGGAAATAACTTGGAAATAACTCTGGGTTTCAGTCAGATTGAAGAGAATTCAAATAAATTTTAGAACCAGTTTTAGAACATTTTAGAATCGAGTCCTTTTTTTTTTTTCTCCTTTCAAATCCAAACCTATACTTACTGTTGCTGAACCAGCCCCTTCTCTGCTAGACCTTGCTGTTTCAAAACCTGCCCAAAGAGGAACAAGTTTGATGCTGGAGGCAGAGTGTGGGAGGTGGCCACACAGTGCCCGGGTCTCGTCCCCAAGGGCTGCCCTGTAGAGGTCAGGGGGTGGGGGGACCTGTTTCTGAGCAGTGAGGAGGCAGGCAGCATGGAGTGAGGACAGGAGACTTGAGACTAGAGTGTGTCGACCCCTCCTGCACTTGGTCTGTGAGGCAAAAACGCATCATCAGCCCATGCTGGCTGTGGGTCTACCTGTCCCAGGTGCATGGCTTTGAAGGGTGTCCTGAGCAGCAGGCACAACGTGCAAACCCTCTGAGGTCTCCTGAGTCATGGCTCTCATCACCCTAAGCCAGAGCAGCAAAGCGGGGTCGGGAAGGGCGTGGGCTCCAAGCCTCTACTGGCAAGCGGTGAGAACTCGGCCTGTTTCCTCACCTGTGAAATGAGGCTAATAGTGCCTACTGCAGGCAGTTGCGAGGGCGAAGTGCTTTAAGAATTATGAAGCATTTAGAATAGCCGCTGTCGGCACTGCAAGCACTCACGCTGTTTCCATGGTGCAGTGCGTGCTCACCTGCCTTCACCTCTTTAACTCTAGGTCACTTACTTCTGCCCTCACCTCTCTGATGGCATGCGGGCTCCCAGGGCAGCAACAATGCCGCTGATCCCTTTTCCAGCCTGGTCCTGCTGGTGCTTGTTGCAGTGTTTTCAGCAAACAGAACTGGTACATATTTTGTAGGATGTATGCCTAAATATTGCACGGTTTTGGGTGCAGTTATGAGTGAAAATGTTTCAAATGTCAACTTCCAATGGTTCTTTGCTAGTATCCAGCTAAATTCACTTGTTAGTCTTAGCTTGTGCGTAGATTTCATTGGATTTTCCTCCATAGAAAATCGCATCATCTACAAATAAAGATGTTTTATTCCTCCCTTCCCAATGTCTAAGCCTTTTATTTCTTTTTCTTACCTTTTGCATCTCTTAGGACCTCTGGTATAATGGTGAATAAGTGATTTCGCACATCCTTGCCTTGTTCCTCATCTTAAAGGAAAAGCGTTCAGTCGGTCGCTCTTAGACCTGAGGCTAGCTGAAGGGGCTTTGTAGATGCTTTCATGGGGTTAAGGAAAATCTCCTTAAATCGTGGTTTGCTGAGGGTTTTTATTGTTATTGTTATTACAAATAGATGTTGAATTTTGTGAAATGCTGTTCTGGATCTATTTAGGTGATTACAATGTTTTCCTTCTTGAGTCTGATATGAAGAATTGTGTTGATTGGCTTTCAGATATGAACCAACCTTTTATTCCCAGGATAAAGTCTCCTGAGTGTGATGTATTATCTTTTTGACACATGGCTGAATTAGATTTGGTACTATCTTGCTGAGGATTTTCACACCCGTGTTCATGAAGGACCTGGGTCTATAGCTTTCCTTTCCTCTAAGTCTGGTTAGGCAGGTGTTTCAGTTCCTTGCGGATTAACTTGATCCTTTCTTTCTTTCTTTTTTCTAAATCCTCACCAGAGGATATGTTTATGGACTTTAGAGAGAGAGGAAGGGAGGGAGAGAGAAAATAACATCTATGCGAGAGAGAAACACAGATTGGTTGCCTCCTGTATGCATTCCCACTGGGGATGGAACCCGCAACCTAGGCATGAGCCCTGACCAGGGGTTGAACACCCAAACTTTTGGTGTACGGGATGATGCTCCAACCAACTGAGCCACCCAGCCGGGGCTAACTTGATCCTTTCAAGGCTTGTTTTTAAGCTGTGTTGGGGAGAGTCTAACATACCCTCATTCTGGGGCTTGTTTACCCCACTACTGCCATGGCAGGACCCTTCAGGGGTCTCTACAACATTCCTGGGAGTCAGCAGGAGCCGTCCACTGTGGCTGAGCCCTTGGGATTGGCCTCCCTGCAGCTCCCTGGCAGTTGTTCTTGGTCCATCTCACAGCATTGCCATGACACACGCTCAGCTCAGGGGCCCGTAAACGCTCAGGGCACCTGAGGATTTCTGGATCTCCTTCTCTGCAGAGATCCGTCCTCTCCAGGATTCTGCCCTACAAATCACAACTGAGTCCCAGAGGCCCTTCTCTTCTTCTCAATGCAGCAAAGCTACCAGACACTACTCGGGTCCTTATTCTCCAAGCTGAGGTCCACGAAGTGCCCCCAGGTGGAATCCAGGGCCACCACAGCACTTGCCTGTCCTGTTTCCCTTTTCTCAGGAACACAGCTCTGTGACCAATACCTGAAAATAGATGACTCATATACAAGGGTGGGCAAAAGTAGGCTAATAATAATAACAATAAATACAATAATGAATAAATGATAATACAAGAATAAACCCTGTGTTGTTTTATGGATTCACAAACGTAAACCTACGTTTGCCCACCCCTGTATTTTGCCAGGTTTCTGGCTGCTCAGAGTAGCAGGGTGCGTGCCGTATAGTCATCCCATCCTGTGGACTTGGCCTTGGTATTGTCCACCCCAGAACAAGCCAGCCAAGCACTTGTGCTTGACCCACCTTATGGCAGACACCACCCCAGAGAGCCATGTGTCCAGGTCTGAGGGTGGCCCTCGCTAAAGGGGCCTTTCACTCCAGAATGCCACCGCCAGGGCGCTTCCTGCCAGTGGCTCTCCCTCGAAGTCTGACAGAGGAGGGTGGAAGAGGGACCGCAACGCCCACTCTAAACTTCTGATCTGGAAAAGTTCTGGGGAATAAATTGTGAAAAATGTGTTTCTTTATACAAAACAGATGTCAGTAGAATCATTTCAGTCATTCAGATTGAATCTGGGGCTCATTTTAATTACAGTTTTAACTATATAAACCCAAACCTATATTTTTCACAAACTGTCTGAAATCAAGGACAGCTCAACAAATTCACAATGGTGAAACATGGGGAAAAATTAAATGCCAATTATAGACAAATGTTGAAATGAACTATGATATAGTAACCTCACCAATTGTCATATGGCTATTCGAAATAAATGACATGTAAAGGATGTTTATGAGCAAAGCTGAGCAGAAAGGACCTAAATTGCCGGTATACGGTGATCACAACAATGCAACATCTATGTCAGCATCATTGAAGACCAGAAGAAAGTCTGGGGAAATGAAAGCAGCTATTATACCAGGATGGTGAGAATGTAAGTGAAATATTTTTTCTTATTTTTAAAAATGTTGTTGTAACATACCTTTTATAATTAAAAAGGTTTTAGAAAAACTACCGAATGCCCAGCTATCAGTCCTATTCAAACTTAACAAACAATAATAATAGGAAAGAACCAGGAAGTGACCCACCAACTCCCATAAGGGCAAGCGCAGAACCCTGCTTGGCAGACTTCCTGTGCACCCAGCCTCACAAAGCCTGTGTCACCTGTGGCCTCAGAGGGAGCTGGGAAGGACAGCAGATGCACTGGGAATGAAGAGCTGCCAAGTACCCCTCAGACCCTCACCCCCACCCTCACACACACACACAGAGTTTCTCCTGGTAAGTGCCAGTTTTAAGAAAGTGACAATCTATACTGCCATGGACTTGTCAGTTGGCCATTTCAGGGCTTTCTCCATCATATGAACAGGCCAGAAATGCTCACTTGAATCACCCTGTAGAAATAGCAACGATGATCAGGTGACAGCACCAGGCAATGCAGAGCATTGACATTGGACCAGATTCTGTTCCAAGGAATCCTGAGACAATATGCACATCCTGTGACCACAGTAAACTAATCGCCGAAAACAACCCTGAAGAAAACTAGGTGCGTGAACCTTTGGCAATGTCGTCACAGGATGTTCGAGCTGAAGGACTCACTCAGCCTCTGTGAGCCTCCCCTTCCTGCCCTCTAAGGGAAAGGGATGAGCTGCCATTCCCCTGAACTACGTGGCCCCTTCCACACCTCTCACGCCTCCCAAGCGTTTGCTGCACACATCTCCAGGGACTTCAGGCCACTGACTCACCGTGCTGCCCTTCTACTGCAGCCCTACAGAGCCCTAGGACGCCCAGGTGAGAGGCGTGGGCTGCGAAGTGTGCAGATTGCAGACATACTGATGTCTGGTGACCACAACAATGTAGACAGCTAGCACTTAGTACAGCATTCCCATTTGCCAGGCCCTTGCTAAGTCATTTACACATATCTGCTCATTTAAACTTCACAACCACCTTAAGAATGATAATATTATCATTATCTACATTTTAGAGATGAGGAAACTGAGGCACAGAGAGCCGGAGTTGCCCAAAATTGTCGTTCACCACATCAGAGATTATGAAGAAATTGGTTCCTTTATGCACCGCTGGTGGGAATGTAAAAACGGTTCAAGTACTGTGGAAAACAGCTTGGTGGTTCCTCGGAACGTCAAACAGAGAATTAAGATCTAAGAATTCCACTCCTAGGTGTAAACTTGAACTGAAAGCAGGGACTCAAACATGTGCTTAGACACTCATGTTCATGGCAGCGTTATTCACAATAACCAAAATGTCCATCCATAGATAATAGATATCCAAAATGCAGTCTAGTCATACAATGGAACATTATTCAGCCATGAAAGGGAGACAATTCTAACTCATGCTACCCCATGAAGAACTTGGAAAACGGGCTAAGTGACATAAACCAGTCACAAAAGGATAAGTACTGTATGATTCAATTTATGTGAGGCACCTAAAATAGACAAATTCATAGAGATAGAAAGTAGAACACAGGTCACCAGGGGCATGGGAGAAGGGGAATGAAGACTATTCAATGGCTAGAGAATTTCAGCTGGGATGATGAAAAAGTTCTAGAATGTTTACATAAGTTCAAAGTTCCCCTTCAAACAATTGAAAAAGATACTGAATGCTTCAGTCATCTTCCTTTCAATGAGAGCATTTCAGTAAGATCATTCTGGTTTTCTGTTTTATTGACTGATTTTGAAAGACACAGAGAGAGAGAGAGGGAGAGAGAAACATTGATTTGTTTTTCCATTTATTGATGCATTCACTGGTTGCTTCTTGTACCTACCCTGACTGGGGATCAAACCCACTACCTTGGTTTATCGGGATGGCGCCCTAACCAACTGAGCTACTGGCCAGGGCTAAGATCATTCTGGTTTGAAGATGGATAATAGATGGGTGGGGGCAAAGCTAAAGAAAAACGGTTCCTGCAGTAATGCGGATGAGGAGGGAGGAAGACTTGCTTAGAGCACTGGCATAAGAAACCGATTTGAGAAACATCAGGGGAATTAAATGGACAGAACTTGGCGGTCATCGGGTTTGGAAAGAGGCAGAAGGAGGAATCAAAAGTAATCCCCAGGTTAACTTGGTTAACTTGAGAGAGGGCTCCTTTGCTCTCTGATTTCATTATTCAGGAGTTTAGAGTCTCTCATTCGTCACTCTTCCAGGAATTATTAGCAGGCAATGAGGAAGCAAGTAACAATTTTTAAAGGTCATTTGAGAAATACTACTCAGCAATCAAAAGGAATAAATGTCTGATGCATACAAATAGATAAATCTGAAAAACACTGTGCTGAACAAAAGGTGCCAGACCAGAAACAGTATACACTGAATGACTCCATTTATAGGAAACTCTGGAAGGTAAACCTGATCCCTAGTGACAGAAATTTGATCAGTGTTTGCCTGGGGCTGTGAACGAGAAGACCGAGGGAGAATGGGGTACAGGGAAACTTCCTGGGGTGATGGAATATTCTCTGTTTTGATGGTAATGGTAGTTACATTGACCAGTATACTTAAAACAAATACATTTTATTGTATGTAAATTGTACTTGAAATAAATTTAATTTTAAAAAGTCAGAGAATCAGAACTTTAGATAAATTCATTCTTTCTTTGAAGGAAGGATTATCCTAGAGTAGTTCATGGGCTTGAGCAACTCTATTTGTAACAATAAATCTTCACGGTCACGTGGATTTCTACTTTTTGAACGTAGTACTCAAGAGAACAAGTTCAAGGTTTTAAAAATGCATGTCTGTAGCTTTAAATCTGTGCGATTTTCTTTACAACTTATTCACTAAAATAAGTTCAATTTTATTCTTTGTGAAGTCATCAGGATTTCATTTCTTCGATAATTGTAACTTTAGATCATACCAGAGATCATACACTGGAATTACTGCATTGTAGCCAGCAATATAAGAGGAAAAATTCAGCATTTTGCTCTGGAGGCACACAGACTCTGCTCCCCTAAACATTCTTATATTTAACCTTCATTTTCAAATAAATTGGATTTTTGCTGTGACATGGATGTGTTTAGGAAAGTGTAGATGGGACTCATAAGGGGCTGGCCAGGGCCACAGAGCCTGTTGGTGGCAATGCCAGGACAGACACTGGCCCTGGCCTCTGGGGCTGAGCTCAGAGGTCCACTCTCGACTCGCCTCCATCAGTCAGAGCGTGCCGTCTTCACAAACTTGACAGCTACGATCGCTCTACCAGGGCTTTGGTTTCCTCAGCGCTGCTGCCATTCATTCCCTTGCCTGCCCCAGGCTGAATTACACCTCTGTAGTGTGATCCCCTGTCAATCAGAAGTTTCTGTTGCTGTTAGGAAATGAGCGCACATGATGAAGAATTCCGTCTCCTACTCCGTCTACCCCCTCCCCCCCGTTGCAGGAGTGATTATGGGTCTTCACAAAAAGATCATATGTATTGATTTATGCACAACTAGCGTTCTATCATGGTAGCAATCTATATGTGCCATTCTGAAACTTCAGTACTTCCCCATTCTTTTTTCTGATACAAACTATAATTATTTTAGAAAATACAGAATAAGAATACTGTAGATAAGGTGTTTTTTTTTTACTTAGGTTATATAAAGGGTTTTTAGAAATCAACTCTTTGAGGCAAAGTTTACGTTTAAAACAGTACGTTTATTTTAGGTGAACAGCTCAATGAGTTTTGACAAACGTCTGAACCCGTGGAAGTAACCACTGTCACAGTCAAGACAGAGAATATTTCCGCCACCCCCAAAAACTAGTGACTCTTCCTGGTCAACCCTCCGCCCGCACACACGCGCCGGAGCCCAGGGTCTTCTGTCACTGTAGGTTAGACTTGTCTTTCTTGAGTTTTGTATAAATGGGATCGCACAGCTGTCCTCTTTGGTCTGACTTCTTTCATTCAACACGTCTGGGAGATTCATCCCTTTGTTACATCTCTCCTTCTTTTTGCTGACAGTCTTCCACTGTAGGGCGACACCACATTCGTTTATCCCATACTGATGGACATTTAAGGTGTTTGCAGTGTTATTAAATGAAGCTGATGCTGGTGTGGCTCAGTGTATTGAGCTCCAGACTATGAAGCAAGGGGTCGCCAGGTCGATTTCCAGTCGGGGCCCATGCCTGGGTTTCGGGCCAGGTCCCCAGTGAGGGGCGTGTGAGAAGCTGATCTACGTTTCTCTCCCTCTCTTTCTCCCTCTCTTCCCTTCTCTCTGAAAATAAATAAATAAAATCTTAAAAAAATTTTTTTAAAGAACCAGTTGTTGGTTTCATTGATTTTCACCTATTGTCTGTCTGTTTTCTATTTCCTTGACTTCAGTTATTATTTTGTTCCTTCATTCATGTAATAATTCACACTTAGTGATGTGGCAGAGAACAACCTGTACGTAACCGCAAACAAAAATCTACGTCTTCCTACCCTCTCGGGACATCAGCACTCCTCAGGTGGCCGATGTCCATCATTTCAATCGTGCTTTCTTATACACAGGTGGCACCAACGCTGCTAGTGAACGAGCAGTTATCAAATCACTGTACCTCTCCTTCTCTCAGTTTCAAAACAGTGACAGGAAATGGAAAGAAGGGAAAATACCTCAGCGTTTACAAGCTGGTGATAGTCTCCTGACCAGCACAGGAAGGAACTGACCATGGGGACACCTGTGCAGTGGCGAGGGCCAGGCTTGCCCCTTTTGGATTTCATGCAAACAGCTCACACACCCACTTGGGCGGGTAACGGACAGCCCACAGGCACTGGCCTGCCCAGGCCGGCAGAGCGTGGGCTCCCCAATGGCACCTCCTCCTCAGTCTCTCTTTCCAGAGGCTTATTTTGGATACAAACTGAAATGCTCACAGATGACATGATATGCTCTCTGGGGTTTGCTTCTAGTTCATCCACAGTGGGGGCAAGGGGGCTGGACAAAACAGGATGGGCGCGAACTGGGAACTGGTGGAGCTAGAAATGGGTCATGGGGAGTGACTATACTATTCTACATTTCCATTTTTCTATCATAAAGTCTTTTTTAAAAAAATGTCCTCTTTTGGCTGGTGTGGCTCAGTGGATTGAGCACCGGCCTGCAAACCAGAGGGCTACTGGTTTGATTCCCAGCTGGAGCACATGCCTGGATTGCAGGCCAGGTCCCAGTGGGGGGCACGTGAGAGGCAACCACACACTGGTGTTTCTCTCCCTCTATTTCTCCCTTACTTCCCCTCTCTCTAAAAATAAATAAATAAAATCTTTAAAAAAAAAACAACGTCCTCTTTTTCGGTATTTTCTAAACATCCAAATGATAATAATGCTCTCTAAACAAAAACAAGAGTGATTATCTCAGCAGAACGGATTCAACCCTATTCCAGCTGAACTAAGCCAGAAAAAAAGCCTTACACATGAACTCTATATATTTGCTCATTCAACATATATTTACTGGGAAACTATGCTGTACCAGGTCCTCTCCTGTGACCAAGAAGCAGTGGGGAGCAGGCGTCCTATGGCAGAGAAGCAGGAGCACAAAGCGTCGGCAGAGCAGAGAGTGGGGCTGAGGGAGGGTGGGGCCCAGGGGCTGGGCCAGGCTGGGCTGGGCAGGAGACCTTGCAGGCTTTAGACAGTCCTTGGTTTGTATCTAAGAGACGTGGACATCTGCCTTCACACAGGCCTGACTAATCACTAACCACACCCTAACCACAGCTTGCTATTTGGCCAAGGTATAAAAAGGGATCCCATCTCACTGGGGGGCCTTGTGGCCCCAACTGGTGAACCGAAAGAACCTAGCCAGGGATCTCTCCACAGACTGGCACGCAACAGGTACCAAGTGACCAGCCCAAGGAAGTAACAGCACAGGCTGCAACAGAGAGGAGGGCGCTTAGCCTCCAGTCCCATAGCAAGGCTCACACCCTCCCAGCGGCTCCCGGAGGCAGAGGTCCCACTTCTCCCAAACTCCAGCAGTGTTAGAGCTGTCAGGTACGGTCCCCTTGGCAACAGCAACCTGACACACAATGAGACCAGCAAGTCTTCCACTAGGGCCCTGACTTTCCATACTCATAGTACAGTCGTTCGCTTCTTCTCCCAGCGGATACTTCCTGGGTGCCTACCACCAGCAGGCCCTGTGCTAGGAACTGAGAAAGCAGCATCTGAGCAGACTGGAGGGAAGCGAGCAGGAGACAGGGCCCATTCTAGATAGCAGAAACAGCCCACACCACACAAAGGCCCCAAGGCCAGAGCATGCCTGGCCGGCCAAGGATGAAGGTGACCCATGGGACTGGGAGAGCAATAGGTCACAAAAGCCACAGCCACCATGGGGCCCCTGACTGTTACTGAGTGAATGTGGGCCAGAGCAACACAAAGAGCAACACGGTCCCAGAGCCACGGCTTATCTCACACACAGCTGGAGAGAAGGTCCTTGGATGAAAGGTCGGTCTGACTTCGCTCACATTTCCCACGGGGCTTCCCTAGCACAGCCCCTGACATCACTACTGAGGGACTCAGGGTTCTCACTCCATTCTGAGGCCAATGATCAAACTAAGGTGACTGGGGATTTCTAGGCACATTAAACTGATTTCTACAAGGTGTTAAGGAGAAAGTGACTGAATTAAAAATAATTGACCCTAAGATGGGAATTAATGAAAACAAGTGTCAAAACCCTCCAAAGAAGCTTAAGAAGGTGCTTATGCACCCAGCATCTAACTGGTAAAATTTCCAGCAGAATAAATGTCAGGCTGTATGTCGCATCAAAGAAGGAGGGTATCCGGGGTCCAGTACAGACACAGAAAGGAGAGCTCAAATTCCAGGTCCCTCAGGGTTACAGGATTCAGGATTCCAGGGTACCTGAGCTCCCATCTCCAACCTTTGCCATCTTCTGCCCTGTTCCCTCCCACCTGACCCAGACCTGAGCTCTGAGGTGGCTGTCACTCATCAGGTCTCCTCTGCTGGGTGTTCTGCCCCAGGCGCCTGGCCCTGGACTCAGCCCTGGGATCCCATCTCATGGGCCTGCCAGACGGACTAACTCAGCTGTCATCAATCCAGCGCTCACAATTTGGATGTTCCGCAGCTTGGCCTCCACTCACGACTTTAAAAACAAGTGGACACAAATTGTCTGATTCTACTGATGTGAAATGTCCAGGAAAATGAATAGACACAGA
This sequence comes from Macrotus californicus, assembly GCA_007922815.1. Taxonomy (NCBI): domain Eukaryota; kingdom Metazoa; phylum Chordata; class Mammalia; order Chiroptera; family Phyllostomidae; genus Macrotus; species Macrotus californicus. The sequence continues at coordinate 24,242 of VMDR010000112.1, read as the reverse complement.
GAGACCAGTGGTTGCCAAGGGCTGGGGGCAGTGGAGAGAAGTGGAATAACTGCTCAGCGGATACAGAGCTTCTCTTTGGAGCGATGCATGTGTTTGAAGCTTGATTGCAATGACGAAGTGCAGGGTGTGCGGATTATATCTCAATAAGGCTGCTGCAGAACGAACAAATTGAAAAAGAAGAGGCTGGCACCCCCAAGATCCAGCACCAGACCTGTCTGTGCACATCCTGGGAACTGGCTATGGAGGACAGGAGGCAGGGGGCCACAGCAAGACAGAGGCTCACCTGGGCAGAAGGGCAGGGGTCCTGGTCACCCTGTAGGACCCTGTGGGCTTCCAGCCTGGACTGTGGGGTGTTTGGCAGGATCACGCAGTCAGAAACCAGCTCGCCAAGGTTCTGGTGGTGGCCTGGGCCCCAGACACCCCCTCCCTAACAAAACCCAGAGGCAAGACACAGTCAGGAAAATCACCCCCAGTCCTGGTCTCCCCACTGTGAAACCAGCAAGCACAGCATAACACACTAAGAATCTTCTAGTAAAGAATCATACTTCCCTGAAATCAGCGTGCTCACAAACTGTGTCTGATGTGCATGAATCACGCAGGACCCCACAACACTGAGGAATGCAGGAGCCCACACATTCCCCAAAACTGCAGGCTCCATTTTCAAACCGAATGTCTTTGTGAGAGTCTGACAGTCACTCTCATCCCCTACTGGTCACCTAGGAAACTGAATGCTCGGGGCAGGCAGGGGTGAGGCTTGTCACAGCAGCTTGGAGGGGTCCTGAGATGCTCACCAGTGACAGGCCAGGTGAAGTGGACCCGGGAGGCCTTCTAGGCCCAACACTCCATGTTGTGTCACTCAAAGCTGTCGCAGATGCGGAGACCAGGGTTCCATCCTCAGCGTGAGGCCCTGAGCATGTCGCTCACCCTGTGGGAACACTGCAGGGGGTGTTGTGCTTTGTGTCCCCAGTCTTAAGGGGATGAGAGCGGAGTTGTCAAGATGTTTCAAAGGAAAACAAGCAGAATCTGGTGATGCTGACATGGAGCACTGGGGGTGACATGAAAGAAGGACAATGTCTCAGATTGCTACCTAAAGTTGGGCACACCCTTAGGCTTAAGAAATTCTTAATAATTAATATCCATTTCACATAAAAAAAAAATCTGTTACAATAAAGAAAAAGGAAAGCAACCCCAAAGAAAAATGGGCAAAAGATACAATTTCCTCATGAAAGTTGACTATAGCCAATACGTTTTTAAAGATGCTCAAATGTGCATTAGTTGATGGGATGTACGTCAAAGTATCAATCCAAGCTTTTTTACCCAACAAATTAGGAAAAAGCTAAGAACGGCGAAATCCAGAGCTGGTGAAAGCGTGGAAGAAGAGGCCATCTTGGGGCAACTGGGAAACATCTGTTAAAACTCTGAGATACACAAACTCTCTGACCCAGCTGGAGGACTGCAGCCTACAGAAATGTTCAGGAGAGCACACGGATGAACACATGCCCTCAGGGACGTTCCCTGAGGCACTCTTCAACAGCAGAAATCTACAGGCAACCGAATGTCTTCCAACAGAGGGGCAATTTCATAAATACCGATGCACCCACACAAGGTACTATACAGGTTGAGGAGAAAAAGTCAAAGAAATATCTTAACAGTGATGCCACCTGGAGGATGCAATTTTAGAAGGAGACTTTCCTTATAACTTGGTATTAGGTTATAACAGAAAAATCAGAAAAAACATTTGTCACAGGAAATGAGTTGCTGAGGTGAAGGCGTGAACCCATTTAGGTAAAATGTAAAGCTATATATATATACACACACGTACACATATGTACATTAACTGTACAGAAAAGGGTCTAAAAGGGAATGTATCTGTATGTTCCTGCTGTGGTTTAATATTTTTTAAAGATTTTACGTATTATTTTTTTAGAGAGACTGGAAGGGAGGGAGACAGAGAGGGCGAGAAACATGAATCAGTTGCCTCTCGTATGCACCCCGACCAGGGATGGAACCCCACAAGCCAGGCGTGCGCCTGGACTGGGAACTGAAACAGCAGCCCTCCCCCTTGCAGGACGATGCCCAACCCGCTGAGCCGCAGTGTCAGTGCTGCAGTCTAACAGTTTTACAATAAGCATGCTTAAGCAAAACTTGTTTGATTTTAAAAAGGAAACAATACAAGTTGGGCTGGAGTGCATGCTGGAGCTGGCCAGCGCTGCCCTGTCCTGGTTTCCCGCCACCTGGGGCCTCTCTCCAAGCAGCATCTCTGGCTCCCACCACTGCCTACCTGTGAGGAGTCCCCCAGCTCCTTTCCCTGCCCAGATCCCTGCTCTGAGCTCCAACACCACTCGACCAATTGCCTTGGCAACATCTCCCTCCAATTCCACCAGATCAAATGCAGGACTCCTCCGCCACACCAGGCCCTTCCTTCTGGTCTCCCATCTTAGCACAGGACAGCCCACCACCGTGACGCTGACAGTCCCTCTCCCTGACCCACATCCAGACCTACATCTGGCACCAAGTCCTGCATCTCTCTCAGACACACCTGTATCCACCTCTACCCTCTCCCATGCTGTTTCACCCTCCACGTTGGCAGTCTGAGAAAAAAAGTCAGCTCTCAGTTATTTCCTGCTTCAACTCTCCACTGTCTGTCCATGGCTCCCAGGACACGGGCAATTCCTTCACAAGGCCTGCCACACTCACCGCCCACTGCTCAGCTATCACCCTGACTCACCACAGGTCCCGGAGACTACACGGGCGAGTCCCACCTTCTGGAACGTTCTTCTCTCTCTACCCCGTGGCGCCCAGTTGTTTCTTAACCATGCTTCAACCCTCGGCTCAGTCCTCTATCCTTCTATGAAGCTTAGTCTGACTCTCCCCCCAACGGTTTCCACTGTTCAAGGTTTTCATAATACCCGTGCTTCAAAGAATTCCTCTCTGTTTGAAATTCAGTGTTTGTGTGATGTTGGGTGAATGTTCATCCCGCCCTCACTCCAAGTGCCGTGAACACAGACAAACATCACGGCTCCCGCACGCCCAGCGCAGCGGGTGCAGCCAAGCTGGGTGCAGTGAGCAGCGCCTGCAGTGAGAGGTCAAACATTTAAACAAACGTGTCTGTGCTACACGTACATTTGAACCTTTTCATTTTGCAATTTTCAAATATACATGACAGCAAAGAGAAGAATATAATGAACCCCCATGTGGCCATCATCCAGTTTCGCTAACTATCAACGTGCTGCCATCTTTCTGTCCACCCCACAAACCTTTTCCCTTTTTTGCTTTCATTGTTCTACTCACAAAAGCCTCTGTATGTGCACAAGTAACGCTTTTATACACATCGATGCACATGGGGAGGAGCTCTGTGTATCCACTTAGAGGAGCACGTACAATGAGAGCTCATCACGCCATCAGGGTCGTGTGCTTCCCACAAGCTCAGGTTCTCAGGCAGCCGAGGCTGGACCCCTCAGAACAGGCGCCTTGAACCTCAGGTGGTAAAGTTATTTGGCTGTGAGCCGAGTCTCTCCCGGCACACTGTCACACCCTTCCCGACACGAACAAACACAAAGAGAAGCGTCCCACGGAGTCACCTACTTGGCTGAACTGTGCACCTGGTCGCCCGCTGGGAAGCTTCCTTCGTGGGTATTTTTCTCCATTACACAGAGCATGCCTGCAAAATACACCGAGAATGACAAAAACAGGAAGGCCCGATCTTGCAGAGACCGAGAAGCCAAGGTCTGTCTGAAAACGGGGCCCAAACTCATAACCCAGGTCCCAAAGAAAACAAACGGTGCCATGGCTTCTGTGTCCACTGCTAGCCTAAAAAAATACAATGGGGAGAGTAAATCACAGTGGCTGCTAGCACTTGCTGAACATACAAAGAAAAGGGATAAATATGTTTATCCCTAAGAGTCACAAATAATTTCACAGCTGTTAGTTTTGGCCTCCACACTTTGGAGGGGAGAGGGCTTGGGGCACACGTCTCCATCATCACCGCAGGCGAAAATCCCACATGCCAAAGGCACATCTTTGTCTGAAGAAAAAATAGGTTTAAGTAATAAGATTTTTTTAATAGTCAGCATTTAGAAGCACATGAAAGGTTTAAGAGCCTCAATAAATTCAGAGATTTGTTAGCACCAATGCCTTACCCATTCCTCAATCCCGATCACATGACGGCTTTCAGGTAACCCTCTTGGCCAGGTGTAGTGAGCAGGATGCCGCATGGAAAACTGGAGAAACCAGGTTGACAAGTCTGTCCCTCTCCTGTGGTCCATATTGAACCAGCTACCCCAGCCCTCCCTCTTCCCACCATCCCTCCTCCAAGTGCTGCCCCAGACCTGTGCTCCATCTCCAGCACCATCACACCTGAGAGCCACACCTGGGAAGCGACAGGTGCTCCATAAGATCAGGTAATGGAAGACAGGTGGACCTCAGCCGTCCTGGATTAAGCCAGGATTTGAGAAACTCGGAGGTGTTTGGGTCACTGTATCTTCTTTTTCAGAAAAACAAAACAAAATTGAATTTAGGAGAGTGACCTTCTGTGTACACACCAAATCATCCTCCCTGAGTGGGGAGTTTTCACTCCAGCAGCATTGCCTGAACTGAGCTGCAGCCCATCTGGGGAGGCCATCTCTGTTCCCGGGATTCCCCTCCCCAGGGCAGGGGCCAACACTACGTGCTGCCTCAGCGTGGACAAACTCAAGGCTGCACGGTCTGGAGGGCCCTCGACTCCCCCAGCAAATTTCCATCTCAGTTATATCAAGTTCAAGCTCCTTACTTAGCTTGAACAATGAGAAGGGTAAGAGAAGGTTTGCAACCCTTTGAGGGCGTCAACACTTAAAAGTTCATTTTAGCTACTGAATTACCACCGTTCACAGTAAGATCTCAAAGACAAACCAGATAAGGAGCGACGTGCCTAGTGGTCAAGAGCTGAGGTTCTGGGCCTAACCTCCTGAGTTCAGAATTGGGTTCTGCCTCTCTCTGACCGAATGATGTCGGACCACTCCACCTCAGCCCGACCTCCTTCCCCGCCAACCTCCCTCCAAGTCACCCCAACCTTACTCCATCCCTCTCCATCTCACCCCGACCTCACTCCACCTCACATCAGCTGTGCCCCAACCTCATTCCCATTTACCCCACCTCGCTCCCGTCCAATTCCACCTCACTCCGCCCCACTTCCAGGTTACTCCACTTGACTGTGACATATTGTGTTTAGGAAGCACTCAATAAATATTAACAATGATTTTTATTAGTTTTTACATTTAGTTAAAAATTATCACCCGTGACTGGTGTGGCTCAGTTGGTTGGACATCATTCCGCCAAGCGAAAGGCCAACAGTTCGATTCCCAGTCAGGGCACATGCCTGGTTTGTGGGCTCAGTCCCCAGTCGGGGCGCATGCAAGAGGCAACCAATCAACATGTCTCTCCCTCTTTCTCTCCCTCCCTTCCTCTCTCTAAAAATAAATAAATAAAATCTTTTTAAAAAATTTATGATGAAAAACTCCAAGGTTATGTATGTTACCTTTGGATAAATTGTTATTATTACTTCCTTTTTACAAAAACATTAATTTGTTATTGACATGCTGGGTTGCAGCTAAGGAACAGAAAAAGTTCTTCAGATAACTGTGTAGCCTCCGGCAAGACACCTGGTATCATCATGCCTTAATCTGCTCAACTATAAAATGAGGTGACAATGAGCTTACTCTGAAAAATGGTGATAAAAACTAATAAAAGGCTCTGTCCTGCTCTTATGCACCCAACAGATACATGATATGGTGGCACCTCGGCACTGGTCATTAATTCGTTCCGGAAGTCACGATGAGTGCCGAAACAGACGCGTCCCCAACAATGAAGCATTTTCTCTTCTGGGGCAGCGTCGTGACGTGCAAGTTCCAGCAAGTGAGACACGTCCTGAGCAAGCACGAGGGCCGAAACATTTTTTTCTCATCAAAATGCAGGTACAGGGTTTGACGAGTTCTGAGGCCAACGAGTGCCGAGGTGTGACTATCCTTTGAAAACACCCACTGTGTATTGAGAAAAGGCAGGCTCCAGCAGAGCCACAGGCCTGGGGTCCTCCCGGAGGCCCTTAGGCTCTTGGATCGATGCAGCTAAACCCAGAGTCAGCTCCCTCTACACACAGAAACGGAAGCACACAGGTGATCACATTTTAACACCAGGAAAGGGCCTTGAGATGGTCCGGTCTCAAACTATCATATTGAACATGGTCTTGCCAAGGCTGTTCAGACACACACCAGTGCTCTGTTTTCTGCCAGCCAGCAGACTGTCACCAGGCTCCTCCATCTTGCCCTCCAGTGAGGGAGATTCTTACTCACTTCATGCTCATCTGACTTTTCTGGCGTCTTAATGTGGATGACAGCCAAATCTACACTTCTGATTGGGCCCTTTATTTTTAGCTCACCTGTTTTCCCTGTGTACTTTACACAGCAGCAGTCCCCCTGAATCCTTGGCACCTACAACACGGGAAGGTGCTAAGTGAGTACCTGTGTGCAGTGAATCGCCCCGACATCATGAGGTAGGTATTGCCGTCCCCTCTGTGCATGGGAGACGACCGGCTCACCAAGGCTAAGAGAACTGCATTCTGCTTAGCTAGTAAACTGCCGTTAGGTATCTCCACTGGGATGTCCTCGGGGCCCTGTGCACCCTTCCCTCTCACTCTCCACTTCCCCCCAACTTTCCCCACACTGCTCTTCTTTCTGAACCTCCCATACCCATGCAAGCCCTGCTCCTGCCACCTCGGCCCAGGGTCAGCTCCCTCCACTCTCTCACACCAGCACTTCCGCTACCACCTCTCCCTACAGCTTCTCCCCTCTGCAACTGTTCTCCATGATGCACCAAGGGTAAGCCGTTCCAAGTCAAATTTGAACAAGCCCTACTCCTCCGAGGCAGGTCCTTCCATGGCTCCCCCTCCCCTAGAGAATGATGCTTAAGCTCCACCTCCACTTCACGCTGCAGCCTCTGGTTCTACTAGGTCTTGTACCCTCCAGCATGTTTCTAGTGCTCTAAGCAGATCACAAGTGGCCTGGCCTTCCTGCTCCTGCAACTTGGATGCCCACATTGCTAGGAACTCCCATTTCCCTGAAGCTCACACCTCCCCTCCCTAGGGAGACTCCCCAGCCTCCACCCTCACCTGGCTCAGGAGGGGCAATTGTAATGCCAAGCACATGGGTAAAGGTATAATCTTCTAGTTCTGTGTCCATGTCCTCTGTTCAACTAAAACACCTTCAGAGTAGAGATGAGAACGTTTTTTTATCTTCTGATCTGAGTGCCTGGCGCAAGGTCTTTACTATGCAGAAAATCAAATGTCCTAATGATTCAATTCCCTCGGGGGGGTTTCCTAACCCAGGAGTCATCTAGGTCCAGCTGTGAGGGGGAGCCAATGACGTCGGTTGATTATCATCTCCAAAATCTCTGTGAAATCCTGCTTGCATCCCCATCCTCACTGCACGCGGGCCCTCATCACTCCAGGGACTGTGAGATTAACTTCCTTCCTCCAACATCCCCTTTGTACAATTGCACTACTTCCTGTCTGGTTCCTGACAGAGCTACTTTACTTAAACACACATCTGATGTTAGTTCCATGCCTGAAGACCCTCTGCAGCTTTTCATCCTCTGCTGGGGCTTTCAAGACCCTCCCCAGTCTTTCACCCCACCCCCCACCAAGCCTACCTATTGCCTCCCCACGTGCCCAGCACTAACCAGTCTGGCAGCCATTCCCGGAACTCTCCAGACACATCAATGGCCAGTGCAGGCTTTCAGGCGTTCCCGTGGCCAAGAGCACCCCACTTCCATCTCACCCTTCCAGGCCCAGTTCAGAGGTCATCTCCTGGGTGGAGCCTGCACTGACCCTCCCCCCTCCCACGCAGAAGTCACCCATGCCGGGCTTCCACTCTGTCCTCTAGGGTACTATCAACACTAGTCATTTCACCATGAGGTGTAGGGGAGAGGTCCTGGCTACTTTGTCCCCTCAGTGTCCCTCACACAATCCCTGCAGGTGAGCCAGGCCAGGCACACGCTGCCACACCCAATGCAAGCGTGTGCATGAGTTAGTCAGGCAGCCACCCCATTTCCTTCAATTTAATAATTTGCAGGGTTGAAGAGTTGCGCACCCTCCTCACTTTAACAATGGGAATAAAGAGCTCCTGGAATATGACGTGCCTGGCCCAAAGCCACGGTGCTGGGTACAGCTGGGACCTTGACCATCCGATTAGAAATCTTATTTGCCAACGTGAAACAAACCCCCACAATTAAAGCGGCGACGGTGGACGGTAAGATACACAGGGGGCTTAGAAGTGGGCACCAGCTGTTCCGCACCGGGGCCCCTGAGTTCGTGCGTGCTCAAGTCGGTCCATTTGCGCTCTCCCGTCGCGCAGCCCTGTTCGGCTCTTTCCATACACGGCTGACGGGTACTATTCTGTCCTTTCCTGGCCCCCACGAAAAGGGGGGAACGCTGCTGTGTGCCGGCTCGCGCCTGCAGAAGAAGCCCAGGCCGGGCTGGCAGCGCCGCGCACCTGAGCCGGCCCAGCCTCCAGCCTCCCGGGCGCCCAGCCTCAGGCGCCGCCGGCCGCCGCGAAGCCGGTGCACACAGCGCCAAGCCAGCGCCGCGCACCCGCGCAGCCCCGCTCCGGCACGCGCCCCGGGCCCCGCGCCCGCGGCCTGCCGCCCTGGCACGACTGACCGCATTGGGAACCCAGAGGCCGGGGCTGGCTGCCCCCTCCCCCGCCCTGCGAGCTGTCACTGCGCATCCGGAGCGGGAGGCTGCGGTCCCGCGGGCCAGAAGCCCAAGCACCAGCAATAGGGTGTGGCGCTGCCGCGCCCCTCCGGCGGGCGTGCTGGACAGGCCGTCGGCGGAGTGCGCGCTGCGCGGGCCACGTCGACCCGGTGCGGGGAGGTAGAGATGCGCAGGCTCCCCCTGCACCCCGCCGTCAAATAGAGCGTGAGACGCTCCGGGGAGTCAGAGATGGCAGCCGTGGTTTGTACCTTCTCCTCGTTCCCGCACCACTGACTTTCTTGTTCACATAAATTTCAACCAGACACGCAGGGGAGACGAGGGCTTTGTGGTCGTTTTGGTCTGCCTCTCCTACGTGGTGCCTGACAGTGTGCACTCGAGCCAGACCCGGAGTTAGGATTACAGCTCCGTGGTTCTCTCGTCCTGAGAGCTCGTGCAGTGTACCTCTTCTGTGCCTCAGTTTCCGCAGTCGGAAAATGGAGTTTGAGGTCACACGTCACAGGGAGTATTGTTGTGAAGATCAAATGAGTTAATATTATTAGTAGAGGGTGAGAATGGTGGCTGGCAATCACTATATGAGGGTTTGGTATTATTATTACTGTTTTTATTAGAGCTGTGTGTACCGGGATATTTAATGGGTCTTTTCCTGTTACCCTGGAATTTATGAGTCAGGGCACAAAGCTGACCTAGAGGCATTTAGTGTTCTATCCCGTAAAGAGAATCCCTGACATATAAGCACCCAGAGCTCATTAAAAAGCTGCAGAACCAGGCCTGCTGGAAGAGAGTATGGGGTAATTTGGGGAGGAAGATGGGAATATTTCCTATCTTGATTGTGGTGGTAAATTACATAGAATTCAGCACCTAAAAAGAGTGAATGTTACTCATGTAAATTATACCTCAATAAACCTGAAGAAAATTAATTTTTAACAAGACCCCATTAAGAAAATGAAAGACAAGCCACGAAATGGGAGGAAATCAAAACACATAACTGATCAAAGATTTCCATCCAAAATACATAAAGAACTTACTCAACCGTACAGTAAAACTTCAAACAGAGCAGATACTTCACCAAAGAAGATTTACAAATGGCAGATAAATACATGAAGGATGCTCAACCGTCATTTGTTATCCGAGAAACACAAAGCCATGTCTATGAAAGGAGTCCTTGGTGTTCAAGGGAGTATTCCTGCAGGAAAGCCCCCATAGTCCTTTGGGAACGAGAATGAGAGTGGATCCTACTGGAGAGTGGAGATGCCGAGTGGGAAAGAAGACCCAAGATAGTGCCATGTTGTGGACATTACAAATGAGCTTTTCAAGAAATGGGGAAATTGGGAGCCTGGCTCTAATTCTGAGCAGTGCCAGACTTGCTGGCCTACCTGTGGGTCCCAGATGGGCTGACTAGTCACTGAGGCCATCCAGCTGTATCCCCCACACCTAGAACACTGGGAGGTGCTCAGTAAATATTTGCAGTAAATATCCCCCTTTTGAAAATAAGGAGACAAGCTCACGAAGGTAAAGAGAATGTCAGCTAGGCAAAATGAAGGTTATAATCAACCTACCTTAAATGAGAGAGCTCATCCTGGATGACTCGGGTGGGCACAGTGGAATCACATGAGCCCTTAGAAGCAGCAACAGAAGGCAGAGGAGTCGGAGATGGATTGGGAGGGAGGAGACAGAGGTGGCCACCACTCGCCAAAGCATGCAAAGAACTCCACCTGCCATTGTGGGCTTTGAGGGGGCCACGAGCCAGGGAACTTGGCCAACTCTAGACACTGGGAGTAACTTCTAGTCGACAGCCAGCAAGAAAGCAGGGACCTCAGTCCTGCAACTGTGTGGAACTGAATTTTGCCAACCACCCAAAGGAGTGTGGAAGTAGATTTATCCTCAGAGCTCACAGCAAAGAATGTGGCCCTGCTAACACCTCGATTTTGGTCTTGTGAAACCCGAAGCTCAGAACCAGCTGCACGTTTTGAGTGTCCATGCTTTTTCCAAATGTCTCACATTTTCATCTGGACCCCTGATTATTATGACATGACAGTTGTTGTTGGTCACACTGACTCAAGCACTGTCACCATCTGTTTTAATTGTGGATCCTGAGGACACGTGACCTTCTATGAATTTCACTCATATCCCCCCACAGTTATAATAACAGTCTGTTTTATATGCTGGAGGTTCATGGGTACACATTTTCATACTTTGGTTTGGCAAACACTGGGGATAAGTGTATGGTGCTTCCCTGGACCCTGAGGCTACAGAGATAACTAGTCCCATTCTCCGGGTCTAATGGCAGGGCAGGGTAGTAAGCGGTCAAGAGCAAAGGGCTGGTTAGATCCTGACTCTGCCACTCCTAGCCCCATGATGTATCCCAGTGTCCTCTCTCTCCACAGTGGGTGTACTGATGCCTGAGACCAAAGGTCTGTGATTTTGTGCTTTATAGTAAAAACATATATATTTGATCTTCCTCCCTGTTCCTGGCACAGAACTCCTGAAACCTTTGGAATTCCCTAAATGAGAAAAGCACTAAAGATATCTGTCTTTTGATGCAGGCAGGTTGCCAGGAGAACCAGTCATGTGATTATAGAGTTGGAACTTTCAATCTGTTCTCTCACCTCTGGGGATGGGTTGGGGAAGACCTGGAGATTGAGTTCAATCATCAAAGACCGTTGATTTAATCAATCATGCTGATGTAATAAGGCCTTCATAAAAATCCAAAAGGACAGGGTCAGGAGAGCTTCTGGCTTGGTGAACAGGGAGAGATTTTAGGAGAGTGATGTGCTCAGAGGGTGTGAAAGCTCCACACCCTTTCCCAATACCTTGCCCTATGCATCTCTTCTATCTGACTGTTCTTGAGTTATATCCTTTTATGATAAACCAGTGATCTAGTAAGCAGAATGTTTCTCTGAGTCCTAAGAGCCACTCTAGCAAATTAATCAAACTCAAGGAGCAAGTCGTGGGCACCTCTGATTTATAGCCAGTTGGTCAGAGCCGAGGGTTACAACCTGGACTTGTGGTTGGCATCTGAAGTGGGGATAGTCTTGTGGGCCTGAGCCCTCCACCTGTGAAATTTAATGCTATTTACAGACAGATGGTGTCAGAATTGCATTAAATTGTAGGACACCAGCTTGTCTCCCAGAACTGCTCGGTGGTGGGAAATCCCACACATTGCAGAATTGGAGAGTCGAGTATGTCCATCACTCCGAATAGTGCCAGGCACAACACAGATGCCAGGTGAGTACGTTTGCTGCTGCTGTCCTTACGTTACCAACTGGTCAGCTTGAATGAGTTTTGTCACTGCTGATGCTACCTGGGACACATCTATCCCTCCATTTGGCAGGTAGGTAAAGAAGCTAAAGGTGGGAGATGCTGACCCACACCTGGTGAGAACCAAGAAAGAACAGAGCTGGTTCTCACCATTCCTAAAGCCAGAGGTGAAAGCAGAAGAACTTACACTAACGAAAATGTGAATTCTTTTTAAAAAGCATAGTATGTACTTTGTGGACAATGAGCTGGCAGGGGCCCCCCAGCAGGGTCATATCTGGTGTTGCCTGTGGGGTTCCCCCACCTCCCAGAGCTCATTTCAGGAGGCCTGGAGAGCAAGAGGCAAGGTTAGCCTGAGTGATGGGTTGTCACCGCACCTTCCTGCCCATTCAAATAAGGCCGAGGCAGTCCTTTGCCTTCCTGCATCCAGAGCTTGCCCGGCGCCAGGCCCAGCTCACATACTGTTTCTTCTGAGAAGCCTCCTGCTACCGTGGCACTCACAGCCCTGAGAAACCCCCAACACTAACTTCCCAAGTCCTTTGCTCAGGTCACCTGAGCATAGTGTCACCCTACCTGGGGTGTCAGAAGGCTGAGTCCCAGGACCCCACCTTTCACCAATCCCTTCCTCCCCGGGTATGGATTCTGGGACCCGTGGAGAAGAGGAGCTTTATCAACTTTTCTGTTTGGAGGCATTTCCCATGCTAGCACAGGATGTTTGGGAAAGGGAGAAATACCTCCCCTGTGGAAAGCACAATGAACCTCTGGCATGTGCTTTGGACCAGAGGGCGTTAGGCTGCGTAGTCCAGATAACCTTCACCCCGAACACAGCCCTGAAGAGTGGGAGGACAGGGTGGGGGAACCACATCTCTCCACTCTCCGGGGACACGGCTGTCATTGCCCATCCCTCCCCTAAAAGCAGCCATCCCCTCTGGGCCCCCTGCCCAGACCTCTGAAACAGTTGGCCGATGAATCCATGGTGTAAGCTAAGCCAACTGCCCACAGCCAGCTTCCAAGCAAAATCAAAGTTTGCTTTTGATCTTATGCTTATGTTTTTAAGCCCCAAAGACTACCGGTTCTGGAAAGGACTGGGTCACTCCATGACCTTCGGAAGATTCTTGCAGCCTCTTTGACTCCAGGTTGCATCTCTGGACTTCCTTGGGTTATAGTGTTTTCATCTTGTTGGCACTCAGTTGCCATGTCCTGCTTCTCTGGAGGGAGGTGGTAAGGGCGAGGTCCAAGCTAAAGGAGAGGAGCCCTGCTCGGTGGCACCCTTCCAGAGGTGCCAGGCTGCAGGGTGCAGCCACAGCTGCTGGCTGGTGGATGGTTGGTAGGTGGGGCCAGGCTGGGCGAGACACCAAGGAGACAAGGCAGGGTTGTTGGCCAGTAGCCCCCACCTACTGACTTCCCCATTACTTTTGTCTGCATTTGGTTTATTATAAAGATAACAGCTGCATTTGAGAAAGAAAGTTTAAACTCTCAATTGAAAAAGTCAAAGTTGCCCCATTTCACTCCAACTCCCTTCCTGGAGGTTGCCTCACTTCGCCATTTCTGTTTCCAGCTCTTAATATGTTTACCTCCAGAAGTCTAAAGTGTACACCCCATGCCTTGATTTCTCCATCACAGATAGTTTCTCTTGGCTCTGTTCTATGAAAAATGTGAAGTGAACACATTTGCGTGACCTCTCTTCCTCTCAACCTCCCAATTGGTTTGTTATGTTTTAGTCCAGCGAATCCAGTGCTTCCAAAGAGGGCCCTCTGAGCATCTGTCTCAAATGCAGATTCTCAAGCTCCGGGCAAAATTATTAGTATCTATGGTGGGGCCTAGGAATATGTGCTTATAATCATCACCTCTAGTTCATTCGTATGTGTACTACAGTGTAAGAACCATCATCCTAATGCCTCCCTTCATAACGAAATAAATCTCTTCTCATTTGGGATGGTTTTGTCTGCTCCATCAGAAATCAAACAAAGGAGGGATGTCAGAAAAAATGGAGGAGTGAGGAGCTCCACATTCCACCCCTCCATAAAAACAATGAAAACATGGAAACATGGGCAAAAGTTGTCAGGATCAACTTGTTTGGAATTCTGGAAATGAACCAAAAGCTCGCAGCAACCTGGGCAATATGAAGATGTCAGTACCTCCCAACTGATCTTCAGATTCAATGCATTCCCTATCCAAATTCTTACTGTCTTAAAAAAAAAATAAGATGGCCCTGGCTGGTGTGGCTCAGTGGATTGAGGACCAGACTGCAAAGCAAAAGGTCACTAGTTCAATTCCCAGTCAGGGCACGTGCCTGGGTTTCGGGCCAGGTCCCTGGTGGGGGGCATGGGAAGGGCAAGCACACATGGATGTTTCTCTCCCTTTCTTTCTCCCTCCCTTCCCCTCTCTACAAGTAAATAAATAAAATATTTAAAAATAACTAAATAAAAATGGGTAAAGTATTTGAACAGACAGTTCCCCAAAGATATACAAATAGCCAACAAGCACATAAAAAGATGCTCAACATTGTTAGTCATTAGGAAAATGTAACTTAAAACTATAATGAGATTCCACTTCACATCCATTAGGATGTGTTTAATTTAAAAAACTGACAGTGACAAGGGTTGCTAAGGGTGTGAAGAGACTGGAACCCTCATACGTTGCTGGTGGGAATGTAAAACAGTATACGTGCTGTGGAAAAGTTTACCAGTTCCCCCCAAAGTTCCTTAAACATAGAGTAACCATATGACCCAGCAATTCCACACCTCAGTGCTCAAGAGAAGTGAAAATATATGTCCACACAAACGTTTGTACACAAATGTTCATAGCAGCTTTATTCATAAAAAAATGGAAACAACCCAAACGTCCATCAGCTGATGACAAGATAAAATGTGGCGTGTCCGAGCAATGGACTGTTATTCAGCCGTGCAAGGCCTGAGGGACTGACATGGGCTACCCCACAGATGAACCTAGGAGACATTATACTAGGGGAAAGAAACCAAACACAAAAGGCTACACATTACATGACACCATTTACATACAATGCCCAGAACAGGCAAACTCACAGATAGAAAATAGACTAGTGGTTGCCGGGCTTTACTATTATTTCATGTTGCCATGGTTCCTGCCATTGACCTTTGTTCTCTCATAAGCTAGCTTCCATCCAGGACCTCACGGCCGGCTGAATAGTCATCATGGAGGCTGGCATGAGTTTCTCTCTTGGTCACACCGGCCTGCTGCTCCCGGGGCTTGGGCCCTTAGCGAGAAGGCAGCTATGGGAAGCAGCGGTCCTGTCCGAGACCAGGCCGCTCCTCACTGAGCCTGCTGGGGGCTGCCAGCAGGAGCCGCACCGCACTATCTAAACCCAGAGTGCTGTGCACTAGGCACTGTGAGAGTGGAAGAAGTGGAACACACACTCTCTGGTGGGAACTTTACAGATGCGGTGTCGGGTGAGAGATACAAGATGCCAGACTGTATATCCGTATGATTCTATGGCAGGCTGTATTTTCCAAAGATGTCACAAAAGCAGACATATCCAGAGATATCTCCTATCACACATTTTCTCAACAGTTTTTATTGTGGCAGATAACATTCAATCCAAACATACAGTTCCACAGATTATTATAAAGCAAATATTCATGCAGCCACTCCCCAGGTATTGCCTTAGAACACAGGTGGCAAACACAAGGCCCACGGGCCGAATCTGGTCCTCCACCTTATTTTATCCAGCCTGGCACCTTGTTGCTACCCAGCGGCAGCGCCGAGCTCTCACTTAACTGTTAAGGAGCAGTTACGTTTATACAGTCTTAAAGTTACCTTCAGCCCTTTGAAGGCAACTGTGGGGCTGATGTGGCCCCCGTGAAATGAGTTTGACACCCCTGCTCTAGTGGGAGGGAAGAGAGCACGGTAGATGGGTTCTGTCTGCGGTCTTGAACCCGGTCTTGGGCCCGGGTCTCTGACTCACTCCTGCCCCTGTACCCCTGAGATCCAGGGGCCCCCAGCAAACAGCAGGGGATGGTCCTTTTTTCCTGGGAATGGGAGGCCCCTTGACTTCTGAGCCTGCGGCCACCAGCTGAAAGACTACATTTCACCTTTCCTGACAGCTAGATGTGGCCATGTGACCACTGTGGAATGGTGGCTTCTCGTAAATGACAACTTCCTGGAAACCTGGGCTTTGTTCCTATGAGATCTCTTCCAGGCATCAACCAGCTTCTGGGGCTGAAGGTGGGGCTTCAGTTGTTCTACTGTTGTGTCCCCTCCCTTTCCCCCACCACACCAGTGCTGTTACTGCTCTTGTCCAGCATCTCCCCTTTCCAGGAACTCCTATTCGCACCTTTGCCCTGGTGGACTCTCATTCACTCCTCTAAACCCACTCTAAGCGGGGCTCCTCTTCACAACCTCCCAGCCTCCTGCGTAGGTGGCAGTTTCCTATCTTCCCAGCCCTTCTCCACCTGGTCACTCAGTCTCAGGGGTCTGGAATGAGAGCAGAAGGCACGGTCTGAGGCAGCATCCTTGTGGATGTTTGCTGGGCCAGTGTTTTCTGTTAGGAGTCAGACCCAGCCAAGGCCAGTCACAAGGACATTCCGGCTTGTCTGTTTGATTTAAGTGTGAAGAGAAGGGGTGAACAAGGGCAGCTGAGGGGTGAGTTTGCACACTCCAGGCCCTGCCAGTCTCCCTGGGCAAACATGCGGGTCGGGAGGTACAACATCTCCTGATTCTGGGAAGGGCTGAGGGCCAGGACAGCGTGCATCCTCACATCCTTGGCATGGTCAGCATGGCCCTGGATGCCCAGCTCTGACTCACTCCTTGTTTGGGCAAACCCTGGCCTGGGTGCCAGGTCCCGAGGGTTTAACAAAGGCAGGTTGAGCAGAGATAGGATCTGAGGACCAGCCGTGGGAACAGTGTGGGTGCCTGGCGTGTGTTTACAGCTGCTTCCTGTCCTGGCCCTCCGTCTGAAGGGCTGGGTGCGGCTGCCGTCTGAGGAGGGGGCAGTGTGGGGATCCTCTCCGACACACCCTGCACACTCGCAGCAGGTGACAGGGTTAAAACAGAAAGGTTCAGTGTTTCAGGGAAGGAAGGCAAAGATGTTAATGTTAGAGGTCATTACCTTTTAGGTGACCACTGAAATAGGTATAGAAGGTTACCGTTTCCAAACAGGTAAAAGGGAAAAAGAGGGAATAAGAAAATTTTTTTAAAAAATTAATCCAGAGGAAGACAGAAAGGAGGAGTGGGCAAGGGGAGCTTGGACACAATGTGTTACAGATAAATCCTAATAGACCTATAATCACAGAAAATGTAAGGGGACCAAACGCTCTGGATTTAGGGAAAGATCATGACATTGTAGAGGGGAAAGCCAGCTTTCTGAAATTATGGGAGACCCTCCTACAAAGTTTTTTTAAAACCCACAATATTGAAGGTCAAGGGAGAAAAAGATACATCATGCAAAGACTAACCACGAGCGAACTTGTGAGCTCTGTTAATAACACAGGAAACACAATCTGAGGCAGCAAAACTCAAAAGTGACCTGTTGGAAATACAAATATAAAACAAAACTTCTGGTAATGTTAACAAGAAAAGGAGGAGGCAGAAATTAAAGCACTAGGAAAACAAAGCAGATTTAACCATAGATGCACCAGCAAGTGAACAGAAATAGAGGAGGCTATTAGTCAGCTTGAGGCCAAACAGATAAACATTGTTTTCCAGAATGGAGTCCAAACGAAATTTAAAACTTTGAATTGTCTTACGATGAAAGAAATCAGTAATTTGAAATCTGCCCTTCCCCCATGTTCAAATAGCTTTGCTAACAAATTCTACCTTTCAAGAAACAGATGGTTCCAATCTTGTACAACTTATCTCAGAGAATAGAAAAATAGGAAACACCTCATTTTTTTTACAAGGCTAATATAATCTTGATATGCAAGCTGAACAAGAACAGGACAGAAAATAAAATTACTGGTAAATCTCACTCCTGAACATTGATGCAAACCAAATCCAATAATGTATCAAAAAGATCACAGTCGCAGCCGAGTTGGGTTTATCCACAGAGTGCAAGGTTGGGGTAGTATAAAATTACATAAAGTCCCCCCTCCCCCAAATTACACAGTGTGAATCACCATATTAACAGAATAAAGGAAGAAAATCACAGAATTATTTCCATAGGGGCAAAAGAAAACCCTATCCAATAACTCCATTCATTCATAATAAAAAAAGAGAACAAAAAATAGGAGTAAAAGCTAATAGAATAGAGACGTCTACTAAGAGGCTTATTCATTATGTTATTCAACATAATGATGAATTCTCCCTGCCAGGCTGGGACTGCTGCATGATGTGGTCCATTGGACATTCTAGTCAGTGCAGTAAAACAAAAAACAAACAAACAAAAAAGGAAATAAAAGGTACAGGATTTAGAAAAAAAACCCACAAAACTCTCATTATTTGCAGACAATATGATTATAAGGAAAACCCAAAGGCATCTACAAATAAATTGTTAGAATTTACTAAGGGTGCTGGATTCAAAGTGAAGTTCATTTGCGTTCTACACATTAGCAAAAACCAACAGATTGCAGTTTTTAAAAGGTACTATCTAAAATAGCAACAAAAATATAAAGACTCCTGGAATAAATCTAATAAAAGCGTAACCCTGTCATATAATAAAAATGACAGCTGTGTCACTTATTGCCATTACTACTCTAGGCACTTTAATCCATTTTACTCCCATCATTTGCTTATTACCTACTCTTTGTTCTCTGTTTGTTCAGTTTTTTGGCGACTGATTTTCTGTTTATAGATTTTTCACTTAAAGTATCATTACATTTCTTTTAAATTTGTTGAGGGTTTTTGTTTTCGTGATTAATATAGTCATAGCGAGCCCTGGCTGGGGTGGCTCTGTGGATTGAGCGTGGGCCTGCAAACCAAAGCGTCACCAGTTCAATTCCCAGTCAGGGCATATGCCTGGGTTGCAGGCCAGGTCCCCAGTAGGGGGTGCTCAAGAGGCAACCACAAATTGATGTTTCACTCTCCCTCTGTCTCCATCCCTTCCCCTCTCTCTAAAAATAAATAAATAAAATCTTAAAAAAAAAAAAGATAGACGTAGCTAGTCTACTCAATCTTTATTAAACAGCTTTCATGAGATGTACTTTACATACCATACAAGTCACCCATTTAAAGTATACAATGAAGTGTTTTTAACCTATTCACAGCTATGCCACAATTTTGGGACATTTTTTCTCACCCCAAAAAGAAACTGTACTTACTAGCAGTCACTTCCTATTTCCCCCCCCCCCCACTCCCCTCCAAGTCCTAGGCTAGCCTCTAAACTAAATTATCTTTATAAGGATTAGCTCTTCTGCACATTTCCTGTAAGTGGAACTATACAATACGTGTGTCTTTGTGTCTGGCTTTTCACTTGGCATATTTTCTAGGTTCATCCATGTTGCAGTCTGTGTCAGTGCTTCGTTCTTTTTCATGGCTGAATAATATTCCTTGTGTGGATATACCACATTTTGTTTGTCCATTCATCAGTTGATGGATATTTGGTTTGTTTCCACTCTAGCTATTATGAATATCTGTGTACAAGTTTTCATGTGGATATGTGTTTTCATTTCTCTTGAGTATATACCTAGGAAACTGCTTGGACATATGGTAACTTTATGTTATGTAATCTTTTGAGGAATTGCCAGACTGTTATCCAAAGTGGCCTCATCAGATCATATTCCCAGCCAGCAGTGTAAGAGGTTTCCAATTTCTTCACCTCTTCATCAATACTTGTTATTTTCTGTTTCTTATAATAATCATCCTAATGGCTGTGAAATTGTATCACATTATGGTTTTGATTTGTATTTCCCTAATAACTAATGATGTTGAGAATCTTTTTGTGTGCTTAATTGGCCATTTGTATGTCTTCTATGGAGAACTATCTATTCGGGTCTGTGACTATTTCAAAAATTGGGTTATCTGTTTTTTTATTATTGAGCTACAAAGGTTTTTAAAATATTCTAGATACAAGTTTCTTAATCAGATGTATTACATATACTTGTCCTGTTATGAGGGTTGTCTTTATACTTTCCTGATGCCATCTTGTTAAGCACAGAAGTTATAAATCTTGATTAAATACAATTCACTTCGTTTTTTTCTTCTGGCACTTGTGTCTTTGGTGTTTTATCTAAGAAGTCTTTACCTAAGCAAAGGGCACATATATTCACTACTGTTTTCTTCTAAGAGTGAGGTACGTGATCCACCTGCAGTTAAATGTCGCGTGTGGTGACAGAAAGCGGTCCAACTTCATTCATTCGCACGTGGACGTCCAATTTTCCCAGCACTGTTTTTGTTATTCTTTCCCTTGTTGAGTTTCTTAGTACCCCTGCCAAAAATCTTTTGGACATTAATGTGAGAGGGTTTGTTTTTTTTTCCTGGACTGTCAATTCTATTCTCTCAGTCTATATTTGTCTTGATATTAGCACCACGCTGTTTGGATTACTGTAACTTTGTAGCAAGTCTTGAAATCAATGGTGAGTTCCAGAACTTTGTTTTTCTCTTTCAAGATCATTTTGGTTATTTTGGATCCCTTCCATTTCAATACAAATTTTAAGGTCACCTTGTCAACTTCTGCAAAAAAAGCCAGCTGGGATTTTGACAGGGATTTTGTTGAATCTGTAGATCAGTTTGGGGAGTATTTGCCATCTTAACAGTAGTAAATGTTCTGATGGATGAGCATGAGACATATTTCCACTTATTTTGGTCTTACTTAATGTCTTTCAACAGTGTAGTTTTCAGAATATAAGTTTTTCACTTATTTGGTTAAATCTCTCATTTTTATTTTATTCTTTTAAGTATCTTATTCTTTTCAATACTATTGTCATTGTTTTCTTCATTTTGCTTTCGCATTGTCCCTTGCTAGTGAATAGAAGCACAACTGGTTTTTGTACCCTGCGTTCTTGATAAACTTGTTTGTTAATTCTAATAATATTTTAGTTGGATTGTTTAGTATTTCCTATATACAATATTATTTCATCTATAAATAGTAATAGTTTTACTTCTTCCTTTACAGTCCTGGCATAATTGACTTGTTTAAAACCTCCGATGCAATTAAATAGAAGTAGCAAGAGCAGACGTCCTTGTCTTGCTCCTGATCTTAGGCAGAAGGTATTTAGTCTTTCCTCACTGAGATGCCCTTTATTAGACGGAAGGAGAGCCCTTCTATTCCTGGTTTGCTGTGTGTTTTATCAAGAAAGGGTGCTGGGTTTGTCGAATGCTTTTTCTGTGTCTATTGAGATGAGCATATTGTTTTTGTTCTTGATGCTGTCAATATGGTGAACTATATTAGTTGATATTTAGATGTTAAGACAGTTTTGCATTCCTGGAATAAATGTGACTTGGTCATGTTGTAGAGTCTTTTTTATATGTTGTTGGATTCACTTTGTTAGTATGTTGAGTCTTGTTGCTTCTCTATTTATAAGATTATTGGTTGTAGTGTTCTTGTGACATCTTTGCCTGACTTTGGAACTCTGGCCTCCTAGAGTTAGGAAACATCCCCCCCTCTTCTATTTTTTTCTAAGAGTTTTAAATTAATTGATGTTAGTGCTTCTTTTAACATTTGGTAGAATTTATTAGTGAAGCCATCTGGCTCTGGACTTTTTTTTGTTGGAAGTTTTTAAAATGACTAACGGAATCTCTTCACTTACAGATCCATTCACATTTCCTGACTCTTCCTGAGTCAGGTTGGGTAGTTTATGTTTCTAGGAATTTGCCCATTTCACCTAGGTTATCTACTTTGTGGGCAAAAAATTGTTCACAGTATCCCCTTATCTTCACTTCTATTATTAGCAAGATATCATTAGTGATAGCTCAGATTTCATTCCTGATTTCATGAATTTGTCTTCTCCCTTTTTGAAAGGTCAGTTTAGCTAAAGGTTTGTTAATTTTGTTGACCTTTCAAAGAGCCAATATTTGCTTTCATTGAATTTGAAGTTTTTAGTGGCCCAGAACATACCAGGGTCTGTCTCGGCATAGGTTCTCTGGGCACTTGAAAAGAACGTGTATTCTGCCCTGGCTGGTGTGGCTCAGTGGATTGAGCGCTGGCCTGTGAACCGAAAGGTTTCCAGTTCGGTTCCTGGTCAGGGCACACGCCTGGGTTGCAGGCCAGGTCCCTGGTTGGGGATGTGGGAGACAAAACCAACTGAGGTTTCTCTCCCTCTCTTCCTCCCTCCCTTCCCCTCGCTCTGAAAATAAATAAAATCTTAAAAAAGAAAAAAACTTTAAAAAAAAAAGAATGTGTATTCTGCTGTTGTTGGGTAGTGTTGCATAAATGTTGATTAGATCCTATTGTTAAATGGTGTTATTGAGTTGTTCTATCTTCTTGCTTATTTTTTGTCTAGTTCTTTCAATTCTTGAGAAAGAAGTGTTGAAGTTTCAACTGTAATTGTCAATTTGCCTATTTTCCCATTCAGTTTGATCAGTTTTGGCTTCACATAGTGTCCAGCTCTGCTGTTTGGTGCACACACACATTCAGGATTGCTCTTTCTTCTTGGTGGGTTGACCCTTTTATCATTATGTATTTCTCTGTCCCTGTTAATTTTCTTCATAAAGTCTATTTTATCTGATATGAAATAGCCATTCCTGCATTTATTTAACTAATGCTTGCGTAGTATATCTTTTCCTATCTTTTCAACCAACACATGTCATTGTATTTGAGTGAGTTTCTTTTAAATAGTGCATATTTGGGTCATGTTTTTTATTTACTCTATCAATATCTGTTGTTTAATTGTTGTATTTAAATCATTTACATTTAATGTATTTATTGATATGGTAAGGCTTACATCTGCAGTTTTATTTGTTTACTCTTTGTTTGTTTGTTCTCTCTTTTCTTGTTTCACTGTTTAACTTTTCCTGACTTCATGTAGTTTGCTCGGACATCTTTTAGAATTCCATTTTGAATGATCTGTAGTATGTTTTTTTAAAGAAAAAAAATTTTTAAGAAAATAATTTTTAAAGATTATTTATTTTTAGAGAGAGGGGAAAGGAGGAAGAAAGAGAGAGAGAGAAAGAAACATCGATTGGAAGCCCCCAACCAGGGACCTGGCCCACAATCCAGGCATGTGCTCCAACTGGGAATCAAACCAGCAACCATTTGATTTGCAGGCCGATGCTCAGTCCACTGAGCCACACAAGCCAGGGCAGAATTACCTATAGTATGTTTAAGTGTACCTCCTCGCACAGCTTTTTAGTGGTTGCTCCAGGATTACATTATATAAACAAAATTCATCAAAGTCTACTGTTGTCAACATTTTACCATTTGGAATGAAGTGTAGAAAGCTCACCTCCTTTATGTCCTGTTACCCTCCTGTATTTATTTTCTAGTTATCTTAGATATTTCCTCTACATACTGTACATTGATAACAACTTTAGGCAGTGCAATAATTTTTGCTGCAATCATCAAACATAATTTAGAAAACTCAAGAGGAGAAGAAAAGTCTATTGTGCTTGCCAAAATTTGGCTTATCATGTCCTTCCTTCCTTCCTGATGTTACAAGCTTCCTCCTTTTACCATTTCCTTTCTGTTTAAAGAAAGTCTTTCAGAGCACATCTGCTGATGACAAATTCACTTAGTTTTCCTTTGTCAGAGGACATATTTATTTTCCCTTCATTCCTGAAGAATATATGCACTAGATAATGAACTCTAGGTTGACATTTTTTCCTTCCAGCACTTAAAAAAAACTGCTACTTTCACTGTTCTCTGTGTTCTGGTGAGAAATCCTCAGTTGATTTGTGAAGTGTTCTTTTTTATCTGGCTCCTTTCAATATTTATCTTTAGTTTTCAGTTTTTTTAGTTTTTAAAATTATGATATGTCTTGGTGTAGATTTCTTTGGGTTTATCCTCTTTGGGGCTTGGGCAGCATCTTGAATCTGTAGGATTTTTTCATTTATTTTTGCTAAATTTAGGACATTTCTAGCTATTATTTCTTTGAGTATTTTTCCTTATCCCCACCCTCTTCGTCCTCTCCTTTTGGAACTCCAGTGACATGGACGTTAGATCTTCTGTTATGAGCCCACATTTCCTGAGGCTCTGGGGTTTTTTTTTGTTGTTGTTTTTAGTCCACATTCTCTCTCTTGTTTAGATGTGACAACCCTATTGTTCTATCTTCAAATTTCCTGATTATTTCCTCTGCTCTCCCCCAAGTCCAAGGTTGAGCAAAACTCTAATCAGCTATTAGCCCCATCCACCTTGGCCAGAATCAGAGGCTTTCCTTGGCAGGAGGAAAACTATAAGAAA